>NQII01000241.1:77048-238606 GCA_002778355.1 Clitarchus hookeri | reverse complement strand
GTACAGATAAAGTTTGAAAACTAATTTTTGTCGGATTCAAATGAGCTCCGTGGCCGAGATCACTAATTTCTTGCTTCTGCTCTACGAAATTCCAGGTCTAAATCTCGGGTAAGCATCTTAGTTTAATTTAATTAAGTTAATCATGCCACCTGCTTAGCCTTCAGTCATAAAATCGGCGGCGTGTATAAGCCCTGGATAAAAAATTCAAGTAACAAAATATGATTAATAATGTGTACGATTATTTGAGCCATCTTAGAAGAACAAGCAGTGGTTATTCATTTCCCACAAGCTTTTTGTTTCTATTCCCTATATCGCTTGGGCTTCTCGTTTGGTTTCCGCTGACTTTCTTGGCCTATGTATTTGCTAGGGACGCCATCTTACGGTTGTAGAGGTATTTGGTTCGAATTCCAATTATGTCATGGCTCTGTGTGCTGTTTTATTGCCAAGTTTACATTTAATTTATAGCGCAATCCATCCTCATTATACTACCGGCATAAAGCTGAGAAGTGAATAAGCACTATAATATATAGTGTTTAAACTACAACATCTATTGTCAAAGACGGCTGCTGTGGCGTTGTTTAACACTGCCAAAAACAGGAACACCTGTTATCATTAACTAGTTTTCAACTTTGAAATGCATGTGATCGTTGGTTGCTCTACTTTGTACACAGCGCCTCTCATGNCTATCATTAACTAGTTTTCAACTTTGAAATGCATGTGATCGTTGGTTGCTCTACTTTGTACACAGCGCCTCTCATGTCAAAAACTTTAAGACTCTAAAAGTTCAAGAGAGTGTGAGAAATTCCTATTACGTGTAAATACTCAGTAAATGGAATGCCACACCTACAACTTATTGTGGTGAAGAGTGGACAATACGTATTTGACAATACACGTGTATAGTCGTTCGAAAGCGGAATAATTCACGTTTGGGTTCCTACACAATTAAAGGAACGCTGTGTTTACCCAGTTCCAAGGAACTGACTTTAGATATATGCACATCCATACGAAAATGAGCTGTGATTATTCCTTGTAATACAGCCTCGCCACCTAAACGCTATTCACGGAAAAGTGAGCACTTTTTGAAGCCCTCTCATTTGAAGTAATATTAATATATAATTGTAGCCTTAGACGTTAACTTTCGAATCCGGTGAAACATTCACACTGTGTGTATTACTTACATGGCAATATTTATATTAAAAAGTGGCGGGAAGATAAAAAAATAACTAATAGGAAAAGAGTAACTAGGGCTCCAAAAGTGCTTACTTTACCATGAACAGCCTACAACACAGAAGTCTGCCAGTTATTAGCCACGAAGGCAGGAGCATGTCTGTCACTTCGGTCGTACGGAGTGCACGAGAAACATTCTGCTAGTAGTCAATCACCGTTCTACCCGACCTCTCAGACCTCCAAGACGGCGCGATCGTTGGAGATCCTCGCTGAAGCCTCATCGATAAAAAAAAAAACCAGCCGACCTGCTGCAAGAATCGCTGTGCCAACTGTTACGACAGCTTACACAAAACATGTTATAACTACATTTTCGAAACAGAATACTGGGCGAGATTCAAAGCTCATCGACAGGGATGGAGGTTTGTCGAAGCGTACCGTGGCTCAAAAGCACAAGACGACAGTGTGATAGGTAACCCACGATGAACACCTATCTTGTGGACCCCGGATCAATCAAAACTACCCAATGGTCATTCATGGCAGAATGGTTACTCTAGGTGTGATATCTTGAAGAGGTGATAGACGTGCCTAGGGCAAAGAGACTGAACATAACAGCTATATAGTAACATAATATATATTTTTGAATTTTTACAAACGATTCTCTGAATACTAGTTTCCAAGATTATTTTTGTAACACTACAAGTAAATTACAGCAAAGTTCACAACGTGTTACTGGGGAATGTGTTAATTGAAGCTGGCTTTTACAAGAAAATGATGTATACATCAAATTTATTACGAACGTGGAGATACATGAAGGATCCTGTTTCACATAATAGGGCGTTGTAAAGACGCAACATTTTACTTGTGATACGAGAACATTTTTGGCAACTAGTTTTCAAAACAGCGTTAGTAAAACGTCCAAAAATTTTTATTTTGTAGTTAACTTGGTCTGAAGAATCTGGAATTTACATAATTTCAGACTACCGTGTATGTGTGTATGGAGAACACTCCCAAAAACATATTATGTTGAATGTCTTCTTCCTACTGCTAAGCATGGAGGGGGCTCCGTGATGGTGAGTGAGTGAGTGAGTGAAGAGATTTGGGCGGTTCTTATCATCGACATCTTGAGAGCCGATGAAGGTGAAACGAGGTGAGTATGGAACAGCGCTGGAACGAAAGGGCGGGGAAAAGGGGAGATCCCTGAGAAAACCCGCCAACCAGCGGCATCTTGCACTGAAAAAAAGATCAGCAGAGAGAATTTAACATAACAGTTGTGTAACGGAATTTTATAGTAGCGACAACTAAACTTTAGTACAGCAACAGAATGTTCTGTAATACTTTACAATCCATATTGTTGGCAGAACAATCTAAATATTGTTCAAAGTTATTCTGTCGTGGGAACCATCTTTTCTGTAGCAAGAACAGTGTTTTCTGTAGTAGGAACTATATAGATAGTTGTGAACACAATCTTACAGTATTGTTACGATAACAGAACNGAACAGTGTTTTCTGTAGTAGGAACTATATAGATAGTTGTGAACACAATCTTACAGTATTGTTACGATAACAGAACCAGATACTGTAAACCCAACACTGCTGTTTGGTAACTGCAACATAATGTTCTGTAGAAATCACCTCTTTTTTTCTTCAAAAGTTTACAGAAAAAGTATAGTAGTTACAAAAGCGTCGTGGACTGTTGGAGGTACTCTCACATTCTGTTGCGATTACAGAGCTAGAATTGTAAAGTTAACAAACAAGTATGGTAATTACAAAAGGGTCGCGGACTGTTAAAAGAAGCCTCTAATTCGTTTAAAGGTTATAGAACTAGTAGAACTGACAGTACAGAAATAGGAAAATGTTGTTATTGTGAAGTAATATTTATTTAGTGAAGGCTGTTTACAATTTGTGAGGGTACCGTGCACCCTCTAAAGTGTTGACAGACACCACCATGTTAGACGTTAAATGTAATAATAGCAAAAAGGGTGCTGGAATGTCCTATTTGTTCTTAAAAGACACATATCACGTACACAAACAGGACATAAAAATTGAATAACTAACGCCATATTTTTTTAGTACTACAAATTATCTGATGAGAAGGGAAAACCTGTTTGCACAAACGTTACACGGAAAAAATTTTTTATATCAGATGACACCCAATGTTTTATTATATATAAAGGAAATATAATTTTATTATATAAATAAGCTAACTTATGTGAATTCGTTGCGTCGAGATTCGTCTGCAGACGCGTTACATGACATACTTTAAAAAAATTAAACAGTGTAAAATAAATACGTGTAAAAACCTGAATCTCATAAGTGATGTAATAGCCGAGCGGTCTAAGGCTATCTATCAACACGAGGTCCGGCAGTTCGAGTCTGCCTGCTTCCACAAGGAATGTTTAGAGTTCTGAATAATAAGTACAGAGAGCAGCGCATTCTATGAGCCAACGAGGGAATTGCAGTGGGGCACACAAGATGATTAGGACTACCGCGTCGCTCAGTAAAGGCAACAGAGCAGAGAGTTAGGATTACCACCATACACTTTTCCTGGGGCCACCATGCTGCTCAGTTAATGCAACACAACAGATTGCTAGAACTACCATATGTTACTTCTGGGTGGACAATCAGCTCTGTAGCGGCATCAGAGCAGCATTGTAGGGAATACCATACTGAATTGTAATCAGAACTCCTACATGTTTGTAATCACAACATTCTATTCTGTAGACAGTAATGACGTCACAGATTCGTGACGCACAGACATTTTACAATATGTTCTTTCTGCGTTACCATATAGCGTTAACAATATTCGTAGGGTAGCCACAACCAAACAGACTGTTGTCCCTGTTTTAACAGTCTTGGAGGGAAATGGCTACAGAATTATGGTTCCTACAACAAATATTTTTCTTTCAGTGCGGCACGTTTCCCTCACGCGAAAATCCGTGAGTGACCCCGCCGGGAATCGAACCCGGTTCACCTAGGTGGGATGGCTTGTAGTCTAACCACTACACCACTGCGGCCCTTTCCGTGGTGGCATGAGGCTCAATACCTCAGTGCAGTCGGTGCTAAATTATAGTGATGCCAGAGGAGATGACAACACAGTATTGTCTCAGCATTCTGGGATACCATATCCATCCGAGGCTCCAGTCTGTGTTTTCTGGCAAATGACCTGCTAAAAGACGAAAACGTGTCCATTCATACTGATCGGCGTGTCCAAGCATAGATCTATGATCACGAAAATGCAGTGGAACATCTCGTCTGACCTCCTAACATCCTTGATATTAACGCAATTTAACATTTGTGGCGTATTGGGGAGACCTAGGTGTTTACTAGGTCAATGCTTTTCATGACGGTTGTGAGTGCCCTTCATCTGTCAATTTCATATCGGATACAAGATACGATTCAGGCCAGTGGTGGGTCAAACCACTACTAATAAAGATTTGGGTTTCTGTTACAGGTGTTTCTATTATTTTGTCCAACACGTGTAACATACACCAATTTTTTTTAAAATTTAAACTAGACGTTTTACTTCACGTGCTAATCGATAGACGGCTTATACTAATATAACAAAAACTTTTATCTAACAAGAAGTTACTGATATAACTAATGAGCCTACTTTCCTCAACATGGGTGCAATTAATTTTTAAATAATTTCTTAAAAGCTGAGTTGGTAGGTAGGACTTGTCGTCTAGTTGAAAGCAATATCATTAGAGATGAAACCAGAAACATATGCAACAGTAGTGAGACAATTACAAATACACACGTGCCTTACCCGGGACTCGAAGCCAGAAACCTCGTACCATAAGCTAGTGTGTAATCAACTGCATAACGGAGGTCGTATTCGATCATTAACTTATAATTTAACCAGTCTAATGTTTAGAATGGTAGGGCTTACTAAACGAAAATATTTACATGGCCATCATTTTGAAAAATAATTAATTGACTGAGCCACTTAAAAAAACGTAGCACATGGCCTACCATTGTGCTACTTGTGTTTAAGAATTTGGTGAAAATCGGTTGATTGGTCCCTGAAATATGGCACAAAACATCCATATATTTCATGTGACGATCTTCATAAATGAAGGACAAAAAAGTTATATATTAACACATTCGATCATTGTATAATGCCTGCATACAAAGGAAAGCTAAAATAGATTACGTAGTTTTTTAGATATAGCACATTAAGTTAATTGATTTTATAGCCGCCATTATGAAAAGAAGAGTCTGTCACACTTCAAAATACATATAGTCATTTGGCCTACCGGAATACAACTCCTTGGACAAATTTGGCAAGAATGGGCTAATTGTTTCCCGAGATAGGACAAAAAATTAATTTTTACTGTGGGGCTAACTTACAAAATTACATCTAAATGGGGCTTTGTATAGACAAATTTGATGGTTGTAATTGATGCTGCCAGGATACAAAGTTAAGTAGGAATTTATTTAGTTAATAAAGGAAACTGAGCTAAAATATTTATATAGCTTTCATTTTAAAAATAAGTGCATGACTTACTTAAACATAGCAGTTTTCACTACCTGCTGCAGTGCAAATAGTTTGCCAGATTTGGTAGTAATCTGTCAATTGTTTCCCAGAAATGCGACATTAAAAATATCTTTTCCATGTGGCATATCTTACAAAATGGCCAACAAAAGATGCTCCGTGTAGACACATTTGATAGTTGTAATATTATACTGCCGGCATACAAAGTAAAGTTGGAATTAATTACATAGTTTCGACGATGTAACATTGTAAGCTAAGATGACTATATGGTCGTCATTTTGAAAAAAGTTATACACAACTGTGTTGTTCGCAATGTTGATATTTTTGGATTTATAATCTGACAAGGAATACTTTTCCTGACTTGTGTTTCATTAATGTTTTTGTCCTATTTTTGTGTGTGTTTTGAGTTTTATTGTTTAGCTTTGTCAGCTGATCTTGTTTTTTGAACTGCTTTGTTCTTTTGTGTGATGTTTTCGTTTTCGTCATCGTGTTGTCTTTTCTTTTGGTTTTCATTGACAAAGAAAGAGCTTTTCCTAATTATCTGTCTGCATAGACTGTGGTTGGGAGATTTCTCAAAATGGCTGGATAATTATGCGTCCGAACATTATTTTATCTCTACTCGAAAATTCCCTAGCGTTTCTTCAAAATTAACATGTCTGCATTTCTCATGCCACAAAAACTCAGTGATGGGAACGTCGGTCGGATACTTGTTTCGTAAAGTAACTGGTTTGCAGAACCACCTTGGTTGACTTGCTTTCAAGACAGCTTCCTCGCATCAGCCGCCAAGTTGCGTGCAAGTGTGGAGATATTTAGCAACTTGCCCGTCAGTTTGGGAAGCGAAGACGGCAGAGCAACCCTACCCCCGCCCCGTCTTTGTCGCAACTCCATTATAAGTTGTTGGCTCATTCCGACACCTCACTGCATGATTGGCCAGTTCCGAGCGGCGAAATTAGATTGCGCCCGGCCAACCCCAGCATTACGGACACCAGTCGCAACCCCCTGCCCCCAGGGCTGCGGGGATAGGACAGAGTAATTGAATGAGTTGGGTCTCGCGTGGCAATACCCGACACCAGCGCTGCCGGCGACACTTTCAGTGGGGAATTAAGAAACTACGACGCTCTTGGCTGCAGATGGTATTCCCTCACTAACTACTCTTTCCCTCTAAGCTGGTAATGGGGCCAACTGCCTTTTAGGTCCGTAACGCAACTACCGAATTTCCCGGGTAAAGTGTATACCAATTATTATTACTGCCGAACCCTATTTAGGTTATGAATAACGTCTTAAGTCTACTGTTGCCCAAATTTCACGGAAATTTTTTTTTCCCCGGGCCTGTTTATTCCACTGTTATTTTAAACTACAAAGTGAGAGTTTCCAAACTTTAATGTTAGGAAATGTATTGTATGTTTATGGTTTTGCAAAATATTTAGCCCACAATATAAGACACTAGGTTGATTTTAAAAGTATATGTCTCTCTGCAACATTATACTTTCATGATGAGTTATTTAAAATAAAGAAATTAATTCTAAAATATAACACATTTGCAAAAATATTAAGCTATTTTCCAAAATATAAATATGTATATCGCATAAGCATTCTCATGTATGTAAGGAGCGCTATTGGATTCTTACAATAAAGAAAAATATTATGATTGTACGGAAAAACTACTTGAAAAGAGTCGGTGGCAGTGGTAAATACATTTGAAAGAAATATTACAATAAACATGTAAATCTATAATTACATTAAAAATTCTAAATAATAATTATAATAAAGATAAAATGGAACTAAATATGTATTATAATAAATATAATATAATAAATTGTAATAAAGATAATGACAAAGAAATAAGCGAGGCTAGAGATATTCAGCAGTAATTCTTAATAATACACCTCATAAATATGTAAATAATAAATATAAATATGTAATTATAATATTGTATAAATGTGGTAAACGTATTATAAAATATTTTATAAAACAATAATATCAAATCATGAACATTTATTTTTAATAAATAAAATAATGTAAACTTTTTACAAAAATTACACATTTTAAAAATAATAATCTTGTACATGGGATAAGCCCAATCCTATTTTAATCTATGTTATAAAGAATTTAGCAAAAATTCTGATCTTATTTTGAAAATTATGAAAATACACAATAATATACACGTGTTTATAATTTTAGAAGCTCATGAGTTAATATTACAACAAAAATAATTTATCCATGCCGTATAAAATACAAATTACGTAAACTAAGTATTAAAAAACTAACTCCATTTTTTATTTTTATATAGTCATAAAAATATTGATAACAATCTTGAAGAATAAAACTGTTAATTATTTAATAAACAGATCAAATTCGATGATGAGAAGCATTATTCATGATAACACAATAATTATTTTAAAATGCATTTTTACCAATTGTGAAATACCAAATAGCAATATTACTAACAAGCAATTTTAATATTGCTATTAATAATAAACAATACTAGCAATTTAATAACATTAATAATGTCTGCTAACATAGTAAAATCTGCACCTAATACAATTGTAGGTTCACCCACACCTTCGAGTAATAATACCAATAGTAAGTCTTAATGCAACACTATCAAAACAAAGGAAAATAATTATTATAAAAACAATAAAAATATGGATTTAATTTGTTTGAATTATTGAGTAAACCAAGAGATTGATAACAATATGTAAAAAGACAGCTGATTTCAGGAATAACCAATTATTGTAAAATAAAATGAAACTGTTTAAATTTAAATATCCAAAGGTTATTGGAATTATTGTTGCTGTTTATTCTAAACAATGTGTATAAGCAGGAAACGATTTACTTACTTAAAACATCAGTTAAAGTAGTTTATTCATTTAAAAATAAGGTTCAGGAAAATAAATATGTATATATGTAATAGGTAGTAAAGTGAAATACGATAGATTAAATATAACAGGAAATCACACTGGATTACATAAACCTTATTTTTATTCAAGCAAAAATAAAATCTAAAAAAAAAAAACACTCAGATATAATAAGTTTTACATTAACTGAAATGAAAAATTATATAGTAGAAAAAACGATGACTTTAAAGCCAAAAGTACTAAGAATAAATATGACAAATTAACTATAGTAAATAAAATTTCAAACAAATATAGCCCACTTATATTTGGAATTAAAATAAAATTACAATGTCTTATTAAATGTAAAACAATACCAATGTTGAAAGCATAAAATAATAAATTTAGATGGTAAATGCAAGAAAATTTAAGATATTTTATGGCTATGCATCAGAAAGTATTTTAATACAGTATTTTTAACATCCATTCTCACGGACCATCAAAATGTGATAAACTATGAAGAATAAAACATAAACCAACCTGTTGAAACAAACTCCTGCAAAAAATATATACACGAAAAACTTTTTTTAATGTAGTAATAAACGAATATAAGTTTGAAGATACAGTTGATTATAATATACAATTGATAAACATAAAAAGTGGAAAAACAATTAAACTTATTATTACATGGAGCTTATATTGCAGGATTAAAAAAATACATCTGGTTTTAAAAAATATCAAAATAAATTATTCATCTCATATTTGTATGAAATGTTATTCTAAATTTGAAACAATATAAATTAAATGGACTTACTAAATACTTGGTTTATAAATAAACAAAAGAAATATCATTGATACAAATATAAGGCAAGAGAATAAAGATAAAAAGGCGCAGAACAGTTTCATTCTATTAACATTATATTATAGTTTTATTGTATGTTATAAAAATTAACCAAAAAATGCCATATTCAACAATATATATGAACTTTTACAAAAATTGTTTTAGTTTTAGAATCATAAGAAAATATGAAGTTACAGATACTAGATGAAACTGTTTAACGAAACATAAATTGAGTATGGGATAAATATAATATTTTTTTTGAAATTATTAAATAATAACGAAGAAATAAAATGTATAAACAAGCTAAACGTTGTCATATTTGCAGTAAATAATTTAATTAAAAATTACAAAAATTATATGTGGCTATGCAACAGGTAAGTTTTGAGAATCAGCATGCAATTCTTGTAATTTGAAATTTAAAATACCTAAATGCATTCTTGTGCTAATACATAATTAAAGGTGAGATTCTAATTTAATTTTACAATGAATATTAAACCTAAGTGAAAATTATTCAGGTTATAAATATTGTTCTCATTACAGAAAACTCAGTAACATTTTCTATAAAAGTTACTGCTGATCAGGATAAACTATTATAAAATTTGTAAACATGTAAAAAAAAAAAATATTATTTTTCATATGTCTATCACATAATTAATAATAAAAAAAATGGTGTTAAAATATATTGCAGTATAATTTATATTAATTTTTATAATTAGTTTTATAAGTACATGTTTGGCTAAAACAATAAATGATTTAGAAGGTTCATATTTATAAGAAATTCAAAGATCAGCTTTTATCAAATAAACAATATTGGTGTCAACATTAAATAATAAAAACATATAATTTCCAGAAAAAGTTAGCGAATATATTACATGTAAAAATTTTGGATCTTAGCCCAATTTATTTTTAAATTTAATTCTGTATCTTAAAAACGTTTATTTGATAATTCAAAAAGTGTGTAATAAAATTATAATTTAGGTAATGTAAGTACAATTACACATAATTAAATGTTGGAATAAGATGTGGTATTCCAGTAATTTCACAGAGATATGCAAAAACAAAGTTGTTTCTATGACAAAAACTATCCAAAAAAGTAATATCAAGATAAATCTGTTTTGAGAAAGGTAAATTTAACTGCAATAAACATACAGTATATAATAGGTATTTATAATGTAATAATTCATATGGACAAGCATAGAGTACACCACTACCAATATACACTTTTGTCGAACGTAACACAGAATGAAAATATTTTGTAGCAGCCTGTATTTAATCAGATTAGGAGAATGTTACCTTCACAAAACCATCAGAATTGAAAATTTGAAAATTTTTAAATTTTATTAAGTATAATAAAAACAGGCAAATTTAAATGTTGATATAGATATTCATAAATAATTATCTGATAAATCTAAATATACCAAATCTTGACAGATTATTATGAACAAAATTATAATAAACTATCAGATTATCAAAATAATTAATTTATTGGAATCGGAGACAAACCAACAGCTGTTAAAGTGATAAAAAAGATATTTTTGAAAACCAATTATACGATACATTATGAAAAGTTGAAATAGTGTATAAATCAAATAATAAATTTAAAAGTAAAAGTTCATATTAGGTTTTAACAAAAAAAAAAAAAAAAAAAAAACCATGAAATCCATACATAAACAGAATACAAAATTACATAAAAAAAACTAAAAACAATAAAAAAAATATTTTTTATGAACTAATGAGTAAAGCTGTTTATGGAGAACAATAGAAAGTATGAAATAAAAATATATTGTTAGATTCCCTTGATAAAAAATTACAAACATATGCATTATGAAACGTGTAACATAAATTTAGATGTTTTACTAAGTAAGAATAATTGGGATTAACTTTATAAAAACCTATTTATGGAGGTATAATTTTACTAGATCTAGGTATATTATTCCTATATCAATTTTATTATTGAGCAATAAATAAAAATATAGGGAAAATATAAAATTATGAGTAACCGAATTCCTATTAATTAATTATATTGAAAATATTTATATTTACAAAGAATAAAAATATGCAATGCCTTAATATATCATGTAATAAAATTGAAGTTATGTTCACAATTAAAAAAGTAAAATGAGAATTTACTAAATTTTGAAGTAAACGAAATATTTATATACAAGTTATCAAAATGCATAAATGCTACATTTACTAAAAAAAAAATCTTTGCGGAGTTCTATTTTACAGGTTTTTCTGTCATGCATGCATAGATATTGCCATTTTTTTACTCATCATCTCCCATTTATAAAATAAAATTAATAGCAGCACTATGAAATCTAAAAACTTACTATTTTCATCACTAATTCCTAAAAAAATAAAAAAATAATTTTTTTTAATTTTTCAAAATAAATGGTCATCAAGCTCATGTACTAAATTATATTTAAATTCGAACACTTTCTAGTTCAGAACGAGCAATAATACTTGTCTGTAAGTAATCAGAACAGTTATATTTAATATACATAACTTTAAATAAATATAAATAAAAATAACTATTTTTTTAGTACAGCAAATTAAAAATTTTAGCATCTTAAATATTTTTACTTTTTTCTATATCTATGTTTTTCTTGAATCTTAGAAATTTGACACTTAATCAAACTTAATATTATTTAATCAGATTCTAAAATTATATTATGATCTATAAAAATATCGAATGAGTCGATAGTATATTTCAATATGCCTATTTAATATTTGCCTGTATGAATATTTATAGGTTTTTGTTAAATAAATTGAAGACAGACATTTTATAGTTAGCTCAGACTTTTTCCAAAGTACCAAGATAAAAGAAAAGATATTTATGTCTCTTTTTGTTCTGATTTATATCTGTAGACATGACGAAAAAAAAAAAAAAAATATTGGATTACTTCGAAAGATTATAACAGATTTTATATTCAATTCTTTAAACTTTTAAGATTAATTCCTCTTAAACATATATTTTATAATGCAATAATTTTGTGTAATTAATTGGTTAGTCATTTTTACATTTATAATTAATTTCTAAACCTAATAAAATATATCTGTATAATTAAATATAAAGTTCAAACTTTAGCTTTCACTTTTTAACAAATTAAACATTTTTATTGCAAATAATAATAAAAAAATGTTATAAAAATTTTCCGGATCATTTTATTATAAAAAATAAGTGGCAAACTGGATAATGAAACATCACATTTCACAAAATTACCATAATGTAATGTAAAAACATGAAATAAAAATAATATTGCATGACAGTAGTAGAAAATAGAGAAGTTGGGCACAAGGGAATAGGGCAGTGGAGCCGAAGTCGGCCACCACCATCTTGGAATTTCCCTTTTTCCTTCAAAATTTATTCCCCCCAACCCCCTCAAAATCTTCAGTTTTACCCTCACAAAAGTACCGATCCCCCAGTAGCAAAAACGATCCGCAGAAAGGCACTTTTCGATCCATCGGAAGGATTCGGGAGGCTTGCTTCTCGAGAGCAGAGTAGTGGCGGCCATATTGGTTTTGTAGGCTTAGAGTATGCCAAATCGATACACAGGTTCCAGGGTCCAGAGTCAAACTTAAACATCAGCCATCTTGGTTCTGTCAGCCATCTTGTCCGCCATATTTAATCCAGGTGACCTTGAACCCAACAATAAAAAAAATCCAATAAATTGTTTTTAAAAATTATAAATATTTATTGAAATTATTAAAAAAAATGTATAAAAATTATCTAAGAATTTTATAAAAATGTATAAAAAACTATTAAAAAAATTATATTAAAATTATATTTAAAAAACTTACATTTCTGCAGGTCCTCTTACCCAGCTACATGTAAAGCAGACGACTGACCCTTCTCCAACCAATCACATTGTTTTAACACCCCCCTCCCCTACCAAGTTTAATAAATCGGCAGGCCTTCACCCCCCTCACTAATACTCATTCAGCCATCTTGGATTTTTTTGTTTGTCATTTGTTATACATTGTTGGAGGCTGCCATCTTGGATTTCTTGTTTAAAATTTTTAACCTTGGATTTTTTTGTTGGTCATTTGTTATACATTGTTGGAGGCTGCCATCTTGGATTTCTTGTTTAAAATTTTTAACACCTCGGTGGTGCGATTCTCTCGATTTAACCACCAGACGAGCTGGCGATTTAACCACTAGGCGGTAGCCATATTTCTTTATATTTTTTTAACATATAGGTTCTGCTGTTGGCACCCTCCATACTGGATTCTATTTGCAATGTTTAGGTAGTGCTTATTTCTCGATTATGTAGCCTGCTATCGGCCTGTACCGAATGGTGACATTGACCATTTCTGCAAAGTAAATAAATTGTCATATTTAATTTTTTGTTTTATTCTTAAAAGTGATTATTTTCATTTAAAATGGTTTATATAAAGCAGAGGGGTTTTAAAAATAAACAAAACACAATTTTTTTAAAACTAATTTTATTTGGTAAAATACAAAATGAAAAAAAAAAACATAGTTTTTTTTAATATGCAATCTTCTCTGTTCACCCCTAGATGTCCGCATCGTCGACCCAGGAATTGTAGCGGGCTGGGAAATCCCACCACTCGGCATACGACCATCCATTATGCCGTTTCAGTACCTTCTCGAACCTTGAAGCTGACGATACTCGAAGACGAATAAACAGTTCTAGTGTGTAAACGGTTATACTTATATATTCTCAACTGCGCTCACGACAGTATTTTGACGATCTTATCTTGGCAATTATACGATACAAGCCGGCCGTGAAGTATCAGGCAGAATGCATACGTGTTTGCAGGTATATTTCCATGTGTCGTGAATTCGATCCTGCAGTCGATTACATTGGAGGTAATACATTCGTCCTGTTTACTCACATCGAATGCCATGAGCAGGGCCAAACTCTTGAAAGTATCAGGGCTCAATATCGTGGATTGGAGGTGTCCATAAAATGCATTTTGAAATTGAGCATACATTTGATATGCCAGCAGGTACTGTCCATTTTCAAAGTTTTGAATAGCGAAAGCTATCCGTACATTGGTGTTCATGTCAATTTACGGATAGCTTTCGCTATTCAAAATTATTTTCACATTTTCTATTTGACATGTGCCGAACTGCAAACGGTTCACTATCACATTGTGCTGTCTTCCGGTCTGTAGCCCAACGATGATGTACCGCGGTTTCTCAGAGGCAAAGCTGAACTTTACCATTCTGTTGATGCGTTGGCTTGCTGGCAATCCAGGGTATGTCTCGAGACTCCACGACCTGAAACGCACATATATGTTTTTGCCATCTTCCACATTCTCTATCATCTTTATACATTCAGCAGTGCTCAAATGCACACGAGGCAGCATCCATTCGATTGACTGTAGTTTCAGTTCAACTGTCTCCAGGTTTTATCCTGTACCCACGATGGTGTCCAAATGCGTATTAACTAGAAGTAGCACCAGTTCCTTCTTCGAATTGAAGATAATTCGTTTGTAGTCTTCGGCAAATCCCAATAGCATGGAGAGCGGGATGCACACTTCGAGCTTGCCTCCAGGTATATAGGAACACTGTGGTCATCTTCGATTCCCTAACCTGCCATCTTGGCCGCAGACAACTCATCCGGCGTGAGAGAAAGGTAATTTTTGATCGTCGAGGTTATACCCACATCTCGCGACTGGTCCACCTCGACATCATTGAGAAAATACGTGATGCGATCGATCAGGTGAAGAATTCCATTGCTAGTTATTTTCGTCGATGCCGGTTTGGTTCCATCTTCTTTTATCAGAGTTCCCCTAATTCGCAGGAAAGACAGGCAAGGAAGAGAGCAGATATCTAATTGTTGAACCGCTATCCGAACTTCCGATGTTTTTGTGTACGGTCCGATCAGGAAAGGCTAGTACGCATGACGTTCTACTATCGTTATGCTGTCTTCAAAAACGACAGGCTCCTCGATGTTTAGGTAATCTTCCATGATGTTTGACTTTGAAGCCGAGACTGCGGAGGAAAATCTCGCTAGTACGTGTTAAATCCTTGGATACCTGCAGTGTACTGGTTGCAGGTTTTGCGCGACACTTTATTTTATTACTTCTGGTTGCCGTAAATCTTATTCCCGTCTTCTCAAACGCAGGCGTAGGGTGATTTATTCGTTTCGAAAGTTTATCAACTCTCCGCGTTGGTCGACGACTGTCACGACCAAATCCTGTGCTCTCTTCGCAGCGACCGGAACGTAAATGATGCTTTGTGGTGCTACAACCAGTTTAAAAACCTGGAGGGACCACAGGTGAAAATTCGTGCAGCATATTGCTCGGCTGGCCATTGAGGTATGTGCCACTCGCTAAATTGCAGTTTATTCGTATCAAATTGACCGACAAGATGATTACGGGCCGCGACGACTCGTGTGTTTTGCCAGCTTCGTAGATGTGTGGCTCAAACCCCAAAATCGGTCCAATAGTATCCGGTTTCGTAAAGTCGATATCTTCGTTGCATCTGATAATAATCTTCAGAGTATTGGGATTCCCATGTAGTTCGAATTCCATGTCGGGTGTCAGCTAATTTTCAATGTACCTTGTAATGTCGTCTATTTCATAAGAGCCTATGGGCAGCGACAACTCATGGGAAACATTACCACTTTTTACGAGGTACATCTTACAGTTTTTTTCATCGATGTTCGGTATCGCCTTGTAGGTTTGAAAATCGACAAGGCCTATGCACGATTCTCCCTCCAGGTCGAGCGGCGGAAAGTGTACCACACACAGCTCGGAGTTACGACCCGTCAAGGTAAGCATTATTGACATGACTGACGGTTTCCTCACAATGTATAGCCATTTGATGCAGTTACTTGTATGAGCGAACCAAGAAGCGAAGACACAAATGTCCACAGTTCCATATGTTAGGCGTCTGCTCCGTTTCGTAATTGTGTGTTAATTTGGTATATTTCAGGTACCGTCGCAGTTCGGGTGGAGGACGCAAGTTCCCAAAATGGTCATAATAGTTTCCATGTTTGCTCCATTTTATGTAAGCTACCCAGAGCGTACCGGGCATGGCTGCCATGCCTAGATTAATTATGGCACATTCGTCTCTGTTGCATTTAGGAGGCAAATCATTTCTTATAAACACTCCCCTGAAATGCAGTATTTCGACTTTGCGTACAAACAGTTCCAAATCCACGTTCGTGAGCAGTAGTTTCTGAGAGATTTCATTAATGCCTCTTCCTGCTGTGTCGCCTTTGCACACTTCAGCCTCCTACTGGGTATGGCCTTAGGTAGAGGTCTAGGCCATTTTTTTACCCATGGCAATAGCTTCCATATTTGCAGTGTGTCTTTGTATCTCGGACAACTGCTTCCATTCGTTCGATGCTGTGTTGACGGCTCGGATGATACCCCTCGTGGCTCCGATTAGGGCCCCGAGTGCAGGCAAAAGCAATGGAAAAAATTCGTTGGTAGATGTTTTCTTGGCTTTGCATTCTTTTATTCCTTTTGTCACTGCTTTTAGTTTCACTTGTGCCTTTCTCTTGATCTTTGTACTGGTTCCCATTTTAACCTGTGCCTTTCTCTTACTCTTATCTTCATTCCCATCTTCACCTTGGCCTTCATCACGTTGGTACGCCCCAGAAGGCTATTTTTTCACCCAGTCCAGTGTCTGATGATTTTATTATCTCGTCGGCCTTCTGTCCAAGTCTTGCACACATGCAGATCGTGTTTTAAGAGGCACGCGCAACTCAGCAACGCAATACATGCTTCTTAGCCCAGTCGTTTAACGATTTATATTTCCTGTACTGCTTACTTCTCTACAATTTTTCTATTTTCTTCCACTATCTCTGTCTGCTTGCCACTGTTTACTTCTTAGGTTTTGTTGGGATGTAAATACTGCACACAGCCAGAATGTAGGTCTTTGGGTCAAGCAGGAACTGTGTTACATGGTTTAGCCAACCCTGTGATTCGACCATTTGCAAGAATCAGAGGTCCACCAGCCCTTATTTAACAGGGTGCACAGACTTCCTGATTTATAGCGTAAGAAGATATTACTGTGTGTGACTCGAAGGGTTCTAACGAAATGGGAGAGTTTCTAGAGTCACACCCACTTAACCCGCAAATAGGCGTGCTCAGGCGAACCCAGGTATATGCAGTTAATAAAAGTCGCTTACCATTGGGTCGAATTTGGTTTCTCGCGCGGAGGCGACGAGCACTTTGGGTCTCTGGCGGAGTGGTGACCCGCTAGAGAGGCTTTTATGTCTCGTTTGGAAGCACTAGCTCAGAGTTATGGGACGCAACTTTGTTTGACCTTGGTGAGTTCATGAGTACCGCATTGTTTGCTGTGATTGTAGTGTCATTTCGCTGAGTTTAGAAAAAAAGCAGTGATAAGTGTCTCAACTTATTGCAGAGTAGGCAATCTTCTGATGGGTATGTAATTCTTAAATTAAAATGATTTTTTGTTTCTGCCAAGGATATTTTCACAAAACAAATTAACGACCCTAACCGTATTTATGTAGTGACGGTGTAATAACTTGTTTTTACATTATGCGTAACTGTAACTCACAATCAACGGCACCCATACAAGAAGTCTTATATTCTATAATTTAACTGCCCCAGAGATTTAACGTGACAAATTAAATTACATTTTCAATTTCAAGTATGTTACTTTATCTGAGCCGTAATATAGATACAACAGTAATATTTCCGTTGATGGAGTTTCTCAAAAATACTTAGAAATATGCATATATATACGTGAATTCATAATTATTATTAAATCACAACTCTTTCCCTGTATTTCCGTGCACACAGAATGAATTGCAAGTCTGAGATGAAAGTAACAGAGAGGCGAAATCGCAGGATTACTTATATAAAATTAGTATTTAGAATTATTTGTNTATGCGTGAATTCATAATTATAATTAAATCACAACTCTTTCCCTGTATTTCCGTGCACACAGAATGAATTTCAAGTCTGAGATGAAAGTAACAGAGAGGCGAAATCGCAGGATTACTTATATAAAATTAGTATTTAGAATTATTTGTTGTAGCTGAATTACTAAATGAATTTTTAACATACTTTTGAATTTCAAGTAGACTGTAAGTGAACTCTTTATCAATGTCATTTCAACTAAAATAAACGAGGAAATAATTATTATAAAAGACATTTTTTTTAATGTTTACATTTAATTGCACTATAAGAAAAAAAAACTTTTTATCAGGACTGCAATTTATAATGTTTAGGGCCCTATTTTAGATATATAATTTTCTGACAAGTATAATATTTTTTTAAGGGGACATTTTACTAATGAACTGTTGTGTATGAGTTGACAGCACAGCCGTGAACACTGGACATAACTGGAGCTTGACGGAGTATTTGAATCAGCGGTGACGAAACGCTAAGCGTCGCACCACACTGCATTTCCCGCCGTAGGTGGCGCAATGACAACGATTAGCAAATTCCTACTTCGCGCGCACCACTACTCCTTCAGTAATAAGGTAAACAACACCGTCACACTTTCAACACAATCACAACCGGCCGGTATTACACTAACACATACACTTAAGCGCTTTTACACATACACACCAACCCCACTCCACTTTATTATATTTTGCACTGAAAAAAAAAACTATCAGTCAATTGAATGCGTCCTCCTTTTCTATCTTTGTTAATACACTCAGTTATTATTAAATATTACATATAAACTTTTACAAACAGAGCTGCACCTTATTTATATTTTTCTGACTTATAGTTTACAATATTAGAGGAAAATTTTCTTCGCAAAAAAAAAAAACGAAAAATAAAACTTAGTTAATACATAGATCGTAATTTTACATAAGTTGCAAAAAAAAATTGCAATTATTTTTAGACCGGAGTACTCCGAACATATAGTACAGTTATCAACGAAAAATATTAGTACATTTTATATAGACCTATACAATAGAACCATAAAATAAATACTTAATAATTTTCTACAAACTTATGGCTATTACAACAAAATATATGTAATTGTTTCAATTTCATAAAAACTAAGTTTGTTTATTGTATGACTAGCGACCCGGCCCGGCTTTTCCCGGGTGCAATTTAGTTGTTACAGCGATACACTAATAAATAAATTGGGAAAAGACAATTACAATTTTATATGATAGTAAATTAGTAAACTACTATCATATATATCATATATACACGTCACGCCTGTCTCCCAGAGGGATGGCAGAGATTATGGACCTCCATTTACCACGATCCTGATATACCTACCTCCTTCGCTTTATCCACATTCATACATCTCTAATATGACAATATTATATGATAGTGGTTTAAAAAATTTCTTTGTATACTACATTAATCGTTTTGCCTCCGACCGCCAGCACAAATAGATTTCTGTTTGACGTGACACGCGAAAGGACTACGTATAGTTGTCCGTGTGAAAAACATGCTCCACTCAAATCCACTCCACCCACATTAAGTATTTGACCCTGTACCTTATTTATGATCATACCAAAACAAACTCTTATTGGACACTTTTAAAATTAAAAGGAAAATCCGAGGAAATTGTTGGTATTCTAGGTATTAAAACAGTTTCTCCAATACTGCAGCCAGTTAGAATAGTACCTTCAATGAGATAACTTTTTCAACTTTTTATTTGTAATCGAGTTCGGTGGATTTATATTTCGCAATACTATTATGGGAGCTCCAACTTTTAAAATCAGTTTGTGTGGTGACATGCCAGAAGGATTCAATGAATTACGAAATTCTGTGGGATAGCGCACAGCTTCTTCACTGTCGAATATTGCATCTACTGAGTAATAGACTTGTGTTTGCGCACTGAATTTTGCGAGCACTAATTCATTAATTTTTTCGACTTGTTCATTATTAGGCGATAATATTGCTCATTCTTTGAACCACAATACTGTCTTATTTGAAAGGTAGTGTATTTCAGGGTATACGTTACCTATCAGTTGTTGGTGGTCGGTGACTAAAACACAGATATAACTATTGAGATAAATTTTTCCACAATCCATTGGAAGCTCTCCATTTCCGACTTTCAGTAGCATGTCAGCAAACATGCTGTTATCTTCTGAAGACATAAGTACTCTCATGTTTGTTTTGAGTGATAATTTTGTAACGTTGGGCCAAATTGTATGTTGTAAAGGACATTTCTTATCTACATTAAACAGTTTTAATTATGAATTAACTTATTTTGATAAAGATTAAGTTCTTTATGTTTATAAAATACACTGAAGTTTACATTTCGCTTTTACTGCGTGATTAAAATTGTAAATACGTTTATTACTACTTATTTATTAATTAAAGAGATATATGATACCCCTGACTTTTTTGTAGATAATTTTATTTTACACAATTCTTTCGTACATGATTTTGTTATATCTCTAAAGGATTAGGCAGCGTATTCCATGAGAGCGCGCTGGCGGCAAACTTTTTTCCCGACTTGATTCACTTATACCATTAATACTCAGCTACTGTAAGTGCTAGGGTAATTTTTAATACACAGAAACCTTCCCCTATAAATGCAGATCATAACAGTAAAAACTGCATTCAAATCCGTTCAGTGGTTCTAGAGATTAGCGCAGTCATACAGACAGACAGACGTGCGCCAGGGACTTCGACTTCCTTTTATACTAAGTAGTGATGTCCAGGCTTATCCGCAAACGTTCAATATCTTACAGAAAATTTAATATGAGAGATAACTTCATAATAATTGTTGTCAAATATTTAACTTATTAGATTACTAAACTATACAAAACACTGAATAGCCCGGATATTATGAAAATAGGTTAATACTATAAAGACATCCTCAAGTTTTATTTTGAATAATGCTATAAATAATTATGAAATTTTATTTTTATATTCTGTTACCTTTAAAATAGCCTAAGTCTCCATACACCCTTCCCGCGCTTGGTTTATAGGAGGTATCATGCCGTGGCACAACGTTTTGGTCTCTTGTTTTACCTAATTTTAATATTATAATAGTAATTTATGCTCTCCTACGTACCAAACTTTAAGCCTACTCCATCCTAATAGACATCTACAAATTATATACTGATTTTTTGGACTGATCATATAACTGTTATGTATAGTTACTTTAATTATATTTTTCAGAATTCATTTTGTATTAACCTACTTGTAACTTACAGCATTGTGTAATTCTTTTGTAATTATTGGTGATGGGAGTAGGTCACTGTTGTATTTTATCCTTTTAGTAACTTTTGTTATTTCCAACTAACTATTAAAATTCGTAATACTTAATTTAAATCAATTTTGGCCAGTCATTAGGGACACTCAGTATCTAGTTACCACGTAAAAATAAGAATCAGAGCAAGACTTGAAGAAAAGGCTGATGCGAATCGGTCCCACCCGGAGTGGTCTGCCGCGGTTGCGTGGAGGAGTATTTGCACGCCTTAGCTAATGCCGAGTTCAGAGCCGCCGCTCCTGACAGTTACTCACTCAGCAGAACACTAACCTGGCCGTTCGACGTAGTCACGGAAGACTTCATGATATTGGCAGCTCCGTCTACCTTAAGATTTCCTCCTCTCTTTCTATCCTATCTGACTTAGTCCTACCGTAGCGAAGAGTCTACATCCTTGTCGAGACCTGCTGCCAGAAATGACACGAACCACACCACTGCACCCCCCTCCCTTCACTTTGTCTTCCGCTTTATGTGCTAAGAGACGAGAACATCTCTTTTTAATTGACATCGGGGCAGATGTTATGATTCAGTGAAGGTGGACAAGCCTAGCGAACTGCAGCGACGCGTCAGTATCAAGGCCAGGCGGAGAATCCAAAACACATTACAACAATAGCAGTTTATTAAACACTTTAGCAAAGCGCCAGCGGATCTCTCCTCCTGGTGACACGGTATTTAAGACAATTACGCCACTAGAAACTATACAATACTTGGCAGCACTTTGTACGGGGTCTGCCAGTCTGTCTTTCTGTAGACGCACGCCGAGATGAAGCCAACAAGATGCAGCTTGGCGTGCCGCTCGTCGCTTTCCGAATCAACACTCAGCCTACGGTGACCATATCCTTCAGGTTAGTCATATACTGTAATTGATTAGAACCTACCGTGCCAATACCTTAAATTTACTGTAACTCTTAACAATTGTATTAAATATCTGTTCTGTATTCATAATTAACTTCAGTTCATCCCTCATAACAGCATAAACTTTAACTAGTTACTATAAAAATATTAAAAACATAATAGTGTGTTTTATTTATAACGTCTTTCATTTTAAAACAAAAATTTATTTTTTAAAAAATTATTTGATTTTTGCATGTAAAGACGGTATAATTACTTTTTTCCCTTCACAATTGATATTAAGTAATCAAAAATTCAATTTTATAAATTGCTTTGGGAGTAAAAATTACTTATGTAGCCTACTTGAAACACTTTCAGACCTAGGTAAGTATGGAAGTTGGTTTCGTATATAATAGATAATAAGTTTAAAATAATACCACAATACCTAGAAAATATTATAAATTACTGGTTAAATGTTATATATTTATATCAATAACAATCAACTTACATTATTTATAAAGGAATAGTTAAACTTAAAAAAATAAAATGGAAGCGAAATGCATGACATAGAATTTTCCGATTACCTTAGTATCTATGTTATTTTGTGTTATTTTTTTTACTATTGTTAATTACTTTAGATGATTGTTTACATTTATCATATTAACATATATAAATATTGATATAAATATAGTTTAGTGGAGATTTGAATGAAAATGGGTTAAATTAACATCGGTAAAATTGTATCATTTTTATTAATATTAATATTATTTCAGTATTCACTTTATGATGTTTGTGCTTTATTTAAACGTTGTTTAAATTTGTCATGTTACAGAAAAAAATATTTTGAAAGGATACAATATTTCATGCAGGAAGGTAGATTGACGGCCGATGATAATATTTGATTTTACATCAAATGGGTGCATTTTATTCCGAAAATGTATGGTTATTGACAATTTTCCTCAAGTACATCTCCAGTTGCCCCTCATTAGTGATCTGCGCCAGATCTCTCATTTTATATCTACTGATAGATGTAAACGCTTGAAATACGTAAGAAATTAACATTAATTGTGAAGAACTAGCCAAATCCTTAATTTTATCAATCGATTTAGAGTTTGTTTATGACAGGTGTCTGCATAATAAATGGTGGCCGAGTTCGTTTACTGCGAGGGAATGTTGGTGTCGATGACTTGATGGGGTGAGAGGGCCAGTACCGGCCACTTCGCTTCTACACCGAACTTTNCCTGCGCGGGTCGGCGCAAGACGCGCCGCCGTAGTGGCACTTGACAACGTCCCCTCCCTGCTCGCCCTACCAGCACCTCCCCCTTCCTCGTCCAACAGGGCTCCCGCTGTCCTCTCAAACGATGCTCGCGACTCCGGAGAGCCTTTTACACAATGTCACTTAATTAAAAAGCTTTTATAGTTGACACCGAGAGCTGGAGGAGGGTGGAGAGTGGAGCCAAGTTTTACAACACGGCACCGAAAGGCGTTAAATTGCGTTAAGATTTCCCCCGGCTGGCTAGAGTGAGCTAAGTACATACAAGTGGTCCACAGTACGTAGCCTCTTGCGAGTTGACGCTGGTCAGACGTTCTGAAAGAGATCGACATTTAAACTACACACATTTAAATAAATTAGTGTGACTATTCATTCCGTAACTTATGGCACAAACAAGCAAACATTAAATCTTATGGCAAATGTAAATCTAACAACTATGTGACCAGGTCGTAATTTACAACTGCGAGAGAAAAGAGAACCACATGTTTATGCAACTTACATTTCTGATCTGGCATTAGATTTATGCCCTGCTTAATTGGCATTTTCTTTTTTCACGAAAAGGTTAATTTCCCCCTTCCTCCCTCATTTATGGTCATAACTTGTGTGGTTAAAGTTTATATTCCACTCTTTCACAACTTAGTTCAATATCCTAACAATCGTCCCTGCTTTTCCCTGATTATTCTACGTTTTTCAAATTGTTATATGCTGTAATTGCTCTTCGAAAATTCAGCGAAGGCCTAAGAGTAAATGACTTAAATATATTTACTGATTGACTCAGTAATGTTATGTCACATTTAAAAAAAGTTTGCAATGACAACTGAAAAGAAAATTTTTTCATCCTGTGTTATATAAAATATGCCTAATGATCCAGCCTTACATTACTTTACAGACAAATAATAATTACCAGTTTCAAAATACGAATTTAGCCACACGATCGTATACACAAAAAGATGCATGCTGCCGCCTGATCCAAGGAGACATATTGAAAATCTGCCAGGTATGATAGTTACTTCGTAAAAATAATTTCATTATAAATTTTCTTATATTGTGATAAAATACACCTATTAGTTTGTGTGCCCTTTAAGCGTTTTAAAATAACATTCTACTCGTTTGCTGAAACTTGAAAATGTTATATATGTAGCTAGTTTCACGAAATATGTACATATACTGTGTTTCATTCAGCAGTACTTCAGTTAGCTCTATTGCAAACACTGTGTATAAGACGCAGCGTTGTACAAACGACGGAGGCTGAATTTGCAATAAATAAAACAGCTAAACATCCTCTCATTCATGCATTAGGCTCTTGGACCTGCTGCGAACTTCAGACTTGATTTATTGCTTGTCTTTCCAGAGTTTCTTTGATATCGTATAAACATGTTAGGCAACCACGCTGTTAGTTCATCCGTTCTGCATGGGACCTCCAATTTTGGAAATATTCTGAGGTTTTGTCATTTAGACTTTAGATATTGAGTGATTTTTTTTTAAGTCTTCGTTTCGTATTCTATCACTCTTTTGACAGATCGAAGAAACCTCATTTTCGAGGCTTTGGTTCTGTTTTTCTTCTTGTTAGTGGGCTTGGATTTTCAATAAAAATATAATCATAACATGCATATTTTAAGGACGCCGCCTGCCTGCAGCTGTCTTCCTTTTTTAAGGTACAGAAGCAGACGAGCGATAAGGGCGACTGCTAGAGGTCTCCAGCTCTATCCTAACCCAAGCGAGCGGCGATCTTCAAGACAGGGATTCTCAAGAGCGGAGCGTGAGGACACTATTGTGGTCTGGGGTTTTTTCTCAAGGTACTCCCTTTTACCTCCTTTTCTTCATCCCGCTACTGCTCCGCCACCATCTCATCTCAGCATATACGTTATTGATGCTGGCCGGCTCCTCCTAGAGCCAGCCTCTTTCTCATACATGTTATTGACCTATTCTGAAGGATGGGACAATGTTTACATTGACATTTTCACTTTATCTCGAACTGTAAATGTCACACATTGTAATTTTTTTTTCTATTTTTAAAAACGATTGTTCGGAACTAGTTGCCAAAATAATTTTTGTAGCACTACAAGTAATTAAGGACAAATTTTACAACACATTACTTTGTAACGTGTGTAAATAAACTTGCTTTTTAACAAGCAAGTACTGTAGACTTCAAATTAATTAATTATAAACCTTTAGATACATTCAGGATTTCGTATGTTTAAAAAAAGTGTTTTTAGAATATGCAGTATTTTACTCGCACGATACGAGATCATTTTTGAGCAACTAGTTTTCAATGAATAGTTTTAAAACGTTAATTTTTTTTTAACGTGCATGAAATTAGCCATTTGATGAACATGCAGTTATTTAACTGCTACATACGTCACTAAAAAGCGCATCACATAGTTCGTCTTCCACACGAATATTCTAGCCTTCGCACTGTACTTGGGGCTAATCACCTATCGCGTATGACCCTCGCAATGCCGTGGTAATACGTAACAGACTCGCTTCATTATAGTAAATATTAAAATTTCACCATTTTGAAATTTTTACGTTGTAATTGATTTCACTGTATAAATAATACATATTCAGTTACAACTTCTATCTTCAAATGCCTAATTCAATGTGATTAATTTCTAACACAAGATTACTTTGCCGTAAATTATAAAAAACACTAAATAAATATATATGCATATAAATTAAATAGATAGGCAAATATGCAAATGTTTTCTTAATAATGGTACTAGAAGAATGATTATCTGCGTCCGGGGTCAATGTATTTTAAATGGGAAAGAACTGGCACCTGGTACCGGCGCCGGTGCCGGCCGGACGCCATGTTGTAACGTCACCCAACCGCCCTATTGAATCTGGGTGAAATTAACCTTGACCTTTGACCTTGACATTGACCCCATTATCGTGACCTTGGATGACATTGATACAAAAAAATAGCTGAAAAATTATAAAGTCACAAAAAATAATAAATAAAAATATTTAAAGATGTACATGTAGGAGGTCTAAGGTTCGATGACAGGTGTACCGACAAAGCTCCCGACACGCCCGGCTCTCGTCAGGTCGACCAGTGTCTATCTCGTCAGCCATATTGTATCCAGGTTACCTTGACCTTGAACCCATGCTCGTGACCTTGAATAACCTTGAATCTCAAAAAAATTTTAATCGAAAAAATTATAAGAACTTTAAAAATGTATAAATAATTCCAAAAATTGCAAGCAAATACATACAAAAAATATTCAAAAATTTACTTTAAAACTTAGATTTCCGGAGTNCCCTCGCCAATACTCATTCTGTCGTATGCCACCATCTTGATTTTTTCGTTTGTCATTTGTTTATACGTTGCTAGAGGACGCTATCTTGGTTTTTTAGTTTGTCATTTGTTTATACATTGTTGGAGGACGCCATATTGGTTTATTCGTTTGTCATTTGTTTATACATTGCTGGAGGACGCGATCTTGGATTTCATATGTTTTCAACACCTTGGTGGCATTAGTGTACTAATTCACCAACCAGGCGAGTAGTCGATTTATTCACAAGGCGGCAGCCATATTTGTTTATGTTTTTAAAGTATAGGTTGCGCTGTCGGCGCCCTCTACGTTGGATTCTATTTTCAACACATAGGTGGCGTTAATTTCTCGATTTCGCTGCTAGGCGAGCTGTCAACATCCACCCACTCTCTCGGTTCTTTCAGAGAAGCAGAAGCGATTGTATAAGAAATTGAACACACATTACTATGTATATATATATAAATTTAATTAATTTACTTATTATACACATTTTATTTTTCTAATTATTTTGTACATTCGATCTTTACATTTCTCAGATGTTTGCAGATCATGGATAGTAGTAAACAATCGCATGTGATATATCCCCATTCCTCCAGTTTACTAATGATTGCAGATATCTCAACAATGCGCGAGAAATGCCCATGTTTTTTAATGTCTGAGTCTATCAAAAAGTTCATTTGGGTCTTAGGGAAATAGGTAGCCGGTATTTTCGGCGTCTTCTGCCTTCTCCGTGTCACTCATTGCAACAAAAGTGTTAAAGGGGTGTGTCACTACATCGAGAAAATCTCCATCATCGTCTTCAACAATATCACTGTCTTCATGTTCATTTTGATCTATGCTGTCTCATAATCGTCCTTGCTTCCTGTTTCATCCTCAATATTATATTTGCTTTTCTTTGTAGCAGGAGTTGTATGCTCATCAGTATTTAGAGTCGACAACAGTTTATTTAGAAATTCGACGACTTCACGCGAACGTTTACAAGTGTACATTCTGCGCAAACCGACTCTACTGCACTCATTCCATCTTTAGCATTAACTGTCTCAACAAAATCGCCTCTCGAATCGGTACCCATCGATGCAGCAAGAGGTATTGCCGGCAACACTTACTGACTCCCAGTAGACGAATCGTTGCAGATCTCGGTAGGTCCTTTCAATGTGTCGTCTTGCATAAAGTGCATGTGGTCATTGTCGTAATGCTTCAACATGCGAGTTTCATCTTCTGCAAACATCCTGTATTAACAGGAGGTAACGAAGTCATCACATGCTGTTTCTCAGTGGGCGAAAAAAAACACTATATTTTTCAGCCCTGGTGTGTTTATTTAAGTCATCACAACGAGTAAACTGCCTAGGACAGTTTTTACAGCTAAAAATCAAATGAGGTGGGTTCTTTAAACAGTCACCCTTCTCATGTCGCCGTGCGTTGCAACTTTTACTTAAGGATTTAGTATAGTAACAGCATTGTTTTCCACGCAATTTGTGGGTTGTCGTTAAAGGTATGCATGCAATGATACATGGCATACACGATTTCACATCGTCAGTGGCTTGCATCGTCTTCAAGCATACATGAATTCATGCACTTTACTCCTGCCGACTGACTCCTGCCAAGTGACTTCTGCAGACTGACTCCTTCCGGCTGACTCCTGTAGACTGACTCCTGCTAAGATGTTACTGATTTGCTGGTTTAAAAAGAACTAACGCATGATAAATGAATATATTAATTTATGTATGCAGATAACTCATCGCGTTCATTAAGAAGTGTCGGTCATATGGTGCATGGTCGATGCTGTTTTGCAAACTATTGCCCGATGAATCCTTGAGCTGAACGAACAGTCGCTGGATAACACACCATCGATGCCGCTCACTCGCGAGTATGCTCATGATAGTCAACGTAGCACCATCCAATTGAGAGTCGAACTGGCGTCACACGCACTCGCCAGCATCTTCGATGCCTAGAAAAAAGTTGCCCCTTTGCAATGCATTTCGCAAAACTTTTCAAGAACCATTCATCCCTTGTACGAACTTTCCCTCTCGAATCACTCCACTAAACACATTGTGAATTATCAATCTGATTGGAGGAACATTTCAGGTACTGCTCTTTTAAAGAGCCCGTCTTATTTTCCCACAAGGCCTTCTGCCATATATTTAAAATAAAAATATGGGAGCACTCTGAGAAAACCCAAATATTCGTTCACCCCAGAAGAAAACACGCAGGTACTATTATATATAAATAAACATAAGCTAGAAATATACATAATTACGTATATAATAAAATTTTAAAATATTTATTTCTATATATACATGTATATACAATTATATTGAAATAATACATATTCTGTTTGGTTGAAAACTATAAAAGTAATATGTCCTTACTTAATACTATATGTATACTAAGTTTGGCGAAATTTGGCCCACGGTTTCAAAGGTTTTAGAGAAGGGAAGCGCGCACACACAAACAGAAAATAAAGTGATTTCATAAGCCATTATTTCCTTTGGAATGTATGCTAGAACTTAATCAATCGTGCTTTCTCAATACGCGAATACACTCATGCGATACATTTGCGGAGAATTTCTTACGGTGTATGAGCGTCAGAAACAAATACTGCATAATAGAAAGAGTAAGTAAAGAATTCCAATTAAATAACAATTTGTTATCGTCGTTTCTAGTCCTCAATTTCGCAGGGAATGTAGGAAAATGCCAAGCATTACCTAGGGTTTCAAGTGACCGTCTGCCCGATGCATTCTCAACTGGTTAGCACAAATTTGGTGTCAACGCCCTGAAAAACCTCAGCCGACGAATCTACGAGTGCGCAGTAATGACACGCGCTCAAAGCAAACAATGAACCGCTCATGTTCTGTTCAACTGAGGCGGTAATTACTCCTACCTCCTGCAGACTGCGGGTTAGCAAGATCCTGCTATATGCTAAAACGTAATTCGTCCTTGATATACCTAGATGCTGACAGTAAACCCAGCACTTTTAAAAGCCCTGCGTAAGATCTCCTTCTATATACATTGTGTATTCTTCTACCATATGTAAAATTAACATTGACATGGGCCATGTCACTTTATTCATGCGTCGGTCAAGTGAAACTGTAAAATTATTATAAAAGTAAATGTTTTACAAATTCGCGAATTCTTATACTTGCATGCATTGAAGAAGACCAGAAAGAAAACTAAATCATTTCCTTTACTACTTTCAGGTCCATATGTCAACCTACCGAAAAAGTATACTTTTTCAACGAAACTTTACCAAGGCAACCAATAAATTTATGTAGTCATAGCTTTTTGTCTGCCATTTTGTAAGCAATCGTTCTTGTTACTGGCTGTGGTAGTAATCTGGCAGTCAGTATTCCGTAAATACTGCTGTTTAGCATTGAGAAAGTATCTTAAAAGAGGGGAAGGGGGGGGGGACTTTTCGACACAATTTACTTGATCGCTGCTGCGAAGCTGCTTAAGTGGAACGCAGTATTTCTGATATATTCTTTTAGCTGTTGTTCGTGGGCAGTTACAGAGTAGCAAGGCAAGCCTGATATGTGTCTCTTTTGTGTTGTTTCACGAGGCCTTACTTCAGTGTATTTTTACCGTTGTATTTTCAAAATAATTTTGTGGACATAAGTTATTTGCATTTTAGATACCTAGATGTACACGTAAGAGTATACGTAAAATTACAATCTTGAATATTTTGGGTAAATATCCTCTTTAATGGAGACAACGGAGTTTTATTTGTAAGACAAAGTATTTTTTTTTCTTTATAAATTTATGTAAATGTTTTATGCAGTTATTTATAAACACAACTTTACTCGCGTATATTTTCAGCATCGAAGATTGTACGTATAAGAAATCAATTAATGATTCTACACGTGATATGTGATTATTCATTTACTTTTGTGGCTTAATTTTAGAAACTTTCTGTTTTACGAAATATAGAATCTGTTGCTGTAGTATATAGAAAAATTTTATTACGAATATGTTCACTATTGCGAGAAAGCGATCAGAAATTTTGTAAAAGCGTTCATGTACTATTTTGTTGATCTACGTTTGTTAAGCGTGTTGTGCATTTGCAAACACTGCTGTTGAATTAACTTATTTTTTTAATTACGGTTAAATACTTTTGAGACTGGTTGGGTATTAGCATCGATGATACAAGTTATATAAACGTTCTAATGTTAAAATTTAAAATATCCTTATTATTAGTACTTAGACTGTATGGTATAAATATATTTATTTATAATGAATATAGCTCGTATTTCACCCAAAATTAAAATTTTATGGTGCCAAAATAGAATCGTATAAATCGTATATACAGAACTAATACAGATTAAAATCAGTGTTTTAAGGAAATTTTCTTACAGTCCATTCACGGTTACTTCCAGCTGTCCTGAAGCCCTGCTAAAGTTCTACTTCCAGGANTTCAGGATATTCCTCCGCCTCATGCAAGCAAAGCTAAATCTAGTCTTGAAAATTGCACCAAAGGGACGACGCACCGCGCACTGCACTCGTATGCACTCAGAGTAATAAGATTTTGCAAGATAACTTATTTATTACTATACAGTGCATTACNGTGTTTTAAGGAAATTTTCTTACAGTCCATTCACGGTTACTTCCAGCTGTCCTGAAGCCCTGCTAAAGTTCTACTTCCAGGATATTCCTCCACCTCATGCAAGCAAAGCTAAATCTAGTCTTGAAAATTGCACCAAAGGGACGACGCACTGCGCACTGCACTCGTATGCACTCAGAGTAATAAGATTTTGCAAGATAACTTATTTATTACTATACAGTGCATTACCAACACACCTTTTTTCTCACTGTCTTTATTCATATTGNCCAACACACCTTTTTTCTCACTGTCTTTATTCATATTGATTGAACTGGTGAGATTAAGAAAGGAAATATTCTATGCATCGATACTTTCGGAAAACGAGAGAAAACTGTTTATCTCTTAGATTAATAGTCAAAAGCAAAAACATACAATTGCATAGTTAATTTAAATACCTTCATTAACTACGATGGCAGGCTGATATTTAAATATTCTCTACCTCATGTGTATAAAACTGAAATAAAGATGTTGGAATATGTTCTTTCCTTAACTTATTTGAGTTGACGTGCAGGGAAAAATCATCATAATGATTATTGAAATATATATGCCTTGGGCTTGTAGAGAACATAACTATTATTTGTGATGTCCTCGGGTTAAACAAATATTTCAGTCTCACAACATAAGCTTGAGACATTAGTCACTGTCATCGTCCCCATTAGAATAAGGCCACAATAACATCTTATGGTAGAAGGGATTGCAGCCATTATAAACATAATGGATGATTTTTACAAGATCTTCGAATTTTTTTCTTTATGGAAATCTTCCCTTCGTACGCACTGATATAAGGAAGGGTAACCTCACCACCCTTGTGCAGTTTAAAGACGTCACTGAGAAGACCATCAGTAAAGTCATAAACTGTTACAGAACCCTTCTGTTCTTCACTGGAAGTAAACTGTTTGTATTTGCTAACTCGGATGTTTTGTTTACTCCGCACCTCCTTGTGCAGTTTAAAGACGTCACTGAGAAGACCATCAGTAAAGTCATAAACTGTTACAGAACCCTTCTGTTCTTCACTGGAAGTAAACTGTTTGTATTTGCTAACTCGGATGTTTTGTTTACTCCGCACCTCCTTGTGCAGTTTAAAGACGTCACTGAGAAGACCATCAGTAAAGTCATAAACTGTTACAGAACCCTTCTGTTCTTCACTGGAAGTAAACTGTTTGTATTTGCTAACTCGGATGTTTTGTTTACTCCGCACCTCCTTGTGCAGTTTAAAGACGTCACTGAGAAGACCATCAGTAAAGTCATAAACTGTTACAGAACCCTTCTGTTCTTCACTGGAAGTAAACTGTTTGTATTTGCTAACTCGGATGTTTTGTTTACTCCGCACCTCCTTGGTAGTTTTCTCTAAAAACGCATACCATCGCGCCTTGAAGTTGAGTCGGCCTACTTCCTGAGTGTGTGTGGGATTTATCTCAAATGCCGGCAGCGTCTTCAAGTCCTTACTTATCATTTCGTTGTATTGATATGGTGAATATATCCGGTCAAGGCGGCGAACAACTTTCTTTATTACTGCGAAATCACGGTTGTATGGCAGCTAACTGTTGCTCCGAATCGGAAAATAAACGTGGACACTTCCCAACCTTCTAGTAATAGTCAGCGACATTAAAAACCACGTCAGTGCGTGATTATGGCTTTGCCCTGAGCAGGAGTCACATACAAAATGTATCTCTTTATTTCGGAAGACGGGTGGTTGACAATAAAGTCATTAAAAAAGGTACACGCATCTTCTGGCCCTTTTTACGCTGTGCCTCCGTGATATGTGTAAAATGTTGCTTTCTCGTCTCCTAGACTATGAACACAAAATACAGTGTGCCACAACTTTCGCAGATAGAACACTTCCTGCACGGGCAAGCAAGTAAGTGGTCAAGTTCATATAAAATATAATTCAAGTCCCACTACATCTGTTTCGTTTTTGCACATTTCAGTCACGTGTTGCATTTACTTGAAAAATTCACAATTTCTTATTTTATGTACTATTAACTCTGCTGCTGCGGCACGTTGTCCATTGTCATTTATGGCAGAAGATCTGACTTTTGTGTTTAATTCCTCACACGTAGGCACACGTCTACTTCTGGTCTTCCAAATCTATATCCGCAGTTTTCTATGTAGAAGTTTAAAATAAAATTCGTATTTTATCTCAGTTTCAAGTTCCTGATGTCTTTCCAGAAGTATGTCATACATCCCTGGGCAGGTCAATCCAGTCTCCAAACAAGTAATGGGAGTGGACATATAATGTGCTGTATTTTTCGGATATGATACGATGTGGGCATTAAATTTTATTAAAGCAGCTTTTGGAATTTGGTAATTATAAATTATCGTGTTTACCGCGCATATCGACAGATTGCATTCCTTTGGATAAAATGTTTGTAAGTTGGAAAACTGATTTACTTAAAATGGCCTCTAGGCTTAAAAAAAGCCTTGTGTCATACTTCCACACGATCCGACCCCTTTATTACAAAATATGTAAAGGAATTGGTAAACTGCTTGGATTCGGGAGTTGAAGGTCGATGACGACTTAAGTCGTGACGTTCAATTAAACCTATTAAATACGTATTCGGTTCATTCTTCGGTTTACCACTATAAACTGTGTTAATTATTTGCTCGTTGTAACATCCGTAAACATAATAATACACATTTTCTTACATTCGCAGGCAGAGGTCCAGATATCTTTCGTTCTGCTAACTTGCCAGTTGTAATTACAAATTCTTCTCCTTTTGGCATTGCTTTTTTCATAATTTTTGTAACATTTCCACTTCCTTTTTGTTTTCGCAGTACTCTCGCATTCCGATTCCGACATTATCAATAATATCAAAGTAAAATATATTATCACAATTCAACACAGTTACTGATACGTTATTTCAAAACAAAACACTTCTAACCTTAAAACGTCACTCTCAACCACGGAGGTAGGCCTCAATACTGCACTGCAAACAAGAACATCAGAGCGCTCTGTCAGGATATCTGATCATTCCGTTCAAGAAGAAAAATATTCCAGGAATATTTTATTTCTTCGCCTGAGTCTTCACCGCCACGTGCCCGCCAAGGCATTAGCAAATTGCAATGTTTTCCAATTTTATATCACTGGTCGTGTCTACCTTTCAGGGTGTAAATGGCTATCAAAGTTTGTTTTAACCATATTTTCCTTTTTAATCTCACCCATTCTTATAAATCAAATATTACCATTTTTATACAAATATAAATGAAATTTCAATTTAACCAAGAATAAGGCACTTTTATATTTATATAATGCACAAAATGCTTGTGATAGATCACATAATTAGAAAAAACCAAACACGTAATACATGAGGTGATTTTTCAAAGGTTTGATTGAAAATGCGTGAAGAAACCGCGAATACAGCAGCATTAGACTGAGTTACCAGTACACGCGAACCTAACTCGATTATATGCTTGCCCATTAGGTTTGGGTCAGAATATTTCCCATCAATAATCTCGGTTCGGTATCTGCCGCGACCTGAAACCGGCTGCAAGAATTCCTCGCGTCCTCGTCTCGCGAATTAGACTGCATTGAGCCCGCAAAGCACGTAATTCTTGCCCGAGCCAGCTCAATCCCTACCTGACCGTGTGACGCCACATCATCCGCCGAGAGCTTCCTCCGACATCCCCTTCGCAAATTGTCGACTGCTTCGCTTTGATCCCCTGGGGGACGAGGCTCCGCTCTCCCCCAAGTCTGCCGGCCACCCTTCTGCTCCCCTCGCCGGCGCTCGTCGATTCACCGCTAATCCTCTGGAAAATCAGTTTTTCTAAGCCCATTGATACGCCATCCCCACGCCCGGCCTTCCACCGTGGGCGCGGCCACGCGCGTGTCTGTGTGAGCCGAACAGAAATATTTGGTGTAATCGTGTCCTCCGCCTCCTCTCCGCCTCCCCCCTCGGCTCGTCATCATCCCTTTCCTGTGGCTCCAGTGAGGGCTGCCAGCAGCCTCTTTCCTACGAGACAGTGGCTCTGAACGACCTTCAGGGAAACGAGACGGATAGCTGTTGCCTTAGACGCCGCCGTAGCCGGCGTGCATATAATCGTGTTGCTGCATAACAAATAATAAACATATTTAACAGACTATGTTTTCTTTTAGTAGTAGTTGAGCTCGGAAAGGGCGGTGAAATTATGGCGATTGGGGATTTGGGTTCTGTAATCAACAACTTTCAATGTCGTAAGACCACGAAAGTTCAGGGCTTATTTCCTGGATAAACCATATACGTGTGTGCAATTTTTAACTATAAATTATGTATAGGTTTAAATAAAAAACGTTGAATTTATTCCGTTGTAATTTTAGGTTGCAAGAGATGAAAAAACTGATTTGAACTATATTGAAATCGAGGAAAACTTCTGATATGCTTTACAAACACATACATTAACTCGAAACACATACCCCCAGTAGCAAAATTTTGTTGAGCCAATGTTGGCATATTACGTTCGGCCAATGTTGGCATATTACGTTGGCCCAACGCCGAAATGTCACGCAAGCGTACGTTGGCCCAACATGACTTTTAGGTAGGTTGCCAACTGAAATACAACATTGGCCTAACATAATGTTATGGTTGTATGCACACTTTTAAGAGTAGCGTGTTATTCTTTCAGAAAGACATTCAGCCAGTAATTTACCAACCAAAGATTTACTAACACGTTTCGACGTTGCTAATCTGTTGCCAAGATGTGTTATTGCATACATAATACCAACCAATAAACAATATGTTGCCAACGTAGGTTTTCAATGTTTTAAATACATTTAACCCACTAAAAATAACTTTCCACTTCAAATTATGATCTAAAAACTTCCTCGGTGGATGTTGGATCCGAACTCGCGCAATATAGAATATCAACCTAACGGCTTATTCACTACAATACAATGACTTCTTGCGATACGTGAGGCAATAAGCACATACCATCATACTGCAGTTCAATATACCGTGTTGTATTTTTTAATGTATAAGCTAGATTTTACTACTTTGAAACTGAATTAAAAACCTACCAATTACAACCATATTTCTCAACTAATAGCAAATATACAACCAACAACCGACAGTTTATTTTTAAAGGATGTTTGTGCTAAAACACCTGAACCATTAAATAAACAAAATTAATTGCATATGTTTTTATTTAGAAAATGTTGGTAATATCCTATGTTGGCATAATGTCTGTAATGCAATGTTGTCCCAACATAATAAAAAGTATCCATCACCAACTGTTACGTTCACAACACGGTTTCAACATGAAGAACCAAATACAATTTAAAGAAAAATTACATTTGGTAAGTCTTCATATGCTGTGAGAAGTAATGTTTTTTTCTTCATTTAAAACAATATTTTTTATTAGTGAATTTATTTTGGTTGTACAATGTTGGTACAACAAACAAATGTTTACATACCAAATGTTGACAGTGTGTTTTCCAACAAGTAACCAAGACATCACCAACGAAGTCAGTTTTAGATAAGACATGATTTGTGTCTTAAAACCATTGCTTCTAAACAATCATACGAAATTATGGTGTTATTTAATCAGAAATATGGTAATTACCATTGTTGTCATAATGTTGGTTACGCAATGTTGGCCCAACTTAACAGTTAGTACAAATTACCAACCATTGTGGTTCCAACATTGTCACAGCATATAAGCAACGCAACATTTTTTTAAAGATAAATATCTGAGGTAATGAAGAACCTTTATATTATATAAAATATATGAAAATGGAACTATTTAATTGAAACAGGTTGTTCGAAAGTTTTAGATAAAATGTTGGTTACCCAACGTTGGCCCAACAGAAAACTACGCACATATTACCAACAGTATGTTTACCAACTTGTTACCAAACATCAATCAACCGTTTAAAATAAAATAAAAATTACACTTGTGGTAGGTTATGGCGTTTTCGTTAAAACGCATTATTTGAGAAGAAAAAAAAAAGCTATTTGTAGCCCCAAATGCTATTCGTAAATTTATTATTTTATTTAGTCGTTTGATGGCCTTGAACCTTGAGCCCTGAGTCTAGCGTACAACAGTTGTGGGACGTATGTGCGTGTAGTTCGTTGTTCCTGTTTCACATACAATCTGCAGTGGTCTTAAGAAAATGGGCAAGGGCGAGGAACTTGGTTCCAAGCTGAAAGAAACATTAGTACATTTAGCACTTAGAGGATTCTCCTTATGTCAAGTAGGACAAATCGTGAGTAAGTCACGCAATAGTTCATTATATTGCAAATAAATTCAAATATCAAGAAGCAATTAGGAACATACCAAAAAAACTAAAAAGAAATGTCTTAGTCCCCAGGAAGAATGACTAATTTTGTGGTGAATAAAATTCAGCCACCGCACAAGCGGTTCTAAACTACGCGCCAATTTGGAAATTGCTACAGATAATAAAATGTATTCTGAGACAGTTCGCCGGGTGTTACGTAACATTTGGTCAGATGAGACTAAAATCAACCTTTTTGGCTTGGCTTGTGTCCACAGGATATAGAGAAAATTTGATATGGTGGATGATATTACCTATTAATTTCCCCCAGTTAAACATGGGCTTGGTTCAGTTATGGCTTGGAGATGTCTGTGAAAGGGGTCGGGAATATTCCATTTATTTACGGTACAATGGACAAGCTTGTGTATAGAGAAATTTTAAAGAATAATGCTAAGCAAAGTGAAAAATACAATTAGGAATGTTACCCCCTCCCCTTACCATAAACATTTTTTAACGTGACAATGACAAGAAAAAAAAATAGTCTTAATAAAAAATGGTTCATTTCGAATATTCCAAAAACAATTGAAAACTTCTCCTTAGTCTCCCAACCTCAACCCCATTGAAAATCTGTGCACTCTAAATTCTAATCAGTGGAAAACCACTGATTCACATTGATATTGAACTACTCGAATCAGTGAAAATGGCTCCACTTAGAATCAGTGGAAAACCACTGATTGTTTTAGTGAAAAATTTTTACTGGTTGAATTAGTGACGTGAAACAATTTCACTGATTGTATAAGTGACGACCAACTGCAGCGGCGAATTAAATATGGCTTTTATTGAATTTAGCCAAAAATAACGAGAAATAAACATATTTATCATAGTTTACTTATTTATATTACGTAATTTACCGTAATTTAATAAAATAAAATTTTTTCTGCGGGTGGCTCTGATTGAACTCACACAGCCTTCACAATTCTTTTTAGACCGTTCCCTTACCATCTGAGCTACCAAGAGGAAGAGGTACGTATTCTCATCGAAAGTGTATATTTTAAAATTGTATGCCCTTACTTATCGTTTTTGGTTTAATTGATACTTTTAGTATTGTTAAAACGATTAGTACATATGAGTGCACTCTCTTCGCCACATTACATGGAGTGTAAACCTTTAAACAGAGCTCTGTGATGATCACATGAAAACGAAATGACAGACTGAATGTTCATGTTATCTCATAAAATGGTATTTTGAAATACGAAACACGTTTTAGAAAGTATTTCGTATTGGTTTCATTAGTTTGTGCGTCGTTATTTCACTTTAAGCGTTGTTTAACGGCCATTTTTATACTTTGTTTAACTGATCCATCAGTCAAAAAACAAATCACTGAAAAACAATTACTAAAATATTTTGCCATTCGCTGGTCACATGCAGCTTTCCAACTCAGTGGACATCTACTTTAGTAATACCCATACCGAAGACAAATAATTCTCACTGTGCCAGTGATTATAGACCCATAAGCATTCTTCCCACAATTCCCAAAGCCCTTGAATATATTGGGCACCAACAGATAACCAGGTACATTATTGAAAATAACCTGATGGTCGAGCATCAGTCTGGTTTCAGAAAGGACTTTACCACATGAACGGCTCTTCTTCAGGTTACTGACGACATAAAATGTAACATGGATAACTGTTTGCTAACGATTTTGACATTATTAAATTTTTAGCAAAGCATTCGATTCCGTTGACCGTGAGCTAGTACTTGCAAAGATAACATCCTATTTTAATTTCTCCAAAATATTGTTAGAATGGATAAAAAGTCACTTGTGTGGCCGTTATCAGAGAGTTGTCTGCGGAGAACAACAATCCCACTTGGCGCACAGTTACAATTTGAGTTCCCCAGGACTCTGTTCTGGGACCCTTACTATTTTATATCGTTACTAATGACCTCCCTCAGCTACTAAAACATTGTAAATACCATCTACCTGCCAGCTCATCCTGATAATATAACGTCATCAATTGACACAATTAACCACGAATAGTCAAACATCTTAGAATGGTCAATAAAGAACGGACTACTATTAAATCCTAAGAAATCCCAGAGCATTATAATTGAATCCAAGAAACTACTCATATCACCGAACGTCACTAGCGCTCATAATATCATACTTGATGGCAAGGCGATTCCTCTATCAAATCCCGTAAAAAACCTAGCTGTAATATTAAGTGAAACTTTAACATGGAGAGAACATGTTACTTACATCTGTAGACAAACAAATGTCTACATATGAAGAATTTAATAGAATCATTAACAATTTAACGCCTTGATTATGCTGATATAGTCTTCAGTGACCTGCATGAAGATCTAACTCAGAAACTTCAGCTAATACAAAACAACTGTGTACGTCTTATTTTTAATCTTAAAAAGAAAGACCATAACACCAAATACAGACGTAATCTACCATAGCATAATTTAAAAAATCGACGATCATTGCACAAGATCTGCTTGTTAAAGAAATGATTTTTAACAGGGTGCCCTCGATACCCTTTGTCTCGTTTCTTAACGCCCAATATTTCAAACACTCGTTCTTTCGATCAACAAAAGCTTCTACTACCAAAACACAACTCATTTTTCGCTTCCTCTTTCGTCGTCACTGTAACCAAACTCTGGAATTCCTTACCACAGGAAACAAGAGATACAAATTCAATCACTAAATTCGAAAATTATGCCAGAATAGCTTCGATACGCTATAAATTTTTAAATGAACGTGATATAAAGGTTTGATATAAACAATATTAATTGTGGAGGTTACTTTTTTATAATACCTGTGACTTATTTGCTTTCTGCTTCATGCGACTATAGTGATGTTCCTGATGCTTATGTTATTGTTTAATCAATTTAAATATACTGTTAATGTACGTAGATGTGTGAATGAGCGTGTGCTAGTAAACGTTGCATTACTATTTTATTTTATGTATATTTTTAGGTAACCGACATGATTTTAGATCTATCAAACATAAAATGTCTTGTATTAATTTATTTTTGTAATTTTTTCCCGTGTTTAAATATATATTTGCTGTGATTTTCTTTCCTTCAGAAATCATTAAACTAAATTACAGTTTTAGAATTTTTGCTAATCGATGTTATCTTGTAGTTTATTTTTATGAATAGTACAATTATATGTATGTGAATATATGTCATACGTGTATGTGGTTGTGTGTGTGTGTGCATATTCATATACGTATGCACATAAAAAGATACATCAAAAGAGAAATCGTGTAAGTTCTATATTCAGCTTATTTTTATTTTATATATGTTGCTTTTACATATTTCATATGAGCTACTTTCTAATTTTATAGTAGACAGTAAGTTTTGTCTCATTTTTTTATTTTTTTTATATTTTTTTAAAAGTGTTATATTATATTATCTAAGGTGGTTAAGTGTAAGAGAATGTGATAAAACCTTAACGTTGCCACAAAAAAATTAAGACGTTTTATTATTAAATAAACAGTGAACAAAATGACTGATGAATCAGTGGAAAATGTCACTGAATTAATAACTGAAAGAAAACTGGAATTTTTCCACTGATTCGTAAGTTAAATTCACTGAAGTGACTGTTGAATAAGTCAGATACTGTCAACTGATTGAAACAGTGAAATTCTGTTTCAGATTTAGAGTGTACTCAATTCTGAAGTCTCGGGTACACAGCGTTTCTTCCAAGGAGGAGCTGATAAGAGTAGTGACTGAAGAGTGGTACATCATTAGCCGCGAAAGGTGCGAGAGACTAGTCAACCCCATGCAGCGCAGATATCATGTAATTATCAAAGCCAAAGGGCTACTCAGAAAGATACTAGAAATTTTCTTTCATCAGTTTTATTCATTATTTGTGCCAACTGTATTAACAACAATGTATCATGTAAACCTGCATCTTCTTTTGTTTTTTATTATAATTCGTGTCAAATTTTTGTAGATACGATTTACTTGTTTATAATATATGAAAAAAAAATACCTCTAATTTTTTGTTAAACGAAAGACACAAAAAAAATTAATTTACCTGTCAGAAATGTAAAAACATTCTTATAAAATCGAAGTATATGAGTAAGAAAGTGACACACTGCCAGTCTCACTTACTCCTGTCTAGGAAAGCCAATTTGTTAACTAATATTGATAAACGTGTTTTAAGTTTACAGAATTCCAGTGCATTTTACTGCAAAACAAATTTATACAGATCAAAAATATGCCAAGCTCCTCAATAACGTACGTACTGTCAAGCAAGCCTCTGGTTCAACCACCGAGGTATCGCTGGTCAGCAGTCGTGGCCGTGGGCGCGCGATCTCACGCTGTTCTCAGGCCGGGGAGTCGTCGACATGGCGTGGAACAGAGAGGTCGGTTTCACGAGGAGCGCGTGTTTCGCACAGGCGGGGCCTCGGGCCTGCCTGTCGCTGTTTTCTACTATCGGCAAACGAACGGCGGAGTACGGGATCAAAATGTTAATTCTGTCGGTCGTGAGAATGACGGATGGTGCTGGATTTCGGAGTTCGAAGAAGCCTTGGGTGGTGTTACGCGTTATCCCGTTGAGCTAATGTACTTACGGGGACCGAGAAGGGTAACTACGGACGTCGGGGACAGGAATCACATAAAATAGGACTGAGTTAAGTTCAGATTTAAATAGGGTTGCGTAAGATGGAGTTAAAGGCTATGTTTAGTTGAATAAATTTGCGAACTCGGTAAATATAATTTAATTAAGATTGAATAGTCGCACTAACAAAATAAATGTTTTAATTAAGTAGTCACTAATTTGGAATGCCGTTAACTTAAATCATTGTAGTAATTTTGCAGGGTTAATGTTTACTAGGGAAGTCGTTAGAATAAGTATCTCATTTTTATACGAAGTCTGTGCCTAGTGATGTAATGTCTCCCATCTAGAAGTTAAGATATGAGTAATCAGAGTTGATAATTACTTATTGTCTGAACTACACTAATGTCACTTAACGTTTCATTAGGGATGTCAACTAATATATTTTTGTTCTTTTCGAGAGATGACTTCTCGGGCCCTTGGGAGCGAACGCTCCTTGTTAAGCAAATGCATAATTCACCACTAATTTTTGCCCCTAATTCTGATCTACATTTCCGAATTGTCAGCTGTGCCGGCTCTCAGGTACGTGTACGCGTATTTTACCCGGAGAAGCTGCCAGGGGACAGTACGTATGTAGAGTTGTCGGACGAAAATGAGAGACAAAACTGAAGCAGACGCTCTTAACAGAACTACATATATTACCTAGCAAGAAAACCTAGTTTCTCAATTCAAACCAAGATGGTAACATGTTTGGCTCGCATTCGGAAGGCGGTGGTATCCATTCTAAACAATTGGACTACGGTGGATTGTCTCGAGTCGTATATTATCCACATTCTTGGCCTAACGACGTACTTAATTTGTAACTTTTCCCATAAAATAAAGTGGTCTTTATTATACAATATTTACATTGTTTATATAATTTGTATTTTTAGAAATATAATATCTTTACCTTAGATTTATTAGCTTTTTTAATTAACCGTTGTTATTATTCTACCGCATTATAAGAGTGCTAACAGTCACCTGCGGCGTATCCGAGTTTCTGAAGGATGGAGGTTTTAACAAAAAAATACAGTAATTAGATTTAATTTATTAAATTATTTATAATGATACAAAAGAATGCACAGCTATTACTTACAATGTTAAACTAGCTGTTTCTACAATTAACACTTATTATTCCTATCAGTGAACACAATATTTAAGGCCAACTCTCCTTTCCACTGTCTTTTTACTAGCAACAGTCACTTAAAATTTTCTTATTAGTTACACATACATGCTCAAAATGTCCACTGCTATGCGTTCACATCACTTCAAATATCTTCCACTCATGCATCAAGTCTTATTTCCCCGCAGTCCATCCAGCCAGTCTCACTATTTATACTGTCCCGATGCTCACAGACTACGTTCGCTGGTCACTGTGTGATCGCTCTGATGGTTCCACACCTTGCGCTAATGGCCGTACGAAACTCCAGACTCTGAACACAGAGGCGCTACGCGGTTTATATAGCTGAGCCGAAATGGACCAGAAGATTCTTCGCACCTCACATAGCACCGAGCGGGTCGATGACCAGAAAATTCGCGCAACTACTACCTATGTCATTCAATCTTCCAGGATCGAGAGTGGCATCAGTCCCAAATAGCCTTATCGCGGCATGTGTTAGTGTTCCTAGGTACATTTTAAATTCTGACTTCTTTTCTTCTGTTATCGATGATATCAATGCGCGCCCGAGGGGCGCCACATCTAACAGTATGTTTCGTAATGTACGAAAGTTATTGGCCCGTATTTGCTGGGTGGTACAAAAATTTGAAACGTAATAAATATTATATAAAACTTACTTTAATTACTCAATAAAAGCTAGAAATATTAGGAAGTGTGCAATACTTGTCTGGGGGTGATGGTTACATTTCTGCAGTTGTTACTTTGCATTCTCAAGCATAGAGGAGCTCAGAACAACCATTACCAGCAGGGTGCAGCAAGTTAATCTTTGGGATTTACGTCTCATGGTTACACGTGCAAAGAAGACGACAAGACCTTCTGCGGGTCCCGAACCATTTGATTAGTGTTCCACTGCTGACAAGGTACGAGTTGTGGCGAGGATCGAGCTCCAGTTGTCAGCAGTCCGGCCCCCTCACCCAGCATGTCGCCTTAGGGATTTTACTACTTCGCGTATTAACTACGATTTGATAGCTTTGCATTGTAATCAACACCAATTCCAAAAAAATTGAAAAGTGTTATTTTTTTTCATGCTTCCACATTTTGCACCGACCACTGCATTCATTTTTGCGCCTTATAGCATAGTGCCTGACAGAAAATGCCACATCATGGAGGAATGTTCAAAAACAGACCAAACTGCACACATAAATAGCCAAACAGGTGCAGAACAAATTATTAAATTTTCACGTACAAACAATTCTCCAGTGGCCTAAAATACAGGATGATCAGTAAGTAGTGGGACCTCCATGCTGGGCAATACATTGCTGAACTCGACGTGGTATCGATTCAAGGAGTGTCTGAATAATGCCCTAGGGTATCATGGATCACGCTTTGCAGATCGGTCACAATTCATCTTTATTTCGTGTGGGTGGGAGGGTTTTCAAACGGACGTCTAATCATGTGCAACATATTTTCAATTGGCGAGAGATCGGGAAATCAGACTGGCTAAGGAAACTTCGGCATACATTGCAAAGCATCGAGGTTGATATAAGCTGTGTGTGGTTGGGTGTCCTCCTGTTGATAACGTGTGTTTGGAATGCCGTGCAGATGTAGTATTGCCGCAGGCCATGGCACCTCATCAAGATAGCGATGTACCGTTAATGTTCCCGTAATGCATACTAGAGGTGAGCGGCTGTCGGCTCTGATAGCGCCCCAAACCACGAGCCCATGTTTACCGGCTGTGTAGCGCTCCACAACTGCAGAGTAATTCTCTCGATGGTCACGTAACCACCAGATTCTCACGTGGTAACCATCATTGGGGAGACAGAATCAGGATTCATCGCTGCAACCTACGCAGCTATGGTGCGACACGACATTCTAAGCGATGACGACGATGGCTCGCTGTTAAGGGTAGCTTTCGCAATGGATTGTTGGACAATAAACCTGCATAGCCAGTCGGCACGATGGTATCCATGTTGATATAGGTGCATGCAAATCGCCTTGCTCGCTTCGCGAAATGTCGCCAGTCTTGGATTGTGGGAGCAATGGCATGTTGTCTGATACGAAGATCTGCGCACTCTGACATCCGTCTCCGATCTCCAGTCCCACTACCACGATGCACATTTTCTTCCTGCTACCACTGTCGCCAAATGCGACCGACGGTTGTGACATAACATTACGTTTCTTCCGCAGTGCAGTGCAAGGGCGAGCCGGCAGTACGGAGACTTACTATCTCATGAGCCCTATGTTAAGAGCCGCCCAAAACCTCACCACTCCACGCCAATTTGTATAGCCAAGAATTATGTGAAACTTATTTTGTGTAACATAATGTATCAAGTGATGTACATAAAGCATAATTCATCATACAAAATAAATAATTACTGGACAAAAATTCTAATTAACCTATATATTAGCTACCTGAACCACAAAAAAAGCTACACCAACCAACGAAGACAACTCACCAAAAGCCGCAGTCACAGTCAAGTAAAAACGTCTCCATTCAAGCAACCTTCCCCCCAACGCATAGCATTCCGCCAACCCACCCTTCAGGCCTACGACTTTGGGGGGGGGGGCAGTCTCGTGTGTGTGTAATTACCCATGTTATTTTCAGTCAAATCAGTCAAATAAAGGACGTGTGTTAACTAACTGAGTATAAGAGTATTTGTTCACCCCTTACACAACTACAGTTACCCTGAGTCTGCACCAAAGTACAGTAACTCAGTACCCTACTAGCCACTTCCCTGTATAACTCAGGCGGCAGTAGCGTCACTATGTATAAATACACGGCAGCCTGTTATACATTTCTGCGGTTACCATGCCAGTTTCCCAACACGTCAGTGTGGGCTCAACACGAATTTGCCTTCAGTCAACGAAGCTCGGTTTTGTAAGAGTTACGCTGTCGTAATTGTCCACTGTGGTTTCTTGGAGATAATTTTGTCGTCTTCAGAGAAAAAAATCTTTTGGGCAACAGTTTTAATCAAAGTTTTGGTAGTTCGCAAATATAAAAAAAAAAAAAAAAATGTTTTGTTCTCTCTGAAGCCAGTTTCTAACAGGTGACTTGTCTTCACTTCGAACCTTCAACAATTACGTGATATTTCCTTCTTCGTTACGCGTGACTTCTGATAGCTTGTCCTTGCCTAACAAGATACTTTAGACTATTACTTCATAATTTTTTTATTTCTTTTATTTGCGATCGAATTCATTGTTATAACTTTATAACGTTTTGTGAAGATTTTAGAGTCAGTTAGATATGAGAAAACAAGCTGTCGTAAAAAAAAAAATAGTACATACATTAATACAGAAATAATTAATAGAATATAGAAAGATTGCCAAAATTCACAGATGGTAATGGTGAGTGCTTATTTCGTAGCTTTAAATGTATTCGTGTTTGTGCGCACAAAATATTCCTAGAGAAATATTTTTATGATACTCCTTTTCGATTACTTTAGCCGGCAGTATTAATGGCACAGTGTTTTCAGTCGCTCGTCTAGGAGGCGGATGTACGTGACATGCTATTGTCATTACCACATTAACACAATTAAATTTTGTAGCGAAACAGAATTTTTGAATTTCTGATCTTACATTTGCAATATTAATTGTCCCTAAATAAGGTTTCTATGGAATGTACTTTATATTATATGAAAACTACACAGCACTTACTGGGGAAAATATGTTGTAGGCAGTTTACGGTAAACTGAGCACATTTGAAAGCCTTGTTTAAGATCTACTTGCATGCATATTGTGTATTCTTCCACCACCTGTAAAATTAACTTTGATGTGGCCCAATCACTTTGTTCATGTATTGGTCAATTGCAACTACGAAAATATGAGAAAAGTAAATTAATATTTTACATTTATAAACCTACTAATTATCACGCTTACATGCTTAAAAAAACGGAAATCAAAATATACCGTTATAGTATTCTGAAACGTTTATATAACCCTTGTAATTGAACGGTAAGATATGTAACTTAAGTTACTTCCCTCCGTCGTTACCAACTTTACTGGTCGCAAGCCAATCAGCGTGCCTATTAAAATATAAGCTAGTGAAGGCAATGACATTTTTAAAGTGTTTGTTTCAAAAGTGCTCAATTAACCGTGAGAATTATTGGGTGGGGAGGGGGAGTTCCCTTACTCACCACCCCCACCCCCCGCTGGGACGTGACGTCCGTGACGCTGCTCCTTGCAGGGCGTTGAGCCTGACTCGTGTTGCGTGCAGCTCAGCGACGCCCGTAAGTTCCCGGCCGTATGCACGGAACGTCTTCGGACATGCGGTGGTTCGATAGCCAATTCAATATTTTGTGATTATATCTCGGCCGGTTGCGTTATCAGTGCTACTTCTCAAGTATTTTATTCAATCTCGATGGCACGACTCCTCAACACGAAACTTCAACCATTAATGTCCTTAGCTCCTAATTAGCACATCTGCATAAAAATGAAAAAAAGAGTTTAAAAGTATTTGGACATTTGTAAAGAAGAAAGGTTAAGTATGGACTATGGCGGCAACATCTTCTAGAATAGAACCTCCACACATTTTTACCCAGAGGATCACAGTGAAAATACAAATAATAATAATAATGATGGATACTTCTTTTATTGTATTGTAAAGTTGCTGCGGAAGTGCTCGCTCTCCACGCCCTCATCCCGGCGTAGGCCTGCGCACTTCGTACTTCCCCCGACAGCGGCGTCGCGAATCACCGACGAGGGCGGGCTCGGGGAGCGGGAGAAGTGAATGCTGATGGTACCGCGGGGGCGGCTGAGAAACAACGCACAGAGCGCCAAGTCGAGCACGACAATTTAATTGCTTCCGCTCCGAGCGAGCGACGCGGCGCAGTAATGAAGTCAAAAACGCAATCAACAGAGCCCGCCGCCAGCCAAGATGGCTGCGACGCATTACTGGTGGCGGCGGTGACGACAGTTGGCGCCCGAGTGGCAAGTTGCTCCATCGTTCGTATTGCAGACCGTGGCTGCACCCCCAAATATATTTTTTAATGCTGTTCACGGTACACTGAGCCCTTATGAAAGCCCTGATTAAGATCTACTTGTGTGCATACAGCGTATTATTCAACCGCATGTGAATTTAACGGTGCCAAGGACCTGGTAACTTTATCCATTCGTCGGTCAAGTAAAACTGTAAAATTATTAGAAAAAGAAATATTTTACAAACTTGCTAAATATTACCCTTATGTGCACAAAATCAAAATAGGAAATAAAATAATTTCTGTACTCATTGGCCATAAATGTTTACTTGAAAATTTTAATTTAAGGACAAAATATGGAACTATTTTCCCTCCGTCATTGCCAACTTTACTGGGCGCATGCCGTTCAGTGTGCCCATCAAAATATATGCAGGTAGGGACTCGGTGACATTTTTCAAATGTTGATTTCAAAAGTGCTCAGTTAACCTTGAACTGCCTTAAAAAAAACTTTCAACGTGGTGCCCTAAGTGATACGGTCAATATTTTATTTACAAACCCTATTCTTTCGCTTTTATTGGTTGTTCACGGTAAGATGGGAACTTTTGAAATCAACTTCTGAAAAATCTCACTGCCCCTTCCTGCATATAAATTAAAAGTGTTAGGTAGACATACGTAAATACTGAGATTATTTATTTTGCATTCTGTTTTTAATGCACAGAACGTAAGTGTAAAAATTAGCCTTTTGTAAAATATTTACTTTTCTAATAATTTCACAGATTTACATGACCGACGCAGAATGAAGTTATTAGGCTCATGGCAATGTTAATTTTATAGTTATATGGTGGAATAATATACAATGTGCATATAAATGGATCTTAATCGGGGGTTTCAGAAGTGCTCAGTTTGACGTGAAAAACCTTTAACTCTTTTTGAGTGCAGTAGATTACAGATTTGCAGACATTCAAAGAAAAGTTAGAAGTCGCTTATATACACTGCAGCTTGAACACAGGTTCTGTTGGCCTCTGCATCCCTACTTTCCAACGTGTTGTTGTTCCACAATACAATGCACGCCAGCAACGTTCATCATCGGCAAACTGTGGACCAATACTTCGGCCATTTATCAATGTGCAAATAAAATGTCTTTCCTACGTAAAACAATAATTATGTTCATATGAGCAATCTACTATTCGGTGTTAGTTTGCTGCGTTTCACCGTTGTGAAACCCTTCATGGACTGTTGAAGTAATCTATGACCAACAGGAGAACATGGCGGATTCGAACTGATGACAGTCTAGATATTAAGCAGGCATTCCACCATTTCATAAAACAAATGCAAGTCATGAAAGTTTCGTTTAGGTTCGCTGTCTATCGGTGTATGTCAACATGTTCAAAATAACAGTCGTTAAATTATGTAATGAAATTACTATTCCAGTTTATGACCGTTTGGTTTAAAGCTACCCTGACAAGACGTATAAATTTCATTTGTGATTTCTTCATAAGAACGCCCACGGTTTTCTTTATATAAAACCGAGAAATTCATTTCATTCATATGCATACCTTGTACATGGCGGAGTTATTAATAGTGGATGCGCAAACTTGACGTCAGCCATGTTTTAATTTCAGAGTTGAAATTGCCACAATCATGGTTTTTGAAACAATGTTTTTATGTTTGTTACCGTGTGTTCAGAATAAATTCACACCAGAACCATGAGCAATAGTATCTTTTATTCCGTTGTAACTGTGCAAACACCGCCATCGAAGTCGAAACGAAGTCAGGGAAACGAAGCAAGTTAAAAATACCTATCCAGTGACTGTTTGAACGTAAGAAAGTTGCTTTTCGTTTTTAATATTTATGTATTATTTGTTTTATAGAAAGTAAATTTAGAACCAGAGAATGTAACAGCTAAGAAAATTTGTCACGAGTTTGCTTCCGCTTCATACATGTTGACTGGAGATTTTTAATGCATACGGTATTGAACCTCGCAAATGTTCCCATTCTTTGGCCAACAAAGTGTAGGAAAAAAAAAATAGTGTAAAATCTTGTAAAAACTGGGTAGTCAGTTCTGCGCGGTGAAACACAAAAACAACAGGCTTTAAAAATAAAGAAGTTGCTACGTCCATAGGTATCAAGACGTGTCCGGCAAGTTTGCCGAGTCATCTACGCATTCCATTGAGACCGGGGAGGAAGGGCACATGTGCAGGAAGGATTACCAAGCGAAGGAGGCCTCGATAAAAGCCTAAGGTGGATTCACACGTCCGCAGACAGCGCCGAGCAGACAGAGCAGATTATACAAGCAGCCAATCAGGGCGCTTCTCTCCTCTTCGGCGTCATCTGCGTTGTCTGCGCTGAAAATGTTGGACCGATCTCAACTTTTCGGCGTGCGGACCACGCAGATAACGCCGATATTACCCACAACGCAATGCGTGGTGGCCAAGACGAGCGAAATGGCTACCACCCACGTGTACGCGATGACCACAAACCGTGCCGTAAAGAATAGTGGTGCACGTGCAATACCATGTACTTCTAAGTTTGATTTATAAGCAAAGAAAAACTGTATAGTAAACCGATGATTATGTTAGAGATATTTTAGAGTTTAAGCAATAAATTATAAATTAGAACTTTATGATAAGTATATTTTTTCACCGTGAATAACACGAAAGAAAGGCTATCCTAGTGTGATGTATCGATGGGAACAGTTTCGTTGGCTTTTAATTTCATCTGCGAGTGCTAATCAAAAAACCGAATATAGGTAAATATTTCATTTTAATGTTCGTGATGTTGTTATTATGCATGGTAAATATATTTATTGTTATAGTTATGTAAGTAACATTTTTAATTTTAACACATAAAGATTTGCTGTAGTTTTAATTTAATACATGTACACTTATAATAAACCAAATTTACATATGAGAAGAACTATAATAAATGTTATATATTAAACTTTCTTACAATTTATGCAATGTAACAAGTAATGTTGTTACACGAATTAAAATTTCGTAAAAAAAAAAAATTGAAAAGTCTAACAAAATCAAAATTAACTTTATATTTAGAATTTCAGTGCCGTAAATACATTCTCAGGTTTGGAATAGTAGATTTATGCTTATATACGCAACGGAGTCTTTACATGTTAATCTAACACAAGTCTTGCTACCACCATTCTGCAGAAATCTCCACTAGCTGGTAATTTAGGAAGGAAATACGGTCACACGGATTAGGCAAAAAATTTGGAAACGCGTGAATCGCAACCACCAAAATCCACTCAGCCTGCTCTGTCTTCTGGGCATCATCTGCGAAAGTGTGAATCCTACTTTACTCACAGAAAGAATTTGTCTCTCGTAGTATGGTTGGTTAGCGGTTAACTGAACATATCCTAAATGCCAGCTTAGTTGCTTCGTTATGACAATTACGTCTTTGACTTACATGTACAAATTAACATTTAAATTGACCTAATGATTGGCAACCTCGGTGCATAAAGTAAAAAACAGAAGGTTTTACGGAGTGATGAGCCATGGTGCGTGATCTGGCAGTCTGATAGACGCGTGAGAACGTGGCGGATACTTGGTGAACCGTATTTGCTTGAGTACGTTACGTTCACAGATAAGTTTTATGATGGTAGTGTAACAGTCTGCAGGCTGTTTTCCTAGGTTTGGGCTTCCGTCATTGGTTTTAACCAATGAATTGATGAAATCTTTTATGCAGCATCATCGTTTGGACAAACATGCTTCCCACACTGTGACGACCGTTTGGAATAGGCTTTTTCCTTGAATTCGCATCAAAATTTTCCTGTCAGTAAAACAAGATCAATCGCGTTGTGATTTAAAGACAATCAGGCGAGACTGCCTTAACTGACTTGCTCAAAAAAACCACTTGAAAAAAAAAAATAAAATTAAAAAATATATATATATATTGAATGAACAAGCACGTAGTTTGTGTGACAGGCCCCTCTGCCAACAGACAAACGTCAGCTGTTCAAGATGTTATAGGAAAAATGGGAACAAATGCATCCAGCTGTGTACTAGATTTAGTGGAATGCCTACTCCAAGGGTTCACGCAGTAATAGTGACAAAGGGAGGTCTGGCGTCCTAAAAGTCTCATGACTGACGCCTTCAAAAACAACAGCGAAAGATTTCTGTTGATTTGGCCATGTAGTATGTTTTGATATACACTGTAGGGTGAGTATAAAAGAATACCCCATCTTTAAAGGTCTATAATATCAAAACCAAACAACCTACAACTTTGATTGACCAATCAAATGAACCGTGGAACCGTGAAGTTTGTTTACCATAATTCATAAATGTTCAATGTGACCACCACGAGCGGCCCGAACGACATCTACGCGATAATAAAACTCGTTCCCCACTCTTGTTAACATGCTTGGTGTTACGGTTTGGATGGCGTCCGTAATTCTCGTTTTGAGGTCGTCAATGTTAGCCAGCAATGGTGGACGAAACACTTGATCCTTTATGCATCTCCGTAAAAAAAAATCGCACGGGGTAAGATCCGGGCTTCTTGGGGGCCAGTGATGAAGAGCCTGGTCACCAGCTGCTCCTCGACCAATCCAGAGTTGCGGCAACTTATCGTTCAGGTATCCGCGAACAGCTAGGTGCCAATGGGGTGGCGCACCATCCTGCTGGAAAATGAAGTCCCCCGCCGCCTCTTATAACTGAGGAAACAACCACTCTGTAAGTCTGTCCAAATGAGGGATTCCAGTAACAGTGGGCTCGTGAAAAAAGAAAGGGATGAAGACAGTGTCTTTGGATACAGCGCAAAACATGTTCACTTTGGGGGAAGCGAGCTCGTGTTCGGTGGTTTCATGTGGAGGCTCCTGACCCCATATCCACACGTTGTGCCGGTTCACCTTACAATTTGTATGGAACGTCGCTTCATTGCTAAAAAATCAGCTTAGGCATGCAGGCATCGTCTACCTCGTTCTGGACAAGAACGAACGCGCAGAAATCACGTCGCAGTNTTGCTAAAAATCAGCTTAGGCATGCAGGCATCGTCTACCTCGTTCTGGACAAGAACGAACGCGCAGAAATCACGTCGCAGTTCTTTATCCCTTTCGGTAAGAGCATGTACAAGCTGTAACCTGTATGGTTTGTAAAGCAATCGCTTTCGTAACACTGCCTATACTTTCGATTGAGGGATTTGCATTCTCCCGGCTAGCTTGTCGAGTTGATTTTCTCGGGCTGCCAACGAACGCTTGTTGAATCCGTTGCACATTCTCTTCGGACACGCGCGGCCGCCCGGATCTTTTGCCTTTGCAAAGGCACCATGTGTCATGGAACTGACGAAACTAACGTACGATACTCCACCTATCGGGAGGACGACGTCCGTATTTGCGACGGAATTCACGTTAAACAGTTGTAACCGATTCACATTTAGCAAACTGAATAACACAGAACGCCTTCTGTTGTTCCGTCGCCATCGTGATGCGGACTAACATACAACACATGCTCATAGTGCGACGGCAGACGCTCCCAGTGTCATCTCTTGGCACATAAAGGAAACATCAGACCGTCCCCTTCACATTGACGTGTCGAATGCGAGCTCGCTTCCCCCTCACCACCTCAAACCGAGAGTTACGAACGCCATCCAAACCGTAACACCGGACATGCTGACAAGAGCGTGGAACTCGTTTGATTATCGCGTAGATGTCGTTCGGGCCGCTCATGGTGGTCACATTGAACATTTATGAATGTATGGTAAACAAACGTCACGGTTCCACGATTAATTCGATTGGTCAATCAAGGTTGTAGGTTGTTTGGTTTTGATATTATAGACCTTCAAAGTTGGGGTATTCTTTTATACTCAGGCTGTATAAATGTTTATTATTTTTGAGACAAGAAGTGACTTGTTAAATATTCCGGACTGCACTCGAGAATACAGTTTCCTTAATGCAGACGGGGTCAATTAACATTCTACTTGCTATTAACTTTTGTGTAGCCTGTACATTTCTTCGGTATTCATAAAAAATTACATAAATGTACCGATGGATGTCATGTGAACCATTCAAGTTTCGCGGGATAGTGTCCGCATACGCCGAACGAGAGGCGCTGTCGCTGTTCGTATGGCGTACGTGAGCTATCCAAGGAACTATCCACAGAACAACATATGCGATTTGACCCGCACAGTGCTTACTAGTCGTCATAAATCAGTGATAGACACGTAAAGAAAACTACGAGACAGCCGCACGATCGAATGACGGAGTTTGAAAGAGACCGGTAACAGTGCTGTGAGTAGCAGAGTGGACGACGCGTCGAATCACCCGTTATTTGGGTTGTTTAGACTCCACAGTCGGATTGCGCTGGGAACAATGGTTATTTGAAGGTACTCACGTACAGCGGAATGGTTCTGGACGATCTTTACAAACCATCACCACGTAGGACCGGTTGGTTGTCAGGCAGGCAGAAATAGTCAGCGACTTCCCTTCTACTATCCAACAACGTGTGAAAATTTCGCTAGAGTACGGTATTTATATCAGTATCATCTTAAAACACTCAGCACGAGCAAATTTGTGATCCTGACCATTTTTACAAGTTCTGCAATTAACACCTCAAACTTCTGGTCTTCGATTACTATGGTTTCAGAAGATAGCATTGTATAATGCTACGGATTGTCGAATCACGCATTTTTTCTGGAACCCAAGACCAACGTACAAATGTTTCAGGACCGCAGGTGAATACAGACTACAATCGCTGCCTCCATTGACAGTGACACACGCGCCTACTGCCATAGTGATGAGCTGGGCAGTCATCGTATATGATCGTAGATCACAACTGGTGTGATACAAAGGTAATTTAGATCATAACGTGTTGAGAACACCCTGCGGCCTCATTTGCTACCTTTCCAGGTCGAGTGTCCAGGGGCCCCATTCTGTAAGCTTAGCATGACTAAAGATACTCACTGCGAGTTGTATTTATGATGAAGACAGTATGACAGTTATTCGTAATTGTCTTTATGCGGTATTCTGTAACATATCTCTTTATGGCTGGCTCTCTTTGTGATTTCCCATAAATTTGGGAACGCTGTGGGCTGTGTTCTGAAATCAGTAATCTACTTGTTGAATTATATATATGTCTTATGCTATTACAGAGTGGCTTGTATCATATTTCGTTAATAATGTGAATTTTAAATTATAAATTGAACTTTTATCTTAATATATTTCTGAAAAAACACTTCAAAAATTAATTTACTGGTTTCTGCATTATACGTTTTCAGATGGACATAGTTAATTCTCAGCATCATTAGATAGCAGCACTAATTCGTGCCTGAGACTATCATCTCGTAGTTACGTTTGAGTAAAGTGTTGGGAGAGCATAACTAGCAAAAAATAAAATATATGTATTTTAATGTATACCAGACACGGTTTATTTCTGCAGATACATAAAATCCGTTTCAAAACATCACGCACATTGCAAACATTATTTTCAGACTGCTGTTTCTCAAAATATACGAACTGGATTCATGCGAAACTGCGATACAGGAGTGCATTGAACTTTGCTGCAGCATCGCGGCCAATGAATCGATAGGATCGCCGATTAGAGTCCCATAGTCCCATTGGCACGACAGGAAGACTGTGTTCACAACTTCGCGCGTAGAAGTGATATTGCTTTACATGCGCCGGCCGACGTCAACCGTAGAGCTTCATCGATTTTCGCCTCACACACCTAACGCACCCCTCACTAGGTGGCCGCCTTAATACTCTTGTTTCATACATCTAGTGATATTATAACGACGTTACGCGCTTGTGGCGAAGATGAACTAACTGGTAATGTTTCAATATAAAATGACCCGTAATTAATGAAAATGAGGTCCGTAGTTTGAAGAACACCATAATCAGCAGGTCTATACGTTCTCAGCTTATCTATGTGTTGCTGCGAGTGGCGAAATACAAACATCAGCAATCAGAGCCCGCCCATTTTGGAGCTACTTTGCGTGCTCGACTAGGAGAAGTCCTAAGGTAGTGCTAAGGGTGATTATGGCACACTCATCAAACGTCCTATCACTTCTAACATTAAATACATTCAAGATTATGTTCTATATGTTTAGCATATTATATAATTTTTCGTTGTGATAATAAATAATGGTCTGGCAAAAGTATTATAATAGCATATATGTATTCTTTAAAAACTAATAACACATAATATAGCGGTTTTAATTTTAATAATTTTTATTATAAATCTCAAAACTGAACAAAATTGGTCTCGTTCACTATGTAGAATTTTTTCTTATATATGCCATTACTTCATTTTCAATGAAATAATTAAATATTTATTACTATAGCGAATTTAAAATTCACAAATGCCTTCAGATGTAGTCGCCAAATTTTATTCACGCGTTATACGGTAATTGTGAAACGGCTATAATCTATAGATAATTTAAATATGATGTTGCACTAACCACATCATAAAAATCAACAAAAGTTCAAAATTTATGTTAATTATACAGCATAATGTACACATATTACCAGAGAGATATAGATGTAGCTTCGAAATAAGTGTCTCTAAACAACATAAATAATCTACAAACTAGTCATTCAACATGGCGTGTGAGGCTGAACACTGTCCTGGCTTATAGTGTTGTAAACAATACGGCCGCGGCGTGCAGTTGTTGGTTCTATTGTTCTACTGCTGTGGACTATGTGGCGAAGTTCAGACTGTCACTCACGAGAGCTTTGTTAATATTCGTGTGCTTTCAGACGTACTATTCTGGGAAATTCATTTTGGCTATGTTAAGTGCCCCAGAGTAAGATATACATACATTGCTTTGGATGTAGCGAAAGGCGTAAACCCTAATTGTACGAAACATGTGTTCTCGTGAGAAAACGAATGTTTGGTTATGTTGTGGGCTATATCGTAAATGATAGCAGTGCTCCGGATGTACTAAAAGGTGTAGAATTTATAGTCGGAGTTTTGGACGGCTTTTAACCGAGGTCTTGAGAGCCGATTAGAGTGTAGCGATGTGAGTAATGGAGCAGCATTGTGGAGGAAACGGGAGATCCCCGAGAAAACCCGCCGACCAGTGGCATCACCCAGAACGATTACCAAGGGAAAAAATTCGGGAGTGACCCTGTCGGGAATATAACCCGGTTAACCTTGGTGGGAGGCAAGCGCTCTAGCTGCTACGCCACCACGATCCCTGAAAGGTGTAACCAGGAGATATATGGCGGGTGTTCTGGTGGGAAAAGACTGCTTATGTTAAAGAGTTTCTGTCTAAAACGTGCATTTTTTGGTTGACCATGTAAGAAACGTGGCGGACGCTGCCGTAGGCCGGTGGATTCCGTTGCTGGTTCGTCCTCACTTCGCTTCACCAGCCCCGTTGATGAAGACCCCAGCTTCTAAGCGCCGTCAAAATATCTTTTCACACACGCCGCATAGCGGTTCAAGCGCTGGTACAGTTCAGCTCTCATAGAAAGCAGCAGAAGGAATCTACAACATTCAGAGCTTCAGGAAGCGAGCCATATACTGGACTTGCTTCCAATGAATAACTGGGTTGCCATCCATCCGACCTATGTTGGATCAGAGAGTGCGTGTTATTATGTGGTCGTCGAGTGGACATTTAAGAGACAGAGCTTTCGCTTGTTTATTTAGGATTCGTGTAATATTTTGTATTATGGGCTGTTCAGCACTTATGAAAGCCCTGCTTAAAATCTGCTTCTCTGCTTATTGTGTATCCTTCCGCCGTAAGACTGACACTACCATAGACCTGTTGACTTTACTCATGCGTTGATAAAGTAAAATGGTTAAATTGTTAGAATAATATATATTAATTTTAGTAATATGTCAATTCTTACATTTATATGCATAAAAGAACAAATTAAATTAAATTAAATATATTCATTGCTTACATATTCAAAACATTACGCTGCCACACTGAGAGAAAATACAACAAAATATTTGTTTGCATACGGCGAAATATATATTTAGTTACCCCAACAAAATATTTTGTTGAGTTAACAAACACTGAAAAGCAAGAAAATTAATTTGGTTTATCTAACAAAATATACGCTTGGATTAACCAAACCTCTGCGTTAGGCCAAAATAAATTAGTCTGCCAACAAAATATTTAGTATAATCGATTGTATATATACGTTTGGCCACTCGTTTGATTGCCGTCGTTCGAAATTACAGCTAGAGAGTTTTTTTTTGTGATAATTAGTCAGTATTTAGTATTCGTTAGTGCATTTATTGATGCTTAATAATGGTATAAGCATCCCAATAAAACAATTTCAACGGTAAATTGAAAAGGAAAGCTGTAAAACCTGAAATATTTTTTGCGCACGTTGTCCAGTATTCGCAATGCATGTATTCAAAAACATTCAAATGTTATCAGTAGTCACTTTAGCTGAGGTTGCTAGGGTGTAGCGCTCACGGGCAAACGAGCAAGTTAGAATATCGGTTGGGCTTCCAAATATTGTTTCATATTAACTGAAATTGTTTTATTTACGTAGAGCCGAAGAAAACTGTAGTTGCTCCAACCAAATCTTAGTATGGGGAAAACAAGTATGAACAACAAAATAATTTGGTTTCAACAACAAAATATTTTGTTGCCCCTATACAAACAATTAATTTTTTTGCACCAAACAAACTTTGTTTGTTTCAACAAAATACATCGCAATACGGCGTAAGCCTATACTGTAGGCATCGAAATACTTTTCGTATATTGCTGCCAACTTAACTGAGTAAATNTGGTTGCACCAAACAAACTGTTTGTTTCAACAAAATACGTCGCAATACGGCGTAAGCCTATACTGTAGGCATCGAAATACTTTTCGTATATTGCTGCCAACTTAACTGAGTAAATGGCATTCAGTGTGTCCGCTAAAATAATTGCAATTACAGGCAATAATTATTTTTACGAAGGTTGATTTCAAAAGTGCTCAGTTATCCGCGAAAAAGCTACAGTTTCTCTTTGCTACGGCCACAAAGACAGGACTTGGCACTTTCCTAGGCCTACATATGTTCCTTGCATATCTTAACCTAGGCATACATTTGGGCCCATTATGTTGTCAAAAATACACTCTAAATAATTTTCATAAGCTTCCAAAACTGCATTAACATAAAGTATCAAACATAAGCAGTTTGAGGCCATTCTGAAATCATTTAAATGGATATTTCAAGAATACATACTGTAATTATCCCGTAGCCCTATAATTGACATGAAAACTAGCACAACTTTGATCACAGCGTTTTGTTGCTATTTCATTAATAAAATCAGTCAATAAAGGTTGGCAGATTTTCACGTCGTTGTCAAGACCTGTACTTCTAAAATCGTGCTCTTCACCTCTTCACAGTCTCGTAGCATCGCAAAGTGCCGCGGCATACGTTCTGGAAGAAACATGTAAGGTGTCATGTCTGGCAGTTGACTGTAGCGTGTAGATTTTGTGGAGCCGGGTTGAGGGATGGGTGGAGTGTAGATGCTCCTTGCACCGCTGTTTTCCTACGGAGTCTTCGTCTCTGAATGTATGGAGGGGAGGGTGCTGAGAGGACCTGTAATTTGGAGGTGGCGTGCGAAGTGGAGGTCGGGCGCGCTTTGAGAACCGTGCTCCATTTCGTCGGACATCTCGCCCGCTGTACGCCCGCGCGCGGTAGCCAACACTACCCTCTGACGTCGTGTTGTACAGTCATTCCTCCCCTCGGGTACGCACGCGCTCGCCGGGCGGGGTGGAGGGAGGGTGGATAAAACATCAGCGTGATTAGCCAACGCTGCGTTTCACTGGCAAGATGGCAAACCGAAAGTGTTTTTCACTTAGGCCGTAGGGGTCGCGGTGCCACAGCGGATAGAGCACTCGTCTTCAACCGAGGCGAACCGGGTTCGATTCCCGACGGGGCAGCTCCCGGATTTTCGCTCGTGGGAATCGTACCGGACGATGCCGCTGGTCGGAGGGTTTTTCGCGGGGATCTCCCGTTCCCCCCGTCCTTGCATTCCGGCGCTGCTCCACACTCACCTCGCTTCACCCTCTTCGGCTCTCAAGACCGCGATGTCAAAGAGCCGCCCAAACTTGTCCACTTAACTTAGGGCGCGTAGCGCGTACACAGAGAGTAACTGGCAACGGCGACGCAAAAGAAACTGCAGTTGCTCCTGCGGGACATACAGAGTTGAATGTAGTCATTTCTACTGAAAGAAACTGGGAGGAGACGGCGACACGACTGCTGGGCAACGCTCGCACCTCCAGTTGCCCGGACGCAGCATGTTGTAAACTTAGTAGTTGCCCAGTTGCTCCAGTTTAATTGTCGATGCCAGAACAAAGTATGGCTACTCATGAAGATAACTATACTCTGTTGATTCAAGCAATAGAAAAATATCAGTGTTTGTCCGATCGTACTGTGAACTTATATTCACAGGAATAACTCTCATGTCAAATTCAAAAGCACATCAAAGCTCTCCTTGCTCATGTAACAGTAACTGTAGGATTTCTCCGGGAATTTAGCCAGATTCTACACTACATATCTAAAGTCAGAAGAGTGTTCATGGAGCCACTCGGTAGCAACTCTCGACGCGTGGGGTGTCGCATTGTCCTGCTGGAACTGTCCACGTTCGTCGGAATGCACAATGGATATGAATGGGTGCAGGTGATCGGACAGGATGCTTACGTATCTGTCACCTGTCAGAGTCGTATCTAGACATATCAGGGGTCCTATTTCACGCCAAATGCACACGCTCCATACCATGACAGAGCCACCATCAGCTTGAACAGTCCCCTGTTGACATGTAGGGTCCATGGATTAACGAGGATGTCTCCTCGTTGGAAACCAGACTCGTCAGACTAGGCAACGTGTCTCCAGTCATCAACAGTCCAATGGTGGCGTTGGCGGGCCCAGGTGAGGCGTAAAGCTTTGTGTCGTGCAGTCAACAACGGTACACGAATGGACCTTCGGCTCTGAAAGCCCATATCAGTGATGGTCCGTTGAATAGTTCGCACGCTGGCACTTGTTGATGCCCTAGCATTGAAATCTGCGCCAATTTCAGAAAGGGTTGCACGTCTGTCACATTTAATGATTCTCGTCAGTCGTCGTTTGTCCCGTTCGTTCACGATCTTTTTCCGGCCGCAGCGATGTCGAAGATTTGATGTTTTTACTGGATTCCCGATATTCATGGTACACTCGTGAAATGGTCGTACGCGAACATCCAAATTTTATTGCTACCTCGGAGATGCTATGTCCCATCTCTCGTGCGCAGACTATAACACCACGTTTAAACTCACTTAAATATTCATAACCTGCCATTGTAGCAGCAGTAACTGATCTAGCAACTTTGCCAGACCTTGTTGTCTTATATAGGCGCTGCCGACAGCATCGCGTTACTATGATTGGTTCCATACCTCTGTTATTAACATACGCTCGCCGATACCAGTTTTTTGGCTCTCCAGTGTACATAATTATGTATACATAAATATGGGATTACAAAATTATTTTAAATTTCTATATTTATATATACATATGGCTAGAAGCATATTTAAATATCATACTGTTATGTAAGTATCTGCGTGTTTTCTTCTGAGGCGAACGAGTATGTGGGTTTTCTGAGAGTGCTCCCATATTTTGTTTACATATAAATTTTATAGTGGAAAACCTTTTGTGTGCACAAAATAGGGTCTTTACTGTAAAAAGAACCACATTAATATACAAAAAATTGACAGTTGACGTTCTGACACCGAGAGGTGAACAACGATTTGGAATCGCTCTCTCGTCATACCACGAAGATGACTTGCGAATACGAAGGCCTGCCTTTGACCTCAACGATCATCGAGCCATGACCTGCATCATCGCTACCTGGTTGTTGCCAGTGCTGATTATGTGATCGAGTTTTCACCTATGGTCAAAATGCTTGTCGGCATGAGAGAACGGTCTGTACGGAGGGTCCTTTTCGCACGAAGAAGCATTACGACAGTGGTCCCATGCAGTTTGTACAAGGTGATACATTGAAAGAACATACCGAGATCTGCAAGGATTCGTCTACTGGGAGTCAGCGAGTTTAGTCGGCAATACGTCTTGCTGCATCGATGGGTACCGATTAGACAGGCGATTATGATGAGATAGTTAATGCTAAAGACCAAATGAGTGCAGCAGAGCCAGCGTGTGTGGAATGTAGACTTGCAACACTTTCGCATGAAGTTGACGAACTTCAAATTAAACGGTCGTCAACTCTAAATACTGATGAGCATACAACTCCCGCTAAAAATAAAAGCAAATTTAATATAGAATACAAAACAGGAGTTGAAGATGACCATGAAGAGAGCATTAATGAAAATGAACATGAAGACAGTGACAGTGCAGAAGACGATGATGGCGATTTTCTCGATGTACTGACACACCCCTCCAACACATTTGCTGCAATAAGCGACATGAAGAACGCAGAAAACGCCCAGAATACTGGTTACCTTATTTCCCGAAGACCCGAATGAATTTGTTGATAGACTCGGATATTTGATTTCCCTTCAAAAACCCAGGGATCTCACGCACATTGTTGAGATAGCTTCAATCATTAGTAAACTGAAGGATCGGGGATATATCGCATGAAGGATCGATCGAAGTGTTGGGATTTATAGAAGGATTGGAATTGATCGAAGTATTGGGATTGATCGAAGGATTTGCATGGGTCACTGTGGAGAATGTGGAGCAGGTCGAGCGATTGTGGAGTATGTGGGGCTGATCGTAGTGTGGATTGGTGTAGATTGGTTTGGATTGGTTGGATTGGTATGGATTGGTGCAGATTTATGTGTGAATTGGTGCAGATTGGTGTGGATTGGCGTGTGGATTCATGTGTGAATTGGTGTGTGGATTCATGTGTGGATTGGCGCGTGGATTCGTGTGTGGATTGGTGTGTGGATTCGTGTGTGGATTGGTGTGTGGATTCATGTGTGGATTGGTGTGTGGATTGGCGTGGATTTCTGATTGCGGTGCTGATTGTGGTGCTGATTGATGGAAAGATTGCGATATTGTTCAAAAGACTGATGAAAAAAGCAAGTATTTAATAATTTTTTTATATTGTTGGGTATTTTTTTTGGATTTTACTAGAGGTTTTAGAATTTATTTTTGGGATCAAGGTTATCCAAGGTAATGTGAATAGGGTCAAGATCACAGATGCGATGTATAGTTAATGGTAACCTACATTTAACATGTTTTCGGAGTCATCAGTGTTGAAAATATAAACAAATGACAAACGAAAAAACAATTTGGCGGGTAGAGTGCATTCTATAGAATTAGCAAAGGTGAAGTGGTAGGGGAGGGGAATGTTAATACAACGAAAAACATTGGTGGCAGGTTGAACGAGCGTGAGTAATCAACCAATGAGAAACATTGGTTAGGGTCAGTCGTCTGCTGGACATGGTGCTGAGGAAACCTCTGGAAATGTACGTTTTTCATAATTTTTAAAATATTTTTAATGTTTGCATTTTAAAGTCATTAAAGGTCATGGACATAGGGTCAAGGTCATATGTGAAGGTTAAGGTCACTTGGATTTAATATGGTAGTTGGGTGACGTCATAACATGGTGGCTGGTGGGTTCCAGTCCCCCGTCCCCTCTAAACCAAAACATTTGATATTTTATTTTTTTTATCAAATGTTTAAATAAATATTTTAATAAAAATTGCATATTTCGAAAAAATATTTTTTAGCAGTTTTTAGAATTTTTTGTAAGAAATTTTTAAGACAATTTGCGATTTTTTGAATTGAAGGTCATCCGAGGTCATGAGCACGATGTCAAGGTCAAGGTAACCGATATACAACATGGAGTTCGTAGTCAGTAACGTGATATACTAGCTGACTTTTATGAATTTATTCGATTTTTATACAATTTTTCTCAAGTGTTTGCTTTTAAGGTCATTGGGGTCATGGTCACTGGCATCCAACATGATGGTCAGTGTCATCGATGTAATTTTTTCCTCAATTATATACTTCTTTTCAATTTTGTCAATTTTCTGCGATTTTAATTATTTTTGGATTTTTTGACTTTTTTTGGGAATTCGAGTTAAAGGGTTACCAGGATCAAAGGTTAAAGGTCACCTGAGCCAAAGTTCACTGGGATCAAATGTCAAAGGTCACCTACATCCAGCATGGCGGAAAATATGGCCGCCGGTTGGAATGACAGAGCATGAACAGCTCCGATCTCCGGTCCCAGATCCCGATGTGCCAAAACCGGCTATTTCATTGTTCTTATATATGCACACACATATAGTATATAAATATATATATCATCGAAAGATGAAATGGAAACATACAATACGATCTTAGCATAGACTTTGAACTGTATTATTTCAAAGTTCTATACAGGCATGACTTTTAAATGGGGGTTGTTATTTACTGGCAAGCGAGTAGGAGGTCGTTGCGTTATAAAGTTTGAGGACCACTAACGTACCTATATAATAAGTGTTTGACTTTCATCTAAAATTGACAGGTGGGTCACAGGAATCTAGCATACACCTATAGGATTCATGGACAAATCGAAAGGATTCTCGGGCGGTACGACCTGAGGGCACCACTTTGCGGGAAATGTCTGCAGCAGCTGCATTTAGCGGTAGTTGAGGAACTTTGCCGAGATTCACTTGCTGCACTGCAGACATCATTGGCTAACAATCGTTGAAAGGTAAGTTTGGGTTTCAAGCCACGCGGTTACCGACAGAAGGGCGGTACCTAGAGCAGGCTCAGGATCACTTGAATATCGACTCGGTGCTCAGGAATTATTTCGAGTGACGCCGGGGATTTGGTTCGAGCCACCAACGGCTCATGTTCACTCTAAAATCGAAACCGTTAAAACTGCTTCAAATTAATGAATTTTGCTGCAGATGTTTTTAAACTGCTCCCCTTAAATCAGCAAAATTCTACTGATCAGTTTGACGCATTCTGCGTCCCTATATTTTATTCGTCAGAACACACGCTCTGGCGGTGCTCGCAGCCGGACGACCGCAATAAGGATTAAGGGTTTTGTGGACGTGCCGGAAGAGGGACGCCAGGAGCCTCGCAGCTGCTAAGGCACGTTACCAAAGGTTTTGGCACGTGCAACTGTTCCTGCACGTGCAGACGACATCCGGAGACAACGGAAAGAACCAGGGCGCTGACACAACTACATTTTGCAGCTGCCCAAGGGACACCGAGATCCCACCACCAGCTGCGCCTGTCCCGGGATTGTACCGCAATAAACCACGAGAGCTTTTAACGGACGTGCGTGCAGAACGGGACAATAAACTTCCAGGCCAGAACCAAGGGACGACGCCACGCCGGCTGCGGACCACACGAGCAGCGGCGACGTGTTTTATGACCCGGAGGGACGACAAGCACCCCGGACACGTGCAGTAGAGACGGGGAAAGTTGAATATGGTGATGGACGCTACAAAACCACACGAATGGGGGAGCAACGAGGCAGTCAGTGGAGAGACGTCGAATCAGTCAGTCGCGGATCGAGCAGTCAGTCAGTCACCCGGAGTCAGTAGAGGATCGAGAATGCATCACGACGTCGACCTCAGTCGGAGGCCGTCAAACGGGACGTGCGGCGGGAAGAATCCGAGAAAAGTCAGTCAGACTTCGTCAAACGAGAAGGGTGTACCGGGAGCCGAGAGAAAACGAGTTCGCCAAATGCATCAAGACGTGGACCTCAGTCGGAGGCCGTCAAGCGGGACGTGCGGCGGAAAGCATCCGAGAAAAGCCAGTCCGACGTCGTCAGACGCAGAGTACTGCGTGGACCCGAGAAGAAGGAACTTCGAAGCCAGGCGTCGGGATGCCCCACCAAGCCGCCAGCCGAGGGAAGACAGCGCAGCAGTGTCAGATAAGTAGTTCTACACCAAGTGTGAAGAATCTTCCCCCCCCCACCACGACGCCAGTCGCGGCGTCAAACCATACGTAGCCTACATAGAAAAAGGGGAGGGGAGTTTTGTCTCGTGAGTTCATGTACCAGTTAACCTGTTCAAGCAACAATAAAGCTCGATTATATGAACTCACAAGTGTAGTGTATGTTATTAGTAAATTGGACCTAGAGACAACAGTGTCGACGAATTTATACGCCCTATCACTGAGGGCTAGCATCAAGTGCTGGTGCCTCACGCCGCAGAGCAGAATCAATACCTACTTCCAAACTTCAGCATTTGGCAGGTATCAATTTTACACTCTAAATCAGAATCAGTGAGAATTTCACTGTTTCAATCAGTTAGCAGTACCTGATTCAACTATCACTTCAGTGAATTTAACTAATGAATGAGTGAAAAAATGCCTGTTCTCCACCACTTATTGGTTCAGTGACATTTTCTACTAATTCATCAACAATTTTTTTTTTTTCACCGTTTTTCACTGATGGATCAGTTAAACAAAATTTACGAAATGGCCGTTAAAGAACGAGTATCAAGTGAAATAACAACGCATAAACTAATAAAACCAATAAAAATACTTTCTAAAATGTAAGTTTCGTCTTTCAAAACACCATTTTACGAGCCAACATGAAAATTCAGTCATTCGTTCTGTTTTTACGTTTTTCATTTCGTTTTCACTTAATCAACACGGCTCTCGGTTAGAAGGTCTGAACTGTGTTTGATGTGGTGGAGTGAGTGCATTCATATGTACTATTTTTTTTTAACAATCCTAACGTTGCAAATTATACTAAAAACGAAAAGGTATACAATTTGAAACTACACACGTTCGATAGATATCTATAACACATATATTTTCCGCCTGTTGTTCAGGTAGACCTCGTAGTTTAGGAGATAAGGCAACGGTTTCATATGGTGGAATGGGAATGGCGGGGGTTCAATTCCGAGCACCCGCGGAAGTTACTTCACTTTTATTAATTGCGGTAAATTGCGCAATATACATATTTAGTGACTACAGGAAAAATATTTTTTTTCTCGCAATTGTTTAGCTAAATTCAATAAAAAAAAACTATATTTAATTTGCCGCACGCCGTTGGCCGTCACTTATTCAATCAGTGAAATTGTTTCACTGGAACAACCAGTCGTTCTCCACTGATTCTAATTGGAGCCATTTCCTCTGATTAGAGTAGTTGAATTTCATTTCGAATAATTGGTTTTCCACTGATTCGAATTTAGAGTTTAGTTACTCGTATTCACTTAGGCTATCAAACAGTGATTTCTACTGAATGCTGCGGTGACTTGCTCCGGCCTGGTATTAAAACACCAGTGCATTCCACCGATTCGCCAGTAGATAAGAGCTAATTATATGAAAATTCAGTTAAATAATCCTGTTTATCGAAATAACTGATTCAGATTTAGAGTGCTCCTCGCCACACGAACGTGACGCCTCAGCTAAGGTTAATTCTACTCAACTTAGGAACAAAACGAGTTTTCTTATGAGAGAGTTTGGCATAGGGAAAATTATCGCCGCTAGGTACGCAGTATTCCAAAAGGTCTCTTTTAATTAACATTTTAAGCTATGTGAATAATAAAAGGGAAATATTTTACTTAGATACGAAGTTATTCTATAATTAATTTATGATTATTACAATTATCTTGATTTTTAAGGTAGAAAATAGAGAAAAATCTAGTACACAAGCGACATTAGTGCTTACCTAGTGGCAAAAATGTTTGGATCCGAATCTTTTAACATTGATCTTCCCAACCTGCGTAGAAGTAATCTTACCTCAGCGACTACACGGCCGTGAATGATGAAAAACTGGAAGTACGTATCTGTAAGATTTTATAAAAACCACTTGTGGCTTTGCTAAGTAAGTTATTCTACGTGAAACTTCCGTCCGAGATGACACAGAGGCGACGTTGCACAAGAAAACGTTAAGAATCACGCCTGCTTCTGCATGAATGTAGGGTTTGCGATGTACGAGGGGGGCATGACTTTCGGTCATCAACAAAAAAAAAAAAAATTCTCGAAGTAACTGAAATGAGAACAGGACGAGGTTTCAAAAGGAAAATGTACCGAAAAACAGCGGTGTTTTTTTTTTTTTTTGGCAAATTGACTTGCGAAGGTATCTCCTCGATGGTGTCTGGTCCGGCTCGTGTGTCCCCGAAACGCTGATTAGCCCTTTGTCTGCGTGTCGCAGTCATCATCGTGTCACGGATTATAGTACATTGACGGTTAATTGCAAATTTACTGAAGCCCTGCTTAAGTTACACTTTCACGATATTCCTCCGATTCATGCAAACAAGGCTTAACTAAGTCTAGAAAATTACACCAGAGTGACAACGCACCACATTCGTGCGTTCAACGTACCAATAAGAACTATTTATTACTAGGCATTATCAACATACCTATTTTCTGTCAGTTTTATTCACATAATTATCATAATTATAACTGAAATATTGTAATTTATCGACAGAATATAAGTAAATATTCAATGTAANGTTCAACGTACCAATAAGAACTATTTATTACTAGGCATTATCAACATACCTATTTTCTGTCAGTGTTATTCACATAATTATCATAATTATAACTGAAATATTGTAATTTATCGACAGAATATAAGTAAATATTCAATGTAATAAAAAATAACGCATTTTATTTTTAATAGAAGTATAAAACTCTTGTGATACGTGGCATATCTAGGAAACAGTCAAACACGTCATAAATGGGGTGACTTGTCGAAGGTTTGTTAAAGAAAAAGTATTAATAAACCGCTAATAGGCTATAAGAATGCAAATGTATAATAGACAACCACGCACGTCAGAAAAATTTTGGGACTCTGCTCGCCATTTATCATCTGGTACCCTACTCGCCAGTCGGCAGCCCAGCCAATAGGGGACATTTTGCATCACGCAGTAGCCAACCATACGCAAGACCCATTTCCAGATCCTCGCGCAGCCAATCACAGCATGGGCACGCCCACATCAAAGGAACCGCCACACCATTTCATATCTGTGTACTTTATCAAGTCTGTGNATGTATTAATAAATCGCTAATAGGCTATAAGAATGCAAATGTATAATAGACAACCACGCACGTCAGAAAAATTTTGGGACTCTGCTCGCCATTTATCATCTGGTACCCTACTCGCCAGTCGGCAGCCCAGCCAATAGGGGACATTTCGCAGCACGCAGTAGCCAACCATACGCAAGACCCATTTCCAGATCCTCGCGCAGCCAATCACAGCATGGGCACGCCCACATCAAAGGAACCGCCACACCATTTCATATCTGTGTACTTTATCAAGTCTGTGACTGTGTTGTGAGTGAAAAAGACATCAGTGGCAGGACCCGAATTCTTAATAAAGACAAAAGTACATAACTTTCTTGACATTGCATAACTTGCTTTACACAAACACCATCCTGTTTAGACACGTCCGTACTAAGTCCTCCAATAGTGAGGTTATTTTAGCCTAAAATAAAAACTACTTAACCGATTTCGATCAAACAAACTTGACTATGCATTATGCATTATACACAAACTGTACATGTGTATAATGCATAATGTATAATAAAGTTTGTTTGACCGAAATCGGTTAAGTAGTTTTCATTTTAGTCTAACATAACCTCACTTACATTTAACATGCGGCGTTAAAGATGGTGACTGAATAGCCAAAGCTAAATATACAAGGTGTTTTTGAATAACATGTCAAAATAAAAACCACTTCATCTATGAGCCAATATAAATAATAACTCTTAGTAACAAAATATTTGGAAAGGTTATCTAGTATTTTAAAATTTAAGTTGAAGTTAGGCATCGCCAACGCAGGGAGTGCGCAGCTTTACGTAGCTGTGTCCACGTCACGAAGGCGAAAGTAACTGGCGCGCCATGCGAAGAGCGCCTGCGCATAGGACACCATAGACTCGCGGTACGTGTGCGCCGCTAGTAATTGCTCGTTAGCACACGCATGTCAAACTCCATAAACAACGGGAGATTATAAATTGAGTGTACTTCTCGATTGGCTGCCGGAAGGGATTGCATTTTTTCTCCAACAACACACAAACAGCAGTATTTGTGATGTAGGGTCTTATAAATATTTTCTTGGTGGCCTATATACAGGCGGTCGCCACATGACGTGACAGTTCCGTTCGCCTTTGTGATATGCAACTTGTTGTGCACGCCTGTATTTGGATTTGCGGTCTTCCGGCGCTGTTTTGCTAACTTCAATTAAAAGTTTAAAAATACTAGATTACCTTTCCAGATATTTTGTTAAAAAGATTTGTTGTTTATATTAGTCCATATATGCTGTAATTTGAATTTCGTCATGTCATTAAAAAAAACCTGTATACAAATAACTATACAACTAGTTGTCGTACAAGGTCGATATTTAATACAAGTACTGTATGATAACATCGGTGCGCGAAGAAAATGATCACAGCTCGGATTAATGTAATATTCAAATGACGTAATCAAAAAGTGAAGAAATGTATCTTACAGCCCAGACAGTGTGTAGGTATGAGAAACTCAGTTACAGCTGCAATCGTGTATTTTCGAGAAGTTCCTGCACATTGTCGTAGCGTCCGTTGCAGAACAGGTGGTTTATATCACATCATAATCAAACAAAAAGCCAGTGAAAGTAAAAATACCATTTAATATGCTGAAATATTTTAATGAACGTTTTTCAACTTGCAGTAATTGTAACCACAAATAAAAAGTAAGCAATATTTCGGAACAAAATTGTATGAAATTTATATTGAGTTAATTGAGAAATACATTCCAAGATTAGTTTTCGTATATTTCAAGCCATCACTATCAGTTATCCATTTAATTCTTGTGAACAAATAACAATCTAAATTCCACAATTTAAAATATGTAGTGGGCAAAATATTCAATTTTCACTGTATCATATTTCAATAAAATAAATTATAATTATGAATTACACAATACAAACTGAAATGTATTAATAATGTAATGCGCAACACTTCATTAATTGTAAACATTAAAACAGGGCATGCACGAATGAGCATAACTTTTATAACAAGAAGGGTATAGTTCGCCTAGTTCGTTTTTGTAGCTACCCTCCCAATCTAGACGCCCACAGCGTGTAAAACCAGTGCGGTTTGAGTGGCTTCGCTGTTCAAATGGTATAGGCTGTCCATGGCAAACGTAGTACTTTTGAAAGCACAGTTTAAGGCCTACTTGTATGTTCATTGTGTATTATTCGATCATATGTAAAATTAACATTGTTATAGGCTTGATCACTCTATTTATCCGTCTGCCCAGTGAAAATAAAATATAAAATTATTACAAAAGTACATATTTTATAAATTTGCGAATTCTTACTGTTACAATCATTAAAAAAAACAGAAGCAAAATAAATCATTTTTCAATATTAACAAATATTTACCCAAAACTTTTAATTCTACGTCAAGGCATGTAACTTCTTTCCCTACGTCGTTAACAACTTTACTGGACGCAAGCCTGTCAGTGTGTCCGTTAAAAAATGTGTTCTCAGGGACAGTGATATTTTTCAAAGGTTGAATTCAACAGTACGCAATGTTGTTTGACCTACCCCAAAGGAACGAAACTGTCAAAGTTACATGGTCAACAATGATAAACATTTTTATATATTTTAATCTTTAAAGGCTAAGCGCTTTTATGTTAATAAAATCCTTTTGCCAATTTTAACTTAATCAAATTGCATTCCAAATTAGTTAGATGAAGTATACATACATCTCAAAGCACTTGTTTACTAAACAGTATTCTAACCTAAAATCCAATACACGCCGTTTTTGCTACACGTGCTGGCAGAAAAGCAGTTTAATGTTGGGCCATGGAGAATGGTTGTGCGCAGACAGCGAGATCGGTCTATAGGCCATTCACGATTACTTCCCACTTTTTTGAACCACTGTTAAAATTATAATTCCAGAATATTCTTCCGCATCATGCAAACAAAGCTTAACCGTGTTGAGGTTAGTTCTTTTCAGATTAGGAACAAGACAATATTTCTTATGGAAGAGTTTGGCATAGGGACAATTTTTGACGCTAGGTGCGCAGTGTTCCAAAAGGTAACTATTAATTAAAATTTTAAGCTACGTTAATTATAAAAGAGAAAGATTTTACTTACTTGCGAAATTATTTTACGTTTGATTTATGATGACTGCAATTATCTTGTGTTTTAACGTAGAAAATAGAGAAAATCTTTTACACATGCGACATTAGCGCTTACCTAGTGGCGAAAATTCTCCCTTTCCCAAACTCTTAACGTTGATCTACCCAACCTGTAGTATAAGTAATTTTAACCGATTCTAGAAAATCACACCAAAGAACAGCGCACCGCATTCGTGTGGACTCAGTGTAGTGAACTTTAGCATAATAAATATTTATTAGTAGGAATTACCAACACACCTATTTTCTACCTGTTTTTATTCATATTATATGAAATATTATAATTTATAGATAAAATATAAGTCAAAGTTCAATTTAACCAAAAATAAGGTACCGATTTGAATGAAGTACTGTAAAATATCTCATAAATTTACTTGTATTTAAACTATATGCGTGATATTTTATTTACAGCTGTGGAAATGTCTATAAGATAGCATATTCAAGTCCAAGACTTATTGAGATAAAAACCTGTTTGTAAAAAAACATAAAAAACTGGTGTGAAGTATTCTCATAGAGGGAGGATACTTTGCACCCCTTTATAAATTACGTGGAAAACAATAAAGGTAATAAAGTTGGAGCAAAGTTATCAGTTGCATATGTCACATTACACCATAGTGAATACTCGGCTTTGCTGAAATGCTACTGTTACGGTTTTTAACACTTATATTGAGACATAACTTTTTTTTTACTTGTTGACACAAGAAGAAGTGGAGTTTTCAATTCAACCAACATAATAATACTTATTATAATAAAAACAAACGTCAGTTACCTAACTTACAAGGTTAAGAAACATCAACACTGTAAATATATGTACGTTGTTGCTACGAAAAAAAGTAAAAACACGTTTTTGAAACGCCCCTTAGTCGTTACAACATAAATAGGCCTAGCCACAAAACAAGCACAACTATAATGCAACGGCCAAAGATGTTCCCGCTCAGGAACTGAGAACCAGCCACGATTATTGATTGGCTTTGGAGGATTGATGGATCCCAAGAGATCTTCCCAACTGTACAGCTAAGTGTCAACAGATTTAGGTTACTTCCATGGCTTTGCAGATCTTTGCATTGAAGATATAACAACTGAACCTGAACTAAAACTCTCTATTTTACCAGCAAAAATTTTCTCTTATTATTTGAAAATGACGAACGCGCCTTTATTTCTCTTGACAGGTTGCCACTTTTGTCCAGTTTCACACATTTCGTCATCACTTTCTTCAATGAAACTCAAAGAATCGTAAAGCTCAATAATCTCACGTTCTGATTCGGATTCTGAAGATGATATAATCATGCAACTTTTCTTTCTCTGGCCATTCGACCACCCTTTTTTTAATCTTGTTGTCTTGACATTTTTATTTGAAGGGCCTAATTCAGTAAGATCTGCCTTACTGATTTCATGAGCAATAGTTAGCACATATATTATTTACATAAAATATCTTTGCGGTTACTTTGCACCACTTCCACGTTCGGCGCAAAGTATTCTCAGTGTAACCTAAATGTTGCTACGCATGTGTTGTATCTCTGAATGTATATTTTTGGAGTACTATATTGTAGCTACTAATATAATTCTTGGAACGTAATGAAATAAGTAACCTGTTTATCACTTGCGGAAGTTTAAGATGCATATAAAAGTTAAAACAACAAAATTTCACACATTTTTAGACCACATGTTCACAGGCGCAGCGCTCAACAATCAGATACTGCGGCACAGTCAAAAGGCTTTTAGTGAAGCATTAGCATGTTGCCAGTTGACCAAACCTGCAACTACAAACAAGTAGTTCGTATTTCACTCAATAGAGGTCAGAATAGGTAATCTGGCAGGTGGTGCAAAGTACCACCTGTAGGCGCAAAGTAACCTTGCCTTACGGAACTTTAATATTAAAGCAAGTATAAAACGCTTGTGATACATGACATATTTAGGAGACAAACAAGCACGTCAATCACAGGGTGATATTTCAAAGGTTTGATTTAAAAAGTGTGAATAAACCGCGAATAGACTTTACTTGATCGTTAGTTACGGCTGGCAGACGACTCGCGGGAGGACCACGCGGCACCGACAAAGAGAGTTCGGCGATGCCGAGGAGGCGGGTGTTTTGCCCCGGCGCACCTCGAGTCAGTCGCCGCGCCGGCACGAGATGGGCTATCTCCCGGCGAGTAGCCGGCGGCCTCGCTCAATTAATGACTGCGCTCGTTTCCCCCTCCATCGCCGCCCCTCCCTCTTGTTTTTACAGCCGCCGCCACTGGGTTTGCTTTGGCTACCGTCCCGCTGCGCGCCGCCCGACTCCGCGCGACAACCGCGCAACTCGCGGCTCTCGTGGTGCCACCTCTGCTTCAAACACGCTCATCGAGTCTGTTCGCGGTTACTTCGCACTTTTTAAATCAAACCTTTGAAAAAATACCCCGTGTATGACGTGTTTGGTCACTTCTTAACTTTGTAATGGATCACAAGCGTTTTACACTTGTGTTAACAATAAATTACCTTGTTCTTGCTTAACTTGATATTTTATTTACACTTTAACGTTCAATTATAATGTTTTATTTATAACTAACATGAACAAACACCGAGAGAAAATAGGTGTGTCGATAATGCATAGTAAGAAATAGTTCTTATACAAAATATTATTACACTGAGCACGCTCGATTACGGCGCGTTGGCTCTCTGGGGTAATTTTCTAAGCTTTGTTTTCGCGATACGGAGGAATATCCTGGAAGTAGAACTTCAGGGCTACAGAAAAATCTGAAGTAACCGTGAATGGACTATAGGCTCCGAGTAGGGGATGGCAATCATAGACTAAAGATTAGGTAGACCGATCTCGCAGGCATAATCAATCTCCATGTCCAAAAATTTTACTGCTTTTCTGCCAATACGACTAGCAAAAACGGCGTGTTTTCAATTTGAGGTTATAACACTGTTTAGTAAAGAGTGCTTTGAGATGTTCGTATACATCCTCAAACCAATTTCTGATGCAGTTAGATTAAATCCAAATTGGTAAAAGTATCTTATTCATATAAAAGTGCTGTCTTTTGAAAATTAAGATATAAACAAACACGTTCATCACTGTTGATCACGTGACTTTAAAAGTTGTGTTCCTTTGGGGTAGGTCAGTGTTGGGTACATGCGCAGAAGACGAATAAGCGGTCTACCTCAATTTTAGTCTATAGTAGCAAGGAAGCGGTCGCTTCTCCACTTTTTAGCAGGGGTGTCGCCTCCCTGGGTTGATTCCGAGTGGTTTGTCACTACTTCAGTTTGTAATAAGTATTTCTAATCCATTCACGGTTACTTCCAACTTTCCTGAAGCCCTGCTAAAGTTTTACTTCCAGGCTATTCCTCTGCCTCATACAAACAAAGCTTATCCAAGTCTAAGAAATTACACCAAAGCGACAACGCACTGCATTCATGAGCACTCGATGTAATAATATCAAACATAAGAACTATTTCTTACTGGGCATTGACAACACACTTACTTTCTCACAGTTTTTATTCATATTAATTTTAAATTAAGTATTATAATTTATAGATGGGACCATAAGTAAAAATTTAATTTAACTAAAAATAAGTTACATTCGTGTTAAGAGAAGTATAAAACGCGTGTGATGGTGCCATATTTAGGAAGCAATCAAACACGTCATACATGGAATGATTTTTCAAAGGTTTGATTTAAAAAGTGTTAAGGAACAGCGAATAAACTATATAACTTATTGTTAATTGCTTGNCCATAAGTAAAAATTTAATTTAACTAAAAATAAGTTACATTCGTGTTAAGAGAAGTATAAAACGCGTGTGATGGCGCCATATTTAGGAAGCAATCAAACACGTCATACATGGGATGATTTTTCAAAGGTTTGTTTCAAAAAGTGTTAAGGAACAGCGAATAAACTATATAACTTATTGTTAATTGCTTGCCTCATTCTTTTCAAAATATACAAATCTTGTTTACAGGTCTCTGCATAACCAAAACTCCAATATTTTAATACACATTATTTTATTTAAATATTTAAAACCTTGGCCCGCATGAAATAATTTTTTTATATATGTAAGTGCATGACCTCGTGCAAAAACATACAACGCACAGTATGAGGTAGAGAATTGGGAGATATATAATATTTAAGTGTATGTGTGTAGTCACAGAGTGTTTGAGACTTCGCCCTCCTTTTGTAAGCAAGAATTTGGCGCCTATGAACACGCATGTAGCCAGTGGAGGATCCAGACGAGGTTCATATGGAACATAACTTCCCTCAGCTCAGCTGTCACAATGCGTGCCATACCCCATCCCTCCCGCAAGGGCCGTCCCAGTAGCCACCTGCCTCGAGACACACTGCAGCAATTAACGCCTGCAGCGAAGGCAGGCCGGAGCATACACATGCCAAGGTTGCCTCGGACCCCCACCACCCCCTAGCAACCCCGTGGAACTTGGACTCTCTAAAGAAAGAATCAGATAGTCTGGCGATTTCCACCCACATAAAAAACACGTACTGAAGGCAACACACACCACAGAAACAGCTGACAGGGTTTGTCAGTGGTACCGCAGATCACCACATTCCCCCTCCACCAACAAGAGCGGTGGCTCATCTAGGAAGTAGCCTTTGTTCAGCACCACCCCCTTTCCTCTTCCCATATCAAGGGAAGACACGTGCAAGGTTCTAAGGGGGGATGGAAACAGTTTAAAAGCCAATTTGTGAGACAAGAGGGGATCAGTTATGGGAAATCAGTCGGCCGATCAGTTATGTCAGCCGTGTCACCGAGAGAGGAAGTCTGTGCAGCAGTTAACCGAGGCCGGGGATCGGACCCCCGGCTGAGTCAGTGAGTCGCATCAGTCAGTCAGTTGAATCACTGCATCAGTGCATCAGTCGGGCGAGTGATATCGCACACCGAGGCCGAGGTTCGGGCCCCAGCAGAGTCAACCAGAGACAGTGTTAAGGGGTCAGCCATATCGGGACAGACAACCAGTAATTTCCATGCCGCGGGGTGCCAGGCGAGAGTCAGTTCGCAGAGACAGTCAGTCAGTGACACCCCATCGCTGGAAAGCGACGAGCGCAGGTGGCGCACCGCTCGGAAGCACCACACCAGGATGCGCATGGCATCAGGCATTGGGAGCAGGACTTCGGATGTCAGCCAAGTCAGTCACAACCTTACACCGAGAATGGGAGTCGAGTAGTGAACTTCAACGAGGAGCGCCACATCGAGAGAGTGGGAGTAGTCTAGTGGAACCCCGCGCCGAGAGGCGGATGGTGGAGTGGGGGCCCACCAAGGGTCCCTCGCCGGGACGTGGTAGGAAGGTAATCTGTTTGTTACAACCCTATGCTGAGAAAAGGAGTCGAGTGGTGAACTTCAACAAGGAGCACCACGTCGAGTTAGTAGAAGTCAGTCAGCCAACGCCAAAGGAGGAAGCCAGCTGAGTGCAGTATACCAACAACAGCCAGTCCAAGGGTCTGTAACAGGGCCACCCAACTCACTAGACATCAACTACTGCTGGAACAACTCACCAGAACAATACAGATAAGTACACGCATCGCCACTCAGGGACGTGTCCTGTCACCTAGTGTCCTGCCCGCCAGCCCTTCAGGCCCAGAAATCGCAGGGTCAGTAATGTATGGGTTAATTCTCGGAAAAGTAGTTGCATTGCCAGGAATGTGTGTATGAATTCCCGTAAAATAAACATGTTAAAACCAAGATGTGATGAAGTCATTGTTTGATATACCCTCAACCTTCAAGGCACCATATAGTCTGTGCCTGGTAACATTAACTGTGATCCTATGAACCATCCTGTATCACACAGGTGGGGAATAGCGTCAAATAGATAGGTTTAGTGAGCTAAGACTTTTGAAGGACAGGAATCGCCTGATTTGATTATGCTGGTACATGAATGCCTGATGGGTGTATCTAAGTTCGTGTTGGATGGAGGTCTAAATAAAAATAAAATAACTAAATTAAATTTTTAATTTATCCACACAGCTATTATGTACAACATTAAATTATCTGTCTCTGCCAGTACTCTTTTTATTTCAACAGTGAGCGCAATATTTAATGTCTATTTCAATCTAACTAACATCATTCTTTATGTCTGTGTTTGGCTATTGTCAATTAGCTCATAATCATTATTAACACACGTTCAGTCTATCTGTTGCCATCATTTGTGATGTCTTTCACTCACACATCCAGTCCAATAGTCCAGCCTGCCAGTCGCACTCTTCACCTCTCTGATGCACACAGTCACAGATTTTTCTTTCGTTGGTCACCTTTCTCGCCGCTCGTTTCGCTCGTCTATCGCTAGAACTCCAGTCAATCATCCATTCAACAACTACTCGGCTCGGAAGCCTGTCACACTTTTATATCGGTCGCCCTGACCATCTGGAAGGTTCAACGCACCCCGAGTCACGTTGAGAGAACGAGGTGAGTGATCCAGAGCATTCTTCAGATAAACGCCGAAATTCTATCCGCCCGACAAAGGGTTATCGCGGCAGAATGCCTCCATAACGCAAAATGCTGGTAGGATTATCGCTTGTCTGTCATTCAAACATCCCTTAGTGACTCTCTGTCCCGCTATCTTATCACTACTCTGTCCTTCTCTTCCGCCCGCTCGGGTGGGCTAAGGTTAGCGGCACAGACCAGCGACACATAACAATACTGTAACGTCTAATAGTTATTATGTTGTAGCCCTGTCTGCTATTGTATTTTCTGTACATGCAATTACAAACCTGATTTAGTGAAAATGGAACGAATCAGTGACAACCAGTGAAAACGGCTTCACAGGTAATAGGTGCCAGATAACTGATGTTATGATGGCTGAATTTCACTTCCCACTGAATGTCACGAACTTCATTAGTGTAAGTCACTGGCTCCCAGTTCATTTGATTGATAGTATCTTATCTTTCGGTGAAAGGCATTTAACTGACTGATATCACTGATTCAGTAAAATCTTCTGTAGCACTGTAATGCTGGAGTCACAATAACCCGACGAACCCGACACGATAACCCTGACACGACGAAATCTGAGTAGCAGCCAATGAAAAGCAAGATAACTGTGACGTCAGTCCAACGAAATCGCGGCCCCGACAGCCAGAAAAAGTGGGTTCTATTTTTTATTTCCGTCGTGTCAGGTGCGTAAAAAATGTAAATACAACATTAGAAAACAAAATTTCGTGCCTATTTCCCTATTGTTGTAAATAACAAACTAATTTTCGGCCAAAATAACGTTTTGGTTTTTTTTAAAAAACAACTTTCTCGCATATAAATTCAAATATTGTCAAAAGAAAAATAATCAGTCACTTTACAGTGAGCCAACTAACACACTTGTCTGGCAGATTTCGTCGGGGCATTGTGAACACTGAATAAAATATAATGTAAAATTCCGTCGAGCTCTGACGTCGTGTCGGTCTGTCGTGTCGTGTTCGTCGGGCTATCGTGACTCCAGCTTAATACGTTGAGTCTAATGAGCGTTGCAGAGCTGCAGAGATACTTTTTTTGCAATAAATAAAAAATTGTTATTCCTTGCAGTAACAGCTTGTTTCTACTACAGAAGAAATATTACATACAGCGGAACCCCGTCCAGGTCTATCATTTAGGCTAGTTACTCGGCCCATTGCAAGAATTATAGCAATAACTCATATAGACCCAACTGTAACAGCTTACAAAATATTATGATGCTAACACTATGCTGAAGTGCTGCTTTGAAAGCCTGTTACGGAACTGTCCTCTGCATGTGTCTCGGCCTTTAAATCTCACAACACAGCAGTCTGCATGCCACATAAAACACATTTTATAGAAAATGTATGGATAACTATACAGTTACCGCTCTATTAAGTACCGGTAGGAAAAACTTTCAGGTGGATACAGTCCTCTGTAACTTTTAACCTCGTGTGTGTGTCTATATATATATCCTGTGTTTGTGTGTTTTCATGCACTGGAAGATAATTTAATGTGGGATTGAGAAAATTGATCTTCTCACATAATATCTGAACGTTTCTTTTCGTGGTCAATAGTTAGAAGAACATACTTTTTTATCTCTCGCCTAAAGGGGATCAAATTTTCCCTTTTCTTGCTATGTGCAATACGAATTATGCTTTTCGAAATAAAAAATTCAGTGCATATGCGTTATGCGGTAGAAATGAGCAACCTATATTTAGAACATAAGTTATTTAAAACATTTACGTTGCGAGTCACCTTGAAACTTTTATGGGTGCAGGTTTAGTAGTGCTTAAGGAGATATGCAAGCCATCTTTAGTTTATTAGTTTTAAGGTATGATATAGATTTAACTCTGATTACTTATTATAAATTTACCTTTATCAAGAAATGGTATAAAACTCGGAGTATTGCTTGAAGTTAGCACTGCCAACTTTCTTATATTAGTGTACCGTGTGAGACAAGTAGGGTAAATTATCGATTACATTATAAGGATTACTACGTGCATAATAAAAGTTTCAGCAGACAAACCACAAAGTCTGTGCAGTTATTTTATATACCAAAATATAGTTAAATTTCACAAAAAAATAGTTTGGGCAAAAAATTAGATGAATCCAAGATGATGACCTTTTCCCTCCTCAACTCCTCTTTGAAAGCTGGAAGATAAACCGAAATCAGGTGTAGTTGGATCAAAAATCGAACCTGGTTCATTCGAAATATGAGTCCAGGATTTACCACTGTGCCACTTTGCGCGGAAACATTCTTTCATTATTTTAAAGGTTTAACATAATAATATACGTTTTACATAGTCATCAACATTTTATTGTCTTTGTAAATGATTTAGTTCTGTATGTGTGTAAAACGAAAGCGTTTAAGTTAGGGGTCTAAGTCTTGTATGTACTGGTAACTATTACAGCACAATGCTGACAATTATTTAACAGCCTCTGTAAAAACTGCACGGATAAGAAAATTACAGGTATAAAACTACGGTAACAAAAAAAAAATATATTTTTTAACTTTAGAGAATTTAATAGGCGGTGTTCATTGCTGAAATTTTTCTTTCGTTGTCGGTGGTTCGTGAAGCTATTCAACTTCAGTGAATCTATTTAAACGAGAATTCTGCTTCTGTAAAATAAAATGTCTGCTATTCTTCTGCAATCAGCCAAGCAAAAAAAAAAGTTATCATCGAGTCACAAACGTAACACACCCTAAAACAGTTTTGGCGTTTGTATGATAACAAAACAGATTTTCGCGATTAACCTCTGTATCTTGCCTGTATAATACGAGCACTGAGTCTTTTGCCTATTGTCTGTTCACGGATAACTTAGCACTTTTAAAAGTCCTGCTTAGGATGTACTTTTACATCTAATGTTGTATTCTTACGCCATATGTAAAATTAACACTTCCATGAACCTGATTACTTTATTCATGCTTCATTCAAGTAAAACCTTGTGCAGCGGTTGGAAACGTACTCTAATGTGTATAGAACAATAAACATTAACTTCAGCGACCATACATTTAAACTTTACACTTTTAATACGTCAGGACTTAAAGAACGATTTTTATTTATTGGCGGCAAACTTAACTATAAGACTACAAACCAGTGTGTACTGTAACATACGTAAACCAAAAATGAGGTAGGCCATCAACAGTGATGAACGTGTTTGTTTACATTTGAATTTTCAACAGACCAGCCGTTTTATAGAATGGAATGCATTGACTATCTTCAACATATTTTAAGTGCTTGATTCTAGGTTAGAGAACGTGTAAAAACATCTCAAAGCATTTACTTACACCAACAATGTTCTAATTTCAAATTCTGCCCACGTTGTTTTTGATAGTACTATTGGCAGAGAAGCAGTCCAGTGTTCTAACACGGAGAGTGGCTTCTGTGCAGCCAGAATGAGTACTCTTAACAGTCTAACACATTTCCTCTCTACGGTATTATAGAGTATGTAATTTGGGAAGGGACATTTTTTTCAACGGTTTATTTCAAAAGTGCTCACTTTATCTTAAGTGGTTAGGAGCTCACTTTGATCAGGAGGTTACGTAGTTTTAAAAAGGAAGAATCTGATGCCACTTTGAATTTTTACATTTTCTGTCATAGTTTGTTTTAAAGTCATACTGAAATTTTTCGCATTATAAAGCGTAAAATGATAACTGCCCCCAGCCTTTCTATATTATTACTTCTTCACTGCGATTATTATTTGTTTTAAGTTGGAGTGGAATAAATAAAACAATACAGCATTTTACTTCATACACTTCAGCTTAAAAAAATAACCATCGTAGTCAAGATGTAACAATACAGAAATGCTCGAGCAGCTATTTTTTTAAACTATGGCAGAAAATTTATAAATCCAAGATGGCGTCAAATATTTCCCCTTATACCTTCGTGCGCATAGCGGCGTGACGTCAAACAAAAAAGTTTGAACTGTAGGCAGGACTGTTTTTCCAGGATCGTGACAATAGCTGTCGCATTCCTGGGTTGCGCGGGGAATGACGTCTGTCACGACCACTCCCCACCCCTCCTCTGGCATCAGTGGTATCGCCCACAATTAGATGCCCTCCGGAATGCTGTCCCCCCCCCCACCGACCCNCTGCTGAAATAAATGGCGGCCAATTTGAGAGGCGATGCCATTACAATCGCTTTCATTTGTTTGGGGACGGTGGATCGGTGCGGCGTGACTGGCGATTCTGCTTCCCCCTACAGCGCGAACACCTGGGGACGTGTGCTGGAGTTTTCAACGATCCGCCCGCCGCACTAGGTGAACTGCAGTTATGGTATGCTTGAACACAAGTGACGGCTTTAAGCCACTGTCACGCTGTCAAATTTATCCGTCAAACTGCTTCCAATAAGTTTGGTCAAATAAATTTGGACAGTTATGATGTCATAGAAACGTCATACACGCCGCCATATTCGTCTGAGAAAGTTGGATTGCTTCAGTTTTCATCAAACGTTTGAAGATTGGACCGGTTCTAACATCTATTTTATATTTGACGCTCTCAGCCAATCAGAATCGTGCACGACAAGAAACTTAAAAATAACAAACAATTACTCGAAATGAAGTAGGTTATGAAGATAATTTATATAAAAGCTGTCTGGGCATGAATACTATTTTAAGTGAATATTGTACATAATACACTGAAGAGCCAAAAAAAAAAAAAAAAAAAAAATGGTATAGGCGTGCGTATGCAAATAACAGAGGTATGGAACCAATCAGAGTAACGCGATGCGGTCGGCAGCTAGATCGGTTACTGCTGCTACAATGGCAGATTATCAAGATTTAAGTGAGTTTGAACGTGGTGTTATAGTCGGCGCACGAGAGATGGGACATAGCATCTCCGAGGTAGCGATAACATTTGGATGTTCGCGTACGACAATTTCACGAGTGTACCGTGAACATCGGGAATCCGGTAAAACATCACATCTTCGACATCGCTGCGGCCGGAAAAAAATCGTGAAAGAACGGGAAAAAACGACGACTGACGAGAATCATTAAACGTGACAGAAGTGCAACCCTTTCTCAAATTGGCGCAGATTGGATTTGTAGACTGCCCTGCAGGATTCATGGTTTGATATGCCTCCTACATACCTTCAGACATTAGTAGAGTCCATTCCACGTCGTCTTCCGGCACATCTGCGTGCTCGGGGGCTCTACATGATATTAGGCAGGTGTACCAGTTTTTTTGGCTCTTCAGTGCATGCATGTACGTATATATGTATGTATCGAATTATATCTCTATATCGTAACATAGCCAGGACAGGTATTTCCATACTATTATGTGTGAAAACATAAACTACGCGTGCCTTATATACCATATAATATGTATACTTTTGTGTCGCTGTTGAAACTAGAAGTAAAGTGATTATATCCGAAAATAAGTTCTCAAGACTTAGGAGAAAGTAAAGTTTAATTTCGCAATAGTGAAAGCCAGTGTGTGTGGCTCAGTGCAAAGTTTGCACCGCTACTACATCTGCCTTTCCACAGCGTCATGTTCGGTGAGTTCAACGTCGTACCTGACGTCGCAGTTTGTGTGTCTGTCAAAAAGCAGGCAACTCATTTTGGTGTCTGTCAGGCATACATGGAGCGCTTTGTCTGGAGGCGATCCTCCCCGCCCGTGTGCGTGGAGACTGGATAAGCACAANGGGGGTGGTTCCAGACAGGTTCATCATTCCCTCAACGGTCATTCGAACAACGGTAGGTGACAAAGACACTCTTATATCACGACTATGAGTGGGCTTTATCGGACAAGCGGGTAGGGCGTGTTTTGTTATTTTGACGTGTAGTGGAAACGCCCGGTTTAGGAGAAGGTCGACATAGTTTCGGAGCACGTGACGTCACCATGCTTGCATTAACACGCACCAGTAGAAAGGTTTCTTAATGTAACTTCAGGCAGCACATCAAGTGGTAGCAGGTGATAACGACGACGGAGACGACTGAGCTGTGCGACAGGAATGTCGGTTCGAACTAATTGGAAATGTGTAGTACTTCACGCAGAAAGGTCTATCATATGACGAACCACAGACCGGGTCGTCAGAACAAGCACTCGTGTAAGACTATCTCGTTTGACCTCGCCATTTTGTACGACAACTGTAAGGACAATAGTGCTGAAGTAATGTCGGCAAGTCGAAAACCTATGGCTTTCGACGAAGTAGATGCTGGTGGGCCCGCCGCAAAAGGAAAAACTGGCTTGCCACAGTCCGGGGAGCTGACGAAAGAGAGCGATACAAATTGACCACGTTCCAAGAAATGAAAGAACAGAGTGATTTACTTGATTAAAAAAAAGAGAGTGCCAGTTGAGATTATTATAATGAGGGTACTAAATTGCTAGTTTTGTCTTTCATTTATTAATTCATTTTTTGGAACTAAAAGAAATCATAGGTGTGCACAGGGTTGCGATAATGAGGGTGAAAAATTCAAGCCCACTTGGGCAGGGATGTTTCTTAATTGGTAAATTGATGGAGGAAACTATACTTACCGAATGGCATGAAAGGTAGCCACGAAGAAAGTGGGGTGCCGAGGATGTCCCAAGAATTTATCTACAGCATACATTTGAAATTTTTATTGCGACAAAAGTTATTTTGAAGCATNTGCCGAGGATGTCCCAAGAATTTATCTACAGCATACATTTGAAATTTTTATTGCGACAAAAGTTATTTTGAAGCATAATTTTTTGCTTGAAATAATGAATATTAATTTGATATAGATTATGTATTTTAAGCAGAAAGTACACAATTCGGCAGAAATCATCAAAATCTCTGCGAAAAGTAACAATAAGCTCATTAAAATTCAAACATGGGAAAAGTGCAAATAGAACTGTCTCTGAACGCGGGGATGCCATAATGGGTAAGTTAACAATATGTATTTGTAATTATGTGCAANTGCAAATAGAACTGTCTCTGAACGCGGGGATGCCATAATGGGTAAGTTAACAATATGTATTTGTAATTATGTGCAAATTATTTATGCGGAATATCTAAAATAACACGTAAACCAAAGGATAGAATTCCGTAAACTGAAGTACAGAATTGCAAATACTATTGATGTAAGTTACAAAGCAGACACTTATTATAAGAATGACTCAGTAGAATATATAATACGCATTCGTTCTCTAAAGGACATCGTGCGTGAAAAGCCACGAGAGGAAGAAGATCTCCCAAGTTTTTTAGTTGCGTAAAAGAGCGTTTAGTTAATTTCACAGGTAGTCACCACAATTAAGAATTCATAAAGGAGTACTGGGGATGCGTAAAGAAAATATTTGTCGCTCATTCAGGCAAATCTTCCAGCACTTAAATTCAGATGTATTTCATAATTTTCGTTGTTTTTACACGCTCATACATGCACACCAAAACAAACACACATACACAAACATGCACAATCGAGCACTGATTCAACGATTTCAATGAAATGCTACACTAAGGGAATGGTGTTAATAATCACATAACGACTAATGGTTCAGTGGGATGATTGAGTAGCATAATCGATAACTACCAGTGCAATTCAGCCACTACAAAAGAGGNACGACTAATGGTTCAGTGGGATGATTGAGTAGCATAATCGATAACTACCAGTGCAATTCAGCCACTACAAAAGAGGTAGGTGTTTCCATTTCAGAAGTTTTCACTGCTTTTCAGTCATGTTTACTGATTTGGAGTAATTTTTACTGTTTCAGTACATTAATGTATAATTGTTTATTAACACTACGATTGAATAGTTGGCTTTTCACTCTAGAGGATCTTTCTTCCCACTGTAGCGCAAAATTAGAAGCAGGAAAATATTATTCCTGTCTTCAGGATTCATGTACACTTGTCGTGCGATGAGTACATGGGATAGGCATTGCGCTGTATTCACACCCTGAGAGGAATATCCTCGGGGCTGTCCCGATGTATAAGGGCACATGGGGAAGAACCGAAGTCGAGAGAAATAGGATAAGTCCCTAGAAATAGCTGATATAAGCCCTCGACGAAGGAATCAGGGGGTGCCCCCACTGAGAATTAATGCAGAGGCAGCTCACAGGAATACCTGAGACGTCATGCCGCACCCTCCCTCCCCTAGTTGGAGAACACAAGCAGCTGACGAGACATGAAATCCTATACAAAAAACGCGCGAGGTGCAGAGGGAATTTCCCGATTTATCTCTCGAGAAAATGCTGACAGCTAACTTGAATATAGCGGGAGACGGGTTAAATTCACGAGACAGCCGAGGAAGGGGGTCAGTTGTTCAGCCGAGACGGGAAGGAGTTGTTCGGCAGCCGCGATGCGAGACGGAGAAGGCAGTTAGTGCGAGAGGCAGTCGTATCACCAGGCCGGAGTTAGGACCCGGCCCAGGCAGTGATGTACAGCCAGTGGGTCGTCAGCCGATGCGGGAGTGAGTTGTTCGGATCAGTTGTTCGGGAGCAGTTGTTCGGGAGCAGTTGTTCGGAGGCATTGAGAGGCGTCGGACCAGCGTCAGTCAGTCAGGCAGACTGTGACATCAGTGATGCGGCGTGGCATGGACTCCACAAGGCACCAGAAGCGGTCAGGAGCAATACTGATTCAAGACAACATTACACGGATATTGGCCAGAGCAGGATCCTTGGTGCTTATTCTTTCACATCCCTCTCGACAGCATCCCAGCTCTGTTCGATAGGGTTGAGGTCTGGTGACCTCGGGAGTCAGGCAAGCAACCTCAAGTCCTTGAAGTGTTCATCCAACCATTCGGTCACAGTTCAGGAGCGGTGAGCCGGTGAGTTGTCTTGCTGTAAATATATTTCTCCTAGAGGGTGCTGTAGGTGCAGGAATGGGTTGAAATAGTCTGCTAGCAGGTCCCTGTATTGTTTGTCGGTGAGGGACGATAGCACGTGTATCAGGGAACCCATTTCATCTCACATAAACAGTTATCCTACGAGGATACCACCACAGCCCGAGCTGTGTCCTGCTGACACAAGGGATCCATCGTGTCTTATGTTTGGCGACACACTTGCACACTGCCATCGGCATGTACCTCGACTCATCCATCCAGGCGACCTTTTTCCATACATCGAGTGTCCAATGTTGGTGTTCCCACGCCCACATAAATCGTTGAGCCGTGTGACGTGTGGTGAGTAGAAGTACCATACTGAGACGGCGGCTCCTGTACCCCATTACAAGAAGATCATTCTGAATGGTATGGCTGCTAGCAGGTCGCTGTGGTACAGTACTGAATTGGCAAGTGATCTGTTGACTGTGACCTGTCTATCCAGTGTTTCCAAACGAGATAGCAGCCGGCGACCCTATTATCAATACGTTGTACGCCACGGCAGTTGTCACTGGAGGTGGTGGTTTTGCCCGAATCCATGGACTATATATACACTCTTGACAAGGTGGCCAGTGGAAATCCCATTGCCTACACGACATCGGAAAGTTAGTGCCACATACATCTGGTCCCAATGATCTGGACACAATCAAATCCACTGAGATCTTGTTTATTCCCCATTCTGTGCTCAACAGATGGTCAGTTTAAGGTTTGGCGATATCCCTGTAATGCGTGGTTACGCACTATTCAATTCGGCGGGACGACCCCAGCGCCATTTCACAAACACGCCAGGTGTTTCTTATTCAAATTCTCATGAGTGTCTCGAAGGAAATTATAAAATATTGAGCCATGCTGTTAAAAATATCATGGAAATTTCAATGGAAATATACACTAAATATACAGAAACTCACTTCTAATTCCTAAAATCAATACATTTGCTGTTTTATAATTATTGGCAAATTCGGGCATTGTGAACCATTTNGCTCACTTCTAATTCCTAAAATCAATACATTTGCTGTTTTATAATTATTGGCAAATTCGGGCATTGTGAACCATTTGCCATTTGGCACTTCCAGTGACATACCTGTGGTGTGTTAAAGCAGAGTCAGACATGCAGAAATTACTTAGGATCTCTTTCCCCCTCTTCCAAATACACTGCACTGAAGCAGTAACTTTCAAACTCGGCTCGACCATAGACAACTTAAAAATACAGAAGTGAAACAGCCACTTGTATCGCCAACTCCAGTACACTCGCCATAAAAATGGCATCGTGGGGAAACTTTCACAACCTGCAGTAGCCAAACAGAAACAAGACCCATTCCCAGAGCTTCGCGTAGAATGAGCGATCGAGTTCACTTACATCAAAGGAATAACCATGCCATTTCGCTTCTGTTTATTTACCCACTCTGTTGCTATAAATTTTGCATCTTCGCCTCCCCCTCCTCCTTTTCCCATCAGTCTCACCAAGCCTTGAGCTCCAGTTTCTACAACCTCAGCAGCTTTCTTCCAAGTATGTCGCATCTCACCGACCTTCAACACACTTCCTCCACACCTCCAATTCCTGCAAACTCAGCAGCATTCTTGATTGATGCTACCAGTCAATCTTCGACCCCTCACTCCCCCTCCTTGCCGATATTGCCCAACACTCTCTGTCCACTGAAGTTATAGCCACCAGAATCATATCACAAGCAACATTCGTGACCCCGAGAATGGTAATCTTTTTAAGCCCTACAGCCTTTTATAAGCTTAGTTAGATATAATTTTCGACTCATTTAGATCAAGCTCTACAAATTATAACCATAATTTCTAACTCTGAGAATGTACATAAGATATGACAAACCCTACAGCCTTGTATCGGCAAAGTTGACTGCAATTTACGAACTATTATAGCTAAGCACTTGAAATTCAGTACATTTGTTATGCTTTTATTTATGATTCATCATCTTACCGTAACGGGGCTATAGAGGAGTGGCCAGTTATTGATAAGAGTTATGTAATGAACACTATATAAAAGGGGTTTATTTAACATTAAGCTTGTACAATATTATTTCAATATAAACATAATTTAATATGCGTGGGGGGAGCTATAACATATGCTGAAATAGCAATTTATATTAAATTATGAATATTTAACCAGCCACATTCTGAGTAAAGTCTAATTTGAGAGTCCCCACCTTGTTCATGATTCCGGAGGCTGATTAAGATGGTGGAAGTCGACGCTCGGACACACCCATCTTCAGTGGTCTTCTCGTTCCAATGGCCCGACGACAAAAGATACCGCCCACGGGCTACACTGCCCTATATCGGCTGCGTTGTCGCCGTTTACTGGCCGGTGGAGGGGTTTTCTGTGGCAATCACGACCCGTATCCTGGATAAATAAATGAACGTGTGATCAGGCAGGCCGCTCAGCTAAGACCTGATCACAACTCGTAACAATATCCATAATTTCCCACCTCAAAAATGTATGTATGACATGTTATGCACAAAGTATTTTTATATGCATAATTTGACCAAATTTGTGAACTATTTAGGCTAGGACCTTGAAATTCAGTACACGGGTATCATTTCCGACCCCTAGAATGTAGATATGACAAAAAAAGTACTACAATGTCATATTTTGGACATAGTTGGTCATTATTTGCGAATCATTTGGCCTAGGTGCTTGAAATTTAGTACTTAGGCACAATTTACAATCCAAAAAATAAAGAATTCAGTAAATTATCTTACAGCCTGTTTCTCAGGTGAGTCATTGTTCTGTTTATAGCACTGAAGGCAGTGCCATATATATAACTACGGAAATAGGAGTGGGGAGGGAGGAGGGGTCAAGAATTAACTTCTTTTGCAGCCTGCACCCAATTGTTAAGAATAAATTACCGTACTGTACCTTGGACCATGTTTTAAAATATTTTATTGCGCAATANGTTAAGAATAAATTACCGTACTGTACCTTGGACCATGTTTTAAAATATTTTATTGCGCAATAATGCCACTTATGGCATTATTGCGCAATAATGCCACTTATGGCCATACATCGGATAACATTGGTTATTCGTTATGAAATTGGGAAAGTGAAATATTCCATTGGGTTGTTAAGGGGAGGATTTGAACCCCAGAATTGCACCCCCTGCCCTTATATACAACCTTNCTTGAAATTCAGTACATTTGTTATGCTTTTATTTATGATTCATCATCTTACCGTAACGGGGCTATAGAGGAGTGGCAAGTTATTGATAAGAGTTATGTAATGAACACTATATAAAAGGGGTTTATTTAACATTACNACGGGGCTATAGAGGAGTGGCAAGTTATTGATAAGAGTTATGTAATGAACACTATATAAAAGGGGTTTATTTAACATTACGCTTGTACAATATTATTTCAATATAAACATAATTTAATATGCGTGGGGGGAGCTATAACATATGCTGAAATATCAATTTATATTAAATTATGAATATTTAACCAGCCACATTCTGAGTAAAGTCTAATTTGAGAGTCCCCACCTTGTTCATGATTCCGGAGGCTGATTAAGATGGTGGAAGTCGACGCTCGGACACACCCATCTTCAGTGGTCTTCTCGTTCCAATGGCCCGACGACAAAAGATACCGCCCACGGGCTACACTGCCCTATATCGGCTGCGTTGTCGCCGTTTACTGGCCGGTGGAGGGGTTTTCTGTGGCAATCACGACCCGTATCCTGGATAAATAAATGAACGTGTGATCAGGCAGGCCGCTCAGCTAAGACCTGATCACAACTCGTAACAATATCCATAATTTCCCACCTCAAAAATGTATGTATGACATGTTATGCACAAAGTATTTTTATATGCATAATTTGACCAAATTTGTGAACCATTTAGGCTAGGACCTTGAAATTCAGTACACGGGTATCATTTCCGACCCCTAGAATGTAGATATGACAAAAAAGTACTACAATGTTATATTTTGGACATAGTTGGCCATTATTTGCGAATCATTTGGCCTAGGTGCTTGAAATTTAGTACTTAGGCACAATTTACAATCCAAAAAATAAAGAATTCAGTAAATTATCTTCCAGCCTGTTTCTCAGGTGAGTCATTGTTCTGTTTATAGCACTGAAGGCAGTGCCATAGATATAACTACGGAAATAGGAGTGTGGAGGGGGGAGGGGTCAAGAATTAACTTTTTTTGCACCCTGCACCCAATTGTTAAGAATAAATTACCGTACTGTACCTTGGACCATGTTTTAAAATATTTTATTGCGCAATAATGCCACTTATGGCCATACATCGGATAACATTGGTTATTCGTTATGAAATTGTGAAACTGAAATATTCCATTGGGTTGTTAAGGGGAGGATTTGAACCCCAGAATTGCACCCCCTGCCCTTATATACAACCTTGACTAAAGCATCTTTCAGTAGTGGCTGTTAATACTGGTGCAGTCAGTATTTTTATTCTAGTATTTTTCAATTCATTATAGCCAAGACTTTAATATATAGTGTCGTTCAATGGTGATACATCGTCATTCAAATTGGGGGCTGAACATTTAAAAGGTTCCATATCTGCATGCAAATGATCTTGGACTATGCCATGCGAACACATACAGTATGTGTCAACATATGACTCATTTTACACATTCAGCAGATGAAAGAGTCAGATGATAACACGCGCTGCCAGTATTTGCATGTTATAGGCCAATGTGATATTGAAAGCAGATATGAAATATTTTAATGTTTGGCCTCCAACGTGAACGACAATGTATCGCCATTGAACTACAGCATATCCTTTAATTTTATATTGCTTATGAAAATTTTAAAAATACTAGAACACGTTTTAATATACTGACGGTATCAATAAGGATAGCAATTCTTGAAGGGTCCTTTAGTGGCATGAACAGAATAATGACTCCAATGTGAAACAGGCTAAGATTTAGTTCACTGGATCACTGCATGAGAATTTCTATGGAAGAATTCTTATGCAGAATTCTGGAGCGTTATGTCACTAAAATACATAGGAGAATACGAGTGCTTTGAATGTGGATCAAAATAACCAATGGATATTAATTACACTTCACAGGTATGTAACATTATATATTATTTTTAATGTAAAATGTTTATTCATTGAATGTAGCTGACGTAATTATTTATTTTTTCAACCTTCCNTACCCCCGCCCCCCAGGAACTTTTTTTCAGGCAGAAGCTAAACGCTATGCTTGTTTTCTACGCAAAAGTCATGTCTCATTACACTAACAGCAGTCTAGATACAGTGTAACATTCTGGAACAGTTGTAAAGTATACTGGTGGGTTAACAAGCACAAAAAACATAGGCACAAACATAGGACATAACACTAGAACATTACACATGATCAGAAACCTTGTGCAAAAGTTATTTACAATTGTATACTTAAGTATTATTTTTAACCAATGAAATTTTGCGACGAGTGTGACATCAGTTGGCGGTATTGGTGAATGATTTTTTAAAACGTTTAGGCTGTCATGACGTACATCAAATTGATTATAGTAATATATTTGGTATGATATTGTGTTAAAATAGGACAGCGATTCAAAAGAGTTGGCATGTCTGCTTGTCTTTAAAACATTTGCTTTTGCTTTCGTAAAGTTGTTGATAACCTTTAAAAAAAGGTTTTCTGGTACACTGTCGCCAGTTCTTTCTACTAAATATNTGCTTTCGTAAAGTTGTTGATAACCTTTAAAAAAAGGTTTTCTGGTACACTGTCGCCAGTTCTTTCTACTAAATATATGTCATGCTACTTTTATTACGGTAAATTCTGGTGCGTTTCTGTATGTTTGTGGATCAATAGGTTAGAAATCATAGTATTCAATTCATGTTCACACGATTTGTGTTCTGTGGTTAATGTTATGCTTTCAATTGTGAACCCAGATTAACACTAAATAGCCATGGTAATGGAGTGCTTTCAAATAGCAAACAGCAAGGGTGNCTTTCAATTGTGAACCCAGATTAACACTAAATAGCCATGGTAATGGAGTGCTTTCAAATAGCAAACAGCAAGGGTGGTTAAATAAATTTAAATATATGTTGTATGAAATCTATCGGTAGTTAAAATTATTTTCAGATTAGTACGAAGGACGANGTTAAATAAATTTAAATATATGTTGTATGAAATCTATCGGTAGTTAAAATTATTTTCAGATTAGTACGAAGGACGAGAGACCAGAGAGAATAAAAAAAGGAAATCAGTTTCCGCCACAAAATAAGGAAATAAATAAATCATAACATATTTTGTGGGTTTTTTGGTTGTTGGTTAATGCATAATATACTCTAAAACTAAAATTAAAAACAAGAATATTATTTGTAGCGAGNCGGTTTTTTGGTTGTTGGTTAATGCATAATATACTCTAAAACTAAAATTAAAAACAAGAATATTATTTGTAGCGAGCCATTTGCCTAAACCTGAATGACGCTAGAGGGAATTTATCCATTCTCTCGTGCATTTTGAACACTTCGCCTGCCCAACCAGTGTTTCCAAATTCTGTTTCTCTCATGCCAACTGAAACCCACCGCGCTTTAATTGCTACAATTTGTACATGGTTACCAACATTTGCGTTCGAAATTCTTCCCCTCGTCCCCTTCCCGGCCCGTTGCGCACCAACCACTGCAGGCAGGCCCCTGGGAGTTTCCCTCGCTTGCTGCTGAAATTCAGGATGTAAACCCCTACTACACCCCACCCCCCACCCAACGACGACTACCCCTACCCCCTAGCGGGCTGGTACTCCCCCCTCATCTGCAGTCTGCTCTCATTATGTCGCGTGGGCTGAGGGCAAACTTCAGGATGTGTAATTCTCACGACAAATTCGACCCGCGAGCACCCAACTTCTCTGTAAAGCAACTTACATTTGTAATGCATCAAGGCGTAACTTGCTTACGTGAGCTTAAGCGTTACGGTACCACAAGGAAAAATATATTAAAGTCGTAATTTTAAGTCGTAGTTTTTGCATCGGCAAGATTCCACATTTCACGTCGACATTGTTATCAGAAAAGTGATAAAATTCGAGGCAAAACAAGATAAATATTTTTGTTGGGAGATAAAACTGGAAATTAAACACCATACTTCGCCAGTCCAGCAAAATAATTAAGCAGCTGTAAGCAAAAGTCAATCTACCGAGTGAAAATAAATGCAGTCAGGAGCATTTTAACATTCTCAAAAATAGTAACCATAGAAATTAACATAAAACAAAAACTATACACTACTTAAAAAATTAGTGTCTTCTTCAAAAATTAAAAAATAGATGGCTGATATCAAAATTAGAGCGATTCTTATCCGAAAATGTTGTAATGTTTTTATTTACTTCTAAACGTAATCGAGAAGTTGAGGACAGTAATGTATGACTAAATTTCTCGCCATAAAAATACAATAACGTGTATTATTCAAGATTAGAAAGTGGCATAAGGTTTTATTAAATTTTTTTATCCGCAAATATTTGGAGTCAATGAGTTACATATTTTCCTATTAAAATCGCTNCATAAGGTTTTATTAAATTTTTTTATCCGCAAATATTTGGAGTCAATGAGTTACATATTTTCCTATTAAAATCGCTAAATTAAATACTCCAGGAAAATTGGCAACACCGAAACTTGTAATACTCGCCACTTATAAAAACTATGATAAATATTGACACGGTTAGGATTTGTAAGCAGATATTGCAAATACAACAATCCTTAACGTTCCTAATGCTTCGAGACCAGAAAATACTGGAAGCATTCTACCAGAAGTACTAATATGTAATTCTGGAATTTACAAGAGAATTCTTAACTGAAGTCAGGAGAAGGATTTGGCCAAGAGGCTGCAAACGAATCAGTGTCATTTTTCCTGTGAGCCAAACGATACTGAGGAGCCCGATATCGCATGTCGTGACACGCTTACAGAGGAAGCCCGGCCCATAAAGCAGTCCACAAGGCGACTGCCACCAGACTCGCATGAACCACTCGATGGCATTCCAAATGAAATTAAGAATTTACATGTGACAACCAGCAATCAGTCCTTGACCTTCTCCAAATGTACTAATTAAAAAGAAATGTGCCTCTATGAGACTAGACAACGAAAGTAGGTACTAACAGTGTGAAGTGGTTCAGGAGGATAGACAGAAAACTGCATTCTATGTCCAAGGGAAAGAAAATTTGGATTATAAAATCATATTCTTGGGGCTGTGCAATGCCCTGATACCTTTGTGCGCATTGAGGACGAAGTCCTTCTGTCATATGTTTGTCAGGTTTGCCTAAATCATATTGTTGTCACAGGAAGGATGTTTGCACAGCAACTAACACATCCCGATTGTTTGTTCCAGAAAGCGGCCACAACCAGCCTGATGGAGGGTCCCCAATAAATGTCGCCTCTTCCAACAGAAAGTGGATTGCTGGGGATATATGTTCTTGGCTCATGAAATATTAACATTCTTCAAGAAGAAAAAGCATTTTAAAAGAGGCGTCAATCTTACTTGGGATTTATATCATTGCCATACCATTATGATCTGTCTCAGTTACGAAAGCCACTTTCTGACAGGTCTAAGGCGACACCAGTGATGTTGTTTTGAAGACACATCCATTCACATCAGCAGTTCTGACACACGAAATCCATGTTGNCAAAAGCCATGTTGTTTGTTTTTTTGTCAATTTTTACACAAAATGTTTTTTGACGAAAGATGTCCTGCCACCAAAATGTCAAAAAGCGGCCTTTGGAGCTGAGACAACAGTATACATGAGATGACTGAGGTTAAAAGTACATTTCAGTGGGCACCCACGATTGTGGAGGGCTCCGAACCAGTTGCGTTGCCCACTCGGAACTCGTTAGTTCAGTCATACCAGAAGGAGGCCAGACTCGATGGCGTCAGCTAACCTGCCTGNGTTTCGCTTTTATTGCGTTATTCAAATGCGCGCGCGGGGGCGGGGGAGGCTCGGGTGGCGCCGAGACGCCGCCAGCCATCGCCGCCTTCGTGTTGGCAAATGCACAGAGCTGGGAATTTGCTTGCTATGTACAAAGTTGTTGCTCCGCCAACGCCCTGGGATCCACTCCCCGCTCCCTTGCAAGGCAAACTCCAACCCCCTCCACCCCTATCACCCCCGCGTCCTCTGCCACAACAGCTACCCTTGTTATGTTTCGGCACCGCGCCAACACGAGCCGGCTACGTGCTACGCGCCAACTAACACCGAGGCGATTCGTCGCTCTCGTAATGGGCATTAGCATGGCATCATCGTGGCTCCTGCGGTTCACTGGCTGCAACAAGTTTACGTCACGTTCTGCTTCAAGTCCACTATGTAGATGTTTCGACGGCTCATAAGGGGGCTCATCCCCACCATCTTGGATTTTTATATTTTTCACGAATACATACATTANAGATGTTTCGACGGCTCATAAGGGGGCTCATCCCCACCATCTTGGATTTTTATATTTTTCACGAATACATACATTATAGATTTTGCATTGAATTTTACAGAACGATACGGTGCATAGTATCCCTTAACACATTTTCTAAAGTTGGTATTGCTCGACTACTGTGGTTAGTTTAACTGCTGTAATCGCCCGCAGGAAATATCACTTACTTCTTCCCCNAGTTGGTATTGCTCGACTACTGTGGTTAGTTTAACTGCTGTAATCGCCCGCAGGAAATATCACTTACTTCTTCCCCACCTACTACTAGTTAAAAATTCATAAATGCAGTGAAAACCTGATAACATTATACGGCTCGAGAAGCTGTGTCATGCTGTCTCATGCGAAAAATTTCGTTAAACTAACTTAAATGTAAGTTATGGCGAAATATGGATAAATCCANGTGTCATGCTGTCTCATGCGAAAAATTTCGTTAAACTAACTTAAATGTAAGTTATGGCGAAATATGGATAAATCCAATATGGCGGTGACTTATCCACCTTTACGGTAAGTTCGTGAGAGCCAATGAGGGTGAAGCGAGGTGAGTATGGCGAAGCAGCAACGAAATGCAGGGGCGGAGGAAACGGAAGATCCCCGAGAAAACCCGCCGACCAGCGGCATCGTCCAGCACGATTCCCGCGGAATGCGAAAATCTGGGGGCGACCCCGTTGGGAATCGAATCCGGCCTGCCTTGGTGGGAGGCGAATAGTCATACCACTACACCGCCGTACTTCAAGTCTAAGCGAACTCTGCACTCTGGAGTTCGTGCTCAACCCGCCGAGTCTCGTTGCAATAGTCACGGGGAAAATAGCGTCACCTTCTAACAAAACATGATGGATTTTCGCAAATTCATATGGCAGCAGCGTAAACTTCTCAGTCCTTTACAAACCCGAGCCACAGCTGTTTATTCATTGGCTGCTGCCATTACGCCAGAATATTTCATTCAACTTGGTTAGGTTCTTGTGATACGATCTCTTCATTTCTTCCTGTTTATTATTGGCTGAAGAACTGTTTAAGAAGTTTCAAAACCAAATGTGGCCCAATCGTAAAAGGAACACACTGAGAGAAAGGTTTGTTCCAGCAAAGATGGTATTTTATAGGGCCAATAATATATTTATTGCCCCGTCAAAATATTTTATTGAGTAAACNTTGTTCCAGCAAAGATGGTATTTTATAGGGCCAATAATATATTTATTGCCCCGTCAAAATATTTTATTGAGTAAACAAAACTTGAAAAGCAACAAAATTTATTTTGTTCATCTAGCAAAATAAACGTTTGAATTAACAAAACCTCTGTGTTGGACCAAAATAAATTAGACTGCCAACTAAATATTTAGTTGAATGAAATGTATATTATATATTAATTTGGCCACTTATTTGATTGCCTTCGTTTGAAACAGCTCGGGAGTTTGTTTGCATTTTGTGACAATTTAAAAAGTAAGAGTTTCTGCTACTGCATTTATTAATACCTACTTAATAATGGTATATGCATCCTAATAAAAGAAGTTCAACAGGAAACTAAAAAGTAAAACTGCAAAACTTGAAATATTTATTGGTGCACGTTCTCCAGTATTCCAAATGTATTTACATAATAACATTACTATATAGAAACCACATCTATGGCGCATCGCTCAGGTGTAAACGAACTTGGTTATAATCTTTATCAGGCCCCCGGTTTTTTAATAACCGAAACTGTTAAAAAAAAAAATATTACACCATCTAAATCTTTGCTTGAGACAAACAAATTATAAAAAAAAAAAATTAGGTTTCAACAACAAAATACTTTATTGCCACTATACAAACAATTAATTTGGTTGCGCCAAAAAAACTTTGTTTTATTCAACAAAACGTTTTTTCTCAGTTCACTAGAATATGCGTGCTTGAATTAAATTCTGCCATAAAAAAAACTTGAGAAATTGACGTGTATTTATCCATCATAAATAACGCTCTATAGCGCGTTAACATACTAAGTTAAGTTGGAATTGATTACATGGTTTCGACGATGTTGCATGCTATGTTAAAATAACAATATGGCCTTAGTTTTGGAAATAAGTACCTGACCAACTTAAAACATACCAGTTTACATTATTCGCCCCAGTAGTACTTGTTTGCCAAATTTGGTAGAAATCGGTTAATTGTATCCTGATATATAACATAAAAACCTAATTTCGTCATGTAGCGCTATCTTACAAAATGGCAGACAAAAGTTGCTATTTGTTAGCATTTCTAATGCTTGTAATATACATCTTCAACATACGAAATTTGGTCATACTTGGTTGAACAGCATGTATACCAAGCAAACCTANTTGTTCCAGCAAAGATGGTATTTTATAGGGCCAATAATATATTTATTGCCCCGTCAAAATATTTTATTGAGTAAACGAAACTTGAAAAGCAACAAAATTAATTTTGTTCATCTAGCAAAATAAACGTTTGAATTAACAAAACATCTGTGTTGGACCAAAATAAATTAGACTGTCAACTAAATATTTAGTTGAATGAAATGTATATTATATATTAATTTGGCCACTTATTTGATTGCCTTCGTTTGAAACAGCTCGGGAGTTTGTTTGCATTTTGTGACAATTTAAAAAGTAAGAGTTTCTGCTACTGCATTTATTAATACCTACTTAATAATGGTATATGCATCCTAATAAAAGAAGTTCAACAGGAAACTAAAAAGTAAAACTGCAAAACTTGAAATATTTATTGGTGCACGTTCTCCAGTATTCCAAATGTATTTACATAATAACATTACTATATAGAAACCACATCTATGGCGCATCGCTCAGGTGTAAACGAACTAGGTTATAATCTTTATCGGGCCCCCGGTTTTTTAATAACCGAAACTGTTAAAAAAAAAAAATATTACACCATCTAAATCTTTGCTTGAGACAAACAAATTATAAAAAAAAATTAGGTTTCAACAACAAAATACTTTATTGCCACTATACAAACAATTAATTTGGTTGCGCCAAAAAAATTTTTGTTTTATTCAACAAAACGTTTTTTCTCAGTTCACTAGAATATGCGTGCTTGAATTAAATCCTGCCATAAAAAAAACTTGAGAAATTGACGTGTATTTATCCATCATAAATAACGCGCTATAGCGCGTTAACATACTAAGTTAAGTTGGAATTGATTACATGGTTTCGACGATGTTGCATGCTATGTTAAAATAACAATATGGCCTTAGTTTTGGAAATAAGTACCTGACCAACTTAAAACATACCAGTTTACATTATTCGCCCCGGTAGTACTTGTTTGCCAAATTAGGTAGAAATCGGTTAATTGTATCCTGATATATAACATAAAAACCTAATTTCGTCATGTAGCGCTATCTTACAAAATGGTAGACAAAAGTTGCTATTTGTTAGCATTTATATTGCTTGTAATATACATCTTCAACATACGAAATTTGGTCATACTTGGTTGAACAGCATGTATACCAAGCAAACCTANTTGCTTGTAATATACATCTTCAACATACGAAATTTGGTCATACTTGGTTGAACAGCATGTATACCAAGCAAACCTAAAATATTTTTATGGTTGCCATTTTGAAAATAAGTGCCTGATTAATTAATATTGCTTATGTATATATGGCCTGCCATTGTATTACTTAGTGCCAAATTTGGCGAGAATCTATTGCGTATTGTTTGAGATACAACGTAAAATCTTTATTTATTCATGTGGTTCTATCTTCCAAAATGGCAGACCAACAACAATATCAAACTCTAAATTTAATGCTTACATGATGAACTGTCAATACATTAAAGTTGGTTTAATAGGGTTTAATGGTTCCCGAGATGTGACATAGCACAGTACATTTTTCAATTATCACAATTTTAAAAGTAAGCACCCGGCATCGTCGAAAACTATAAAAGTCGGCTGTCTTTAATAAATTCTATATTAATCTTTCCGTTCAAAATTTTTTTATGAGGTTGGGAGGGGGGGGGAGGGCACACAGACACACACACATATACATACACACATATGTACAGGAAAGTGAGCTAGAAGCGTTTCTTTCCTTCGGAAAGTCGGCTAAAAATGGGTGTATTCAGCGGAGAGATCACATCCGAATGCCACTAGCGCATTTTGTCACTATCTCGTTATGATGTTACGAAAGGAAAATGAATATGGAAAAGAACGGGTATGGTAGCTGCGTAGCNATTTTGTCACTATCTCGTTATGATGTTACGAAAGGAAAATGAATATGGAAAAGAACGGGTATGGTAGCTGCGTAGCACCCATTTCCTGTGTCGCAACATTCAGCTGCTTTTTTTGCTTCTTCGTAGTCATTTTTTAATTTTCCGAAACTATTTTAGTGTAAAAAAATATTATGTTCAGTAATTTTTTTTAATTAATAATAATTTTACAATTAAAACACAAATACAATTTTTTTTGTCATTGTATCCAAAACTAAAATATGGACAACATACTGGAACGAGAAAGAAAGTTGTGTGATTATTCNATTTTGTCACTATCTCGTTATGATGTTACGAAAGGAAAATGAATATGGAAAAGAACGGGTATGGTAGCTGCGTAGCGCCCATTTCCTGTGTCGCAACATTCAGCTGCTTTTTTTGCTTCTACGTAGTCATTTTTTAATTTTCCGAAACTATTTTAGTGTAAAAAAATATTATGTTCAGTAATTTTTTTTTATTAATAATAATTTCACAATTAAAACACAAATACAAATTTTTTTTGTCATTGTATCCAAAACTAAAATATGGACAACATACTGGAACGAGAAAGAAAGTTGTGTGATTATTCAAACAATAGTATGGGTGTTTGGTAAATGTGAATTTAACAATAAATTGTGTCTTTTTGACCCATTCTCGATAGAAAATAAAAATGACTCTTTTAGACTACGGTAAGCACACTGTTTANAAATATGGACAACATACTGGAACGAGAAAGAAAGTTGTGTGATTATTCAAACAATAGTATGGGTGTTTGGTATATGAATTTAACAAGAAATTGTGTCTTTTTGACCCATTCTCGATAGAAAATAAAAATGACTCTTTTAGACTACGGTAAGCACACTGTTTACATAAATACGCGTACTGTAAATGTCAATACGGTCCCCCCTAACCAAATTAATTTTGAGATACAATAATTTTTCTTAAAAGTGCATTGTAAAAAATATGATTAATATAATTTTATTATTAAGTACAAAAAAAAAATAATATGCAGGTAAATCTGTCTATATCAAAATCGAATAGACCTTATCGTCAAAAACATTATTGTAGCTATGCCAGCGACAACCCATTAAAATATTAAGAATAAACAAGATGTATAAACACAAATGAACAGCAAAAATTAAAGTCCTCGTTTCATAGTGAAAACATACATGGAATCCTCGGTGGGCGCGATTGTTGCATACTTTGGTAGTGAACGCGTGGAGGGGTACATCGGCGTCCGCCAAAAGAATTCGAACGCTAACCAAAGATGACGGCGTATATTTATATTTCGTTTCTAAGGGAACGCTTAGCTAACGGATCCGTTGGCGGACTATTTGGAAACAGCTACCGAGATTTTCTGGTAAACCCATACATCACTTTCGTCTTATTTTTAAACTGGATTCTAGACTGAGTTCTCACCCGCTTTACACAGAAATATTTGAAAACCAGATGCTTCAAATTTCTGACAGATTCATGTCACCTATTCATCTTACATTCGTGGCTGTTTCTAAATTGCGTACGCCATAAACGGATTCTCTTAAAAAAAAAAAAAATATATGTATATACATATATATATCTATAGTTTGCCTTTAACTTATTTAAAGAAACATGTGATTGAGTTCTTTCGTATAGAATTTTTTGACAGTCTGCTTTACAAGTCATGTATAGAAACTATCTTATGTAATCTCAACAAGCATAGGAAACTTGAGGCGGACGAGTGGTTGACCAGTAGGGTGCAGATATAAAAGTGTTTCACGTCCCTTGACGACTTTCCACCAAAAAGCATGAACAAGAGAAGCGAGAAATTGCATTGGCAGTTCATACAAAATCTGCTTTGTAAAGAACGTAATGCTTATCGCATTATTTTATTTGTAAAGAACTTCAGCTATTTGTACGCAGGAATGTGNTGCTTTGTAAAGAACGTAATGCTTATCGCATTATTTTATTTGTAAAGAACTTCAGCTATTTGTACGCAGGAATGTGACTTGGGGTGCAAAACTTAAGAAGATATATTTCTGATGCTACTTGCACAAATCTGTTGTGATCTTTCGACACCAAACATCCGTGAAAGAGTTAAGAAATTTAGCGCCTAGCCCTTAGAAATTCAAATCCAAGTGCAGAATTTTAAACAAAGTAAATCTGCTTTAAACACAATACTTTGATAATTTTTTGATTCATCAACTAAAAGTGATGAATTCTATTTTTTCACCGTTATCAAATAAACATTTGTTTATTGGCTACGACTACGCGTAAAGACAATTTGATACTTTTTGAGTGTCACTTGTGAAAATTACAGAACATTGCCAATGTCTGCAGTTATTTTACAACCTAACCAAATTTTCCTCTGTTACTAAGCTGAAGACAAATATAGATTTCGGGGGAAAAAAAATGTACTATATATATAGTGGGTACAAAAAGTATTCGTACAACTACTGAATGTGATGGTATTACATAACGGAAGAACGTTCGAGGTATTATATACCAACTTAATAAAATACATATAACATATACACATTTTGAATTAAGAGAATGGTTATAATAATGTAAACTGTTCGGCATTATAAATACAAACTGCAGATCGAACGCTCAAGAAAGTATTCGCACAGGACTGCTATGCTGTCTTTGGGATTTGTTAGATCGCTTTACGCACAAGGTCAGGTTACTTTGCCTGAAGAACAACAAGTTGTCTACTCCCCAGTCATTTGCACTGCNTGCTTTGTAAAGAACGTAATGCTTATCGCATTATTTTATTTGTAAAGAACTTCAGCTATTTGTACGCAGGAATGTGCCTTGGGGTGCAAAACTTAAGAAGATATATTTCTGATGCTACTTGCACAAATCTGTTGCGATCTTTCGACACCAAACATCCGTGAAAGAGTTAAGAAATTTAGCGCCTAGCCCTTAGAAATTCAAATCCAAGTGCAGAATTTTAAACAAAGTAAATCTGCTTTAAACACAATACTTTGATAATTTTTTGATTCATCAACTAAAAGTGATGAATTCTATTTTTTCACCGTTATCAAATAAACATTTGTTTATTGGCTACGACTACGCGTAAAGACAATTTGATACTTTTTGAGTGTCACTTGTGAAAATTACAGAACATTGCCAATGTCTGCAGTTATTTTACAACCTAACCAAATTTTCCTCTGTTACTAAGCTGAAGACAAATATAGATTTCGGGGGAAAAAAAATGTACTATATATATAGTGGGTACAAAAAGTATTCGTACAACTACTGAATGTGATGGTATTACATAACGGAAGAACGTTCGAGGTATTATCTACCAACTTAATAAAATACAGATAACATATACACATTATGAATTAAGAGAATGGTTATAATAATGTAAACTGTTCGGCATTATAAATACAAACTGCAGATCGAACGCTCAAGAAAGTATTCGCACAGGACTGCTATGCTGTCTTTGTGAATTGTTATATCGCTTTACGCACAAGGTCAGGTTACTTTGCCTGAAGAACAACAAGTTGTCTACTCCCCAGTCATTTGCACTGCANATCGCTTTACGCACAAGGTCAGGTTACTTTGCCTGAAGAACAACAAGTTGTCTACTCCCCAGTCATTTGCACTGCAGTGTGTGGTAGTTCAGTTAGTATGGGGTGAAAGAAGAAGGCACCTTCAGTGTCTCGACGTGACCAAGTAGTATTACCCCATAAACAAGACAAAAGTTACCGTGAGATTGGAAAAACTCTCAGTATTTGCTTTACTACGGCTGGTTCAATAATTAGTCAATACAAACAAACGAAGCAAACAGAAAAAAAATTCAGATCTGAACGTCCAAAAGCGCTCACATGTCGGGAGCGATGAAATATTGTGCGTTTGGGACACATGGAGGCGTCCCGCTTCGCTCTATCCATCGCATCAGCTCCCTTCCAGGTCCGACAGAAGGGTGGGTGCTCTAACTACTATAAGGAATGTAACGCGCAGTGCGCATTTGCACGGCAGGTCTCCGAGGAAAAAGCCATTTATAAGTGAAACAAATAGGAAACAATACGTAATTGATATAACTAATGAGCCTACTTTCCTCTACATGGATACAAATTATTTTTATGAAGTTTTTATAACGTTAGATGGTAGGTGGGTCTTGACGTCTCGTTGGTATCGATGTCATACGGGTGCAGCCGGAACCAAATGCGATACAAGTGAGACAATTACAAATACACACGTGCCTTACCTGGTACTCGAACACAGAATGCCTCGCACCGTAAGCTGGCGTGCAACCAACTACATTACGGAGGTAGGATTCTATGCATCAACTTTGGTAGTAATCAGTCTAAAGTTTTGGTAGACTGGGTTTAGCAACTTAAAATATCTACAGGAGCTTCATTTTGAAAATACGTGTGTGAATCATTTAAATTATGTAAGTTTTAATGGCCCACCGTAGCGCTATTTGTGTGCAGAATTGGGTGAAAAAATGTTGACTGGTTGAGATAAGGCATAAAAGTTTAAGTTTCTCATTTGGCATAGTCATACAAAAAGTCCTAAAAACATACATATATAATGTGTCTAGTAGATAATGTCAATATATAAAGTTACGTTGAAATTTTTCAAATGATTTNTAAAAACATACATATATAATGTGTCTAGTAGATAATGTCAATATATAAAGTTACGTTGAAATTTTTCAAATGATTTGATAGATATAATTAAATTATCTAATAATTTTTGTTGAACCATTTGGATGTGGATGTGGATATACATGGTCCACTGTAATTCTTGTGTGCAAAATTTGGTTGGAAATTGATGATTGGTTACAGAGATATGGAATAAATGTTGTATTTTATCACCGGCAAAAGATGATCTCCAAAAGCATATTTTATGATTCTAATGGCTGCTCTCAGTATACTAAGTTTAACTGAAAGCGTTTATTTTGTCTAATATATATGACAAACTTATCTAAATAATTTATATGACTGCCATATTGCAAATAAAGCCAGAGCCACTTAAAACATGGTCNTAAAAACATACATATATAATGTGTCTAGTAGATAATGTCAATATATAAAGTTACGTTGAAATTTTTCAAATGATTTAATAGATATAATTAAATTATCTAATAATTTATGTTGAACCATTTGGATGTGGATGTGGATATACATGGTCCACTGTAATTCTTGTGTGCAAAATTTGGTTGGAAATTGATGATTGGTTACAGAGATATGGAATAAATGTTGTATTTTATCACCGGCAAAAGATGATCTCCAAAAGCACATTTTATGATTCTAATGGCTGCTCTCAGTATACTAAGTTTAACTGAAAGCGTTTATTTTGTCTAATACATATGACAAACTTATCTAAATAATTTATATGACTGCCATATTGCAAATAAAGCCAGAGCCACTTAAAACATGGTCTACTGTAGCATCACGTATGTACAAAGTTCAGTGCGAATCGGTTGGTTGGTCCTGGACATACGACATTGAAGCTCCAGTTTCTCATTTTGTGTTATTTTCATTACCGTATTGGCATATTCTATGTTTGTCATAAATATTACTACATATTGAAGTCAGTTCAAATTGTTTGGGACATATGACTTACTAACCTAAAATATTTACATGACTGTTATTTTGAAAATATGTGACTACATCCTTGTCATATAAATTTAGATGGGCTACAAAAGTACAACGTGTAGCCTGAGTTTGGAGGGTATCAGGTAATTGTTTCCTGAGATAGGACACAAAAGCTCAATCTTTCATGTATTGCTATTTTCCTTAAATGCCTGACAAATCAGTTTATATATTAGTTTAACTGATGCATAGATACTGCCAGCATATAAAGTTAAGTTGGAATTGGATACATGGTTTTATAGATATAGCGTGGCAGTCTATAATTTTTATGTGGTGATAATTTTGAAAATAATAGTCTGACCCACTAAAACATAAAAGTTTACACGACGTACTGTAGTATTTTTGAGTGTCAAATTGAGTAGGAATCTGTTGATTGTTTCCCAAGATAAGATATTAAAACTTTATTTTTCATGTGGCGCTATCTTACAAAATGTTGGACAAAACAAACTATGTTTAACACATATGATGATTGTAAAAGTTACTTTCAGCATAACAATTTTGGTCGAAACTGGCCAAACTGTATTGTAGATATTGTAAATGAACCTAAAATATATATTGCCGCCATTTTTAAAATAAGTGTGTTATACAATTAAAAAGTATATATGAACACAGCCATACACTAGTTATACTTATATGCCAAACATGGCAGAAATTGGCTGTGAAGTTATCAAGATATAGCGTAAAAGCCTTATTTTTCATGTTGCACTAGCTTCCGAAATAGCAGGGTATTATCATTATAACTTTATAAATTCAGTGCTTAAATTGAACACTGCCAACGTACCAAATGTGATTTAAATAACTTAATTCGTTTCCGAGATATAATGGAAAAGTTAAATTTTTCAACTTGCAATATCTTCTAAAATGGCGGACAATAACGTTATTGGTTTCTAAATGCAATGCTTACATANTAAATTTTTCAACTTGCAATATCTTCTAAAATGGCGGACAATAACGTTATTGGTTTCTAAATGCAATGCTTACATAATTCACTGTCAACTGACCAAATTTGGTCTAAATTTGGGCTATTGGTTCTCAAGATATAAGGAAAAATCTTTATTTATAAAATAGTGCTATAAAATTTTAAAATATAGCCTTTTTGAAAATAAATACCTGGCGTGATCAAAAACTATAAAGTCCGATGTCATTACTAAATACTATATGTGGATGTAGTTTGGTGAAATTAGGCTGATGGGTTTAAACGTTATTAGGAGGGGGACATACATTCCAGACAGACAAACGGGTGATTGCATAGGCCTACCTTTCCTTCGGAAATTAGGCTAAAAACGCCTACAATTTGCGAATGGGTATCGTGATCACACCATGGGATTTTAGAACACCGTCATTCTCCGACAAATCAAAGTTTATTCATTTCGAATCAGATGTGAGCAGGTAGGTTGGTGAAGACCAAACACAGAACATGGACCTCAAAACATAATCCCCATACGGTAAATCACGGAGGTGCCAGCGTGATGGCTTGGGGCTGCATGGCTACGGGTGATATGGGGCAGCTGGCATTAATTAATAGTACAATGGATGCTAAGAAATAGATAGAGGTGTTGCGCCGTAATTTAGTCGGAAAAGTACAGAAATTTCATTTTGAAGGGGTCTTCCAATTTCAATAAGATAACGACCCTAAGCACTGTGCTTTGATAACCCGTGAATGGCTGCCGTATAATGCCCCCAAAAGATTTTTTCTTTTCATCTCAGAGTCTAGATATTAATCCGATAGAGAACTTGTGGGATTATCTTGGCACAGAAATTAAAAAATGCCCTCCTTTTAGTAAACAACAACTTAAAGAAGTATTCTCAGATGCATGGTCCAACATCTCTGAACAATACACCAGAAATTTTGTTCGCTCAATGCCACGGCGTCTGGAACAGGTCATCAAAGCTAAAGGACTCCACATAAAGTATTGAAACTGTGTTGAAACTAAGACTTTACGAGCTGTTCGTTTTCTTTCATAATGTACGAATACNTCCACATAAAGTATTGAAACTGTGTTGAAACTAAGACTTTACGAGCTGTTCGTTTTCTTTCATAATGTACGAATACTTTTTTGGTGTGTTCCAAGGTTTTATTTGTTTACTTTGATGATCCCTGTAAATCTAATATTTGTTGTACAGCGATGGGCTTTGTTTTCGTTGTATTTGCAATTTACTGTGCTTATGTTGCTTAATGTTATTTAACACAGGATAAGTAAGTAAAAATATTGGTGTACAAATACTNACAATTTACTGTGCTTATGTTGCTTAATGTTATTTAACACAGGATAAGTAAGTAAAAATATTGGTGTACAAATACTTTTCGTACCCACTGTACATATATGTAAATTATTATTAGTTGGGTGGAGACTTCATGTTGATGTGTGGCTACGCAAGTCGTCATCTTACTGTTAAGAGGCAACCTAAGAAGGTGTACTTTTATTTGTTTCTGTGGTTAAAACACGTTTACACACAAACTCGTTCCTACGCGCGAGTGTGATTTCGCAAGCTACGCCTTTACGGGACTGCTTGCATTACGTGTGCAAACTCACCGACATGTTTACACAACGTATTCCAAACAAAAATATAGGTAAGTGATCATCTCCTGAGTTACCTGCAATATTTAGCCACCTGCATTTCAGTCAAGTTTTCTTTCGCTTCACGTTTCAACACCTCGGCTCTTTGTCAAACAACAAGCTAGCCGTACTTTTGTGTTGTCATTGCGAATCCTCTACTTTCTTCGCGTCGAGTAGGCGGTCGTCGGTGGACGTGGTTTCTAACACCTCGTCCCTGAGAGTCAAGCACGCCGTGCCGGTGATGTGATGATAAAACTATTCGAGTACCGAGTCGGCACGCAAGTAGTTGCGAGTATACAGGCTTTTGAAATTTACTTCTGATAAATACCACTGCTTGTACCTGCGTGTATGTCAAAGGCGGAACACTGACTGGCGTGCTCCCAGTAAAGTTCATAACGTCGGAGGTAAAGTATTTTAATTTCCTAACGTTGAATAAAAAATTTTAGGTAAAGATTCGTGAATACTAAAAAGATTTCTTTTGCTTTCTAATTTTTTAATGCTCATAACTGCAAGAATAATCAAATTTGTAAAGCATTTACTTTTCTAATAAAGTTTATAAGTTAAAGAAATTTCACTTGGCCGACGTACGAACATAGTGATAAGTCTCATGGCAATGTTAATTTTACATGTGGTGGAAGAATACTAAATGTGCATATAAGTATATCTTACGCAGGGTTTTAAAAAGTGCTCAGTTTACCACGAACAACCTATAATTGAATTCGTACACTCCCATTACCTGTAGCCACTAAGTTCACAGTTTTGATGTTACAGACGCCCGCCTATATTTGGAGCGTGAACAGTGTCACAGAGTGTTTAATACACACATTTTTTTACATAAACTGCTGAACGTGTTCACAATCTTGTTTTCTTACGAAAACCAATTACATTGTTGGCTCGTCCCGAAAGGCAATTTTCAAGAAACTTCGCGAACTGCAAAACTTATATTGAATATATTTAACATAGCCCAAAAGAATGGGAAATTAACACTCTTATGACTTTAAGCTAATGCTTAAATACCTGCAAAAACCTGAGAATGGGACTGCATTAAACTTTGCATCAACATACCACCACAAAACACAGGGTCAGGCCTACAGATAAGTTATAATGACGAAGACTGCTCGCCATTTCAGTGCTTTGCGCGTAGACGCGATGGAGTGACTGCTGCGCGGGCTAATGTTGCATTTATCGTCTCTTTACTTGTGAGCTTCAAAACCGCAAACTAGTTGGGGCCGCGGTGGTGTAGTGGTTAGACTACTCGCCTTCCATCAAAGCAAATCGGGTTTGATTCCCGTAGGGGTTTCCACCGAACGATGTCGCTGGTCGGCGGGTTTTCTCGGGGATCTCCCATTTCCCCCGTCCTTGCATTCCGGCGCTGCACCATACTCATCTCACTTCACCGTCATCGGCTCTCAAGACCTCGTTAAGTGCCGTCCAAACCTCTCCACTCCACTCAACGCAAAATATTTTGTATATTGTATTGAGAAATTTTGGTCGGCAGCGAGATCTTGAGAGCCAGTGACGGTGAACTAAGGTGACGATGGAGCAGCACCGGAATGCAGTGGCGGGGGAAAATGAAAGTACCTCGAGAAAACCCGCAGGCCAACGGCAACGTCCGCCACGTTTCTTACATGACGAAATCCGGGTCAGCTCGCCAGGAATGGAACCCTGCCTCAGCTTACAATGCACAGCTTCTGTTATTGGCTTACAAGTCTGGCAGCCATCGCAAGTGATCGTTCACACTGGTAATGATAAGCGAGTTACTGAACGCACAGCCGGAAGTGAAGGGATCCTACGACCACATACGCTACTTTACCTAGCTGGTTGCCCACGACCAGTTTCCAGAAACACGGCTCTCGGCTGCACACAACTCTGGCTTCCTATGCACGATTACGTACTACGTAATATTTTAACATTATGTGTGCTGCCTGGTCACCTGACATGTCGCCAATAGAAAATTTGTGGAACCATATGCGATGTCAGCTCCCTCCATTTCGAAGTGTACTCTGACGTGGATCATAATTATTAATATGAATTGTGGGCGTTCCTCTCGCAGAATTACATATACGTTTAAAATTTTTGATTCCGCCCCCGATCACACTGATACACGCATCTAGGCGGAAATACATCTAGGTGGAAACACAATACACCACGTAACTTCAGCTATTTCTGGCAGTGTTAGCCCGGGGGGGGGGTATTGCTTGTAAACCGCATGCGGAGAGAGCTGACGCGTCTCAAACTTGACAAGAAAGAAGATAAGAAAGAGCCCCTAATTTTTCTCATATATGAGTCTGCACAGCTGTAGTTTACATTTTTTTTTCTGCGGCTTGTCAATACGATTCAATTTTGTTGCTTGCACGCATACTTTATTAAAATAATTAAGTTTAGCTCGCGTCGAAAATTTTGAATTGAACTTGGTTATTTTACTTGTTTATTTTTACTTTAAAGCTCAAGACAAGCGTGAATTAATTTCTCATTTCAATACTGGACTTTAATTTTTTCCTTTGCCTGTATTATCCCAAGAAGTTCTGTGAAATCAGAATTTGTCAGGCGTACCTACCTGTTGCGTTAGTCGGTTCTCTACATTTCCGGGCTTAAAACTTTCACCTTTTCGTTGTGCCTTACGACAAACGGGCCATATACATGCTCAAACGACTTTATTTAGATGCTATTTGCTTAAATAAACTTTTAAGAAAATAATTTATTTCGGGCAATTCTCATTGTGTAATATTATAGGTTACATTTGGTGCGAAAATTATAATGGCAGTGTGTGTAAATTAATAATTTGCGACTTACAAAGCTGAGGCGTATAAACTAGATAGGTATGATGTGGAGGGAATTTCAAGAAATAGTTGACGTACCATCTGTTCTGCATTACACTCAATAGAAAGAGTCAGCAACTGTAGGGCATGTTAAAAATATGAAGACTACTTAAATTCTATACATCTTAGATGTCTTCTATAGGGCTATTTGTTCATATATTTTTGTGGAAATCACATTAATAGTTTCTGAGATACAATATTTTCGCCTATTTTTTTTTTTTTTCATTTGGGAGTACGCGTTAAAGTAACCGACTACACAGGCTGTCAATACAAGAGTCAATTGATAATATTTGGTACAGCCAAAACTTTTACGGTCCTAGGGATGTGACATATGATATTAAAACATTTGTTTGGTCACAATTTAGAAGTTGAGACTTTTTAGGATGTTATGTGTATTCTATAGTACTGATTGAAAAAATTAATTTTACAGGAATAGCGTGAATTGTTTTTAAGATATGACATATAGGCTCGGCTCAATTCTCAATTTTCAAGTTACTCTCTCTTACACAATTTTAAATTTTAGTATCTGATATGCCGGAATTACATAAATGTAAGATGCTTAAATTCACTATTTCAATATAAAATTAGGTGAAAATCGCATTAACAGTTCCTGAGAAATTATGTCTTGGGTTAATTTTTCTCATGGTGTTATATGTCAAATTAGTGGACGAAAGATCTTAATAATATTATCAAATAATCTCAGGTACTGCCAGCACGCCAAGTTTCATCCAAATAGGTGTCACGGTTAAGAGATATATCACGTGACTCTAAAATGTTTGCATGTATACCATTTTGTAAATAAGTGCTTAATCGGTCAAAACTTCACAAAATTTTCGTACATTTTACTTACACTCTCTCGCCAAAAAATTTGAAGGTAATCGCGTTTTTAATTCTTGAAATGTAACATAAACGCTTAACCTTTCGGATCGCACTATCCTCATAAGTGGTGGACTTAAGTTTAATTGATAATTCGAATTAATTTATTAAGGAAATGCTAGTTCAGCAAATTTTTTTTGAATAGGTCATATGGTCCTTCTGGCATAACATATTAACCTCAATATTTGTAAGCCTACTAAATAGTGTAGTAAATATGAAAACTACAAACGTCGAGTGTACCTACCGGGTAATAAAAGTATTTGGAGTTTGGTGTAATTTGTTTCAGTAGGTCAATATAATTGAGGAGGGACCCACAGACANCGGGTAATAAAAGTATTTGGAGTTTGGTGTAATTTGTTTCAGTAGGTCAATATAATTGAGGAGGGACCCACAGACATACATACACATGTTCATATTTTATACATGTACGCATATACATATACATTCATACATGCGTAGATACATACGTGCATAGTGTGCATACGTTCATACATGCTTACGTACACACATAGATACATACAGTCATACGATTGTAAAACATTATCTTAAGGAAAGTACGCGGAAAAGGAGAAATGAAAGAACCACATAAGAAGTGAAGTAACATGAGAAACACCGCGACATTTTTATTCTTAGCTGATGGCCGGTACTTCCCCCAAGGCAGAAGGCTTGTGGAATATTGCCACCCCTGCCCTGTAGTTAGTCCCCTGAAGAGAGGGTTGATCGAGTGTTTTTAAAGCGAGCTGTCGAAAATGACAAGGGTTACACGCGACGAGAGAGAAGAAAACACTGTGTGAGTTAAGGACTTCAGTTTGGGCTACGTGCTATATCTGTCCATTATTCGGCCAGAGTAAAGGCCAGTGGCGTATTCAAGAGGGTGGCGCATGGGGGGTATGCGCTCCACTCCCTCAATGAATTTCTAAACTGATGTAAATGTCTCGTAAAAACAACATAGGCAAACATTTTTCTTAATGCATTGAAATATAAGTAGGANTTCTAAACTGATGTAAATGTCTCGTAAAAACAACATAGGCAAACATTTTTCTTAATGCATTGAAATATAAGTAGGAATTATCAAAATAATTTTATTGAATATAATACCATACACAACTAAAATAAAATATTTTTTAATTTTCAATACTGTTTTATTACTGTTAATATTTAATACTTTTTTTCTAAAATTTTTGTTATGGCCATACATTTTGGTGATGGTGTTGGTGAACTGAGTTGTGATAATTCCTTTGAAATGATAGTATGTTTTCTTTAAATAATTCCATTTATATCACGAAATAATAATAATAGTGAATACNTAATTCCTTTGAAATGATAGTATGTTTTCTTTAAATAATTCCATTTATATCACGAAATAATAATAATAGTGAATACATGGCCCCTCTACTGTTTTCTGAATATGTAACTGGTAAGCGGTAGATGTTGCATATAGAAGAAGTTGTCAACTGCATGTCACATGACGTGGCTACCGCTGGAAATGGTAAACAAATTTTTCACTCTATGGTAGATAATACAAATTTATGTGTCATTGCTACATAAAATAAATATTAAATAATAAAAAAATCGAGTTGACGCTTTATATGACTATCTTTCGATAGAATACCCTCTTTTATCTTATGCGATGTTATTCATCGTGCGTTGTAGCTCTTCAGCGATTTTAGTATTTACGTTGGCATGTTTCACAATTTCCTCATTTTCTTACATTGCGTCTTCCGCATTTCAAAATGGCAAATGTTATTAGATTATAAATTGCGAAGTTTACGTGTAAGATGTATGCACGCTTTTGGCTTGTTAGGGGATCGAAGTACGAACCATATCAACCTCAAGCCGTTTGATTTCGTGTGAGACCTCGCGTGCAAACTCTCGTGCGAGAATATCAAGTGATGTTGCTGATCGACAATTTGTGTCTGATTTTCTTATTATTGGTACAATTTTTCCCAGAATATATTCAAAATCGTTTTCACTCATTCTAGAGAATTTTTTAAAGAGTGCTTGATCGTCGGCCAACATCTTCGCCAAAAAACTAATCTTGAGTTGCCTGACTCCTTACGAATATCTCTCGTCTCCACCAATGGTGTTTTCTCTTTCACTTAGCAGCGGCAGCATTCAAAACCAATAGTTTTGCTATTGTTTTCTCTGGCATTTTGATGAACGACTGAATGTATTTGTGGAAACAAGTGTACACGGGTAGGCGACAGTCAACATGTCACCCGACACAAGCAACAGCAGTGTAGACGGTTCTTGTAGAATCGACAGGATACATGTTGCCTTTTCAACATGTGGCGTTCTACAAGGTGACGAAATGTTGCCTGTTGCCTGAGTAGAATCCCGCCTTTAGTATGCGCGACTCCCGTAGTTCAACANCTACAAGGTGACGAAATGTTGCCTGTTGCCTGAGTAGAATCCCGCCTTTAGTATGCGCGACTCCCGTAGTTCAACACGCTGTTCAGAGAAAACCATTTTACTTCCAAGAAACTCCTCGCCAACTTCGTATACTCTTAGTCGGTATGGGATCCCAAGAATCAACTTTGCCAATGCGCCATNTCAAGAAACTCCTCGCCAACTTCGTATACTCTTAGTCGGTATGGGATCCCAAGAATCAACTTTGCCAATGCGCCATTTGTTATACGTCTGCCGTGGGTTAAGCGCCCTTCTGAGTATTAAGAAAGAGCAGGCATTGCTCTATGGACATATCAGTCCAGATATTTGACCAGAATGTTCCACTTCTGCTGACTGAAATATCCTTTGTTTGCAAACTTTTTAAATTTGAAAGTTTTGTAACCTATTACCGGTACCAAAGTATTTCTCTTTGAATACCTTCCGTGTTTTATTACCTGCAGCTGCAAACCCCCATATGGTAACCATTGTAAATGCAGAAAATCTGGCCTGTGCTTTTNCCGTGTTTTATTACCTGCAGCTGCAAACCCCCATATGGTAACCATTGTAAATGCAGAAAATCTGGCCTGTGCTTTTCAGCTAAGAGTGAAAATTGCAATCGTTTATCGCGCCTGGATTCTTAGAATTTTGACGAAGACATTAACGTTTCTTTCGATGATTAGTGTTAGAGTTTATGGACGACAACAAATAATGATAATTAAGACATACGTTCATTAACTAAATTTGTTTAAACATTGCGTTTTTTTCCTTCATATATGAGGTGGTTGGCTGGTACTTGATGTTGACATCTGAAAATTAATGTCATAGAAACAAATTTTTTTTCTTGTTTTCTAAAGTAAACCGTAAACGTGACGCTACCGAAACACAGTGCATCCATAGGTGGTGTAAANTAGATGCCAACACGCGAGAACTGCGAATAAAAGGAATACATGGATGAGGTCGGAGCGCAAGAGCAACGACGCGCGTGCTCACTATCACGTCTCCCCAGCCATAACCAGTACACTCCCTCACTATCACGTCTCCCCAGCCATAACCAGTACACTCCCTCTCTATCACGTCTCCCCAGCCATAACCAGTACACTCCCTCTCTATCACGTCTCCCCAGCCATAACCAGTGCACTCCCTAATACAAGATATACAGCATTTTAAAGCCTAAAATGTCTGCTACAACTTTTATTTGTAGCGTTTTCACGTTTTTCATTAGTTTTAATGTCTACTAAAAGATAATTATAATTCTTGACTAAAAAAAAAAACAAACAAATTTTGTAGTTTTGTAATTTTATAACACATAAATGATTAATATTAGAGAAAATATTTCTTGGGCAACAGTTATTCTGCTAATATCGGTGTATAAAACACAATAAATATTTACTCTGTTCTACTATTAATAACGGATTTAAAAGTTATTCATGAAAGTCACACACTTTTACAATTTGGAGAGTGTGGGAGATAAAACACGAGTAGAAGCGGGGACTTTTTAGGAAATTATATATTATGATATTCTACTATCATCTGAGAAAATTTCAACTTTCCCGGAATTAGTTGCGACATTGCGCGATTTTCGACCGTTATTTCCTGGGTAGAAGGTCACCTCGCCTACTCGCCCGTGTCATTTTTGGGCGTAACAATTCGCTGATAGTTAGCGCCAAACTCTGGGAACGTGTCTTACGTCTGATTGGCCACCTCGTGCTGCGAAAGTTCCGTATTGGCTAGGCTGTTCAGTCGGTTTGATCGGACCAACTCCGCGCTACAGTGCTGGTTAGACGACTATGGGCGGCCGCGTGAGGCTGCAGTCGGGGTCACGACTCAAGTTGCCAATTGTCCCGTATTGTACGGGGTTTCCCGCATCCTCGGGCTGAAAGGATTATCCCGTATGGACATAGGAAGGGACGTTAAAATCGTTATATATCACGTATCGAAAATAAACTGAATATTATTAAACATAGTAGCAATAATTTATCACTTCCGCGATTACAGCTACGTTCACTCCGATTCTCTAATCCAATAGCCATAGAGATGGCAATGCCAAAAGATGGCATTCGTCAACAAGTTTGTTCGTGGAAGTAGCGCTTGCTGAGAGAGTGTTTTTTCTTCCAGAGGGTGTTGGTGTCGTCTGTTTTAAAGCCCATTAAATCAGAAATTCAAATCACACTATATTATGATTATAGTTACATCTAAAAAATATTTGTAGCGTATGTTCAGAGAAAATATTGATTACGATGTATGAAACTGACATTTGCACATTACATACATAATTTAAAACGGTTCCTTTTATAATAATTTTTCTTGATCATTTCATTGAACTCGGATGCATGCCGAGACGTGGAAAGCGTCCCTTATGGCAGATCTTAAGAAGACACGAGGCAGCGTGGCTGCCCGTGGAGCGAGCAGCGGTGCGGTGGGCCGTGTAAGCGATCCCTGTTCGGCAAACAAGGCGAGGTGTCGAGGACTTGCCTGCACGACGACGTTGTAGACAAAACACCATCTCGCCTCCGGGCGTACGAAACCTCCTGGCAGCTCCTCAGTCTGCTGCGCCCCTGATCAATACCAGCGCATCGCCGATCTCGCCGTGCCGCGCCGTGTGCCTCACCTGCTCGCGAGCTGTATCTCAATCAATCCTGGTCCACGGGGGGACTCGTCGGCGTGTTGCTGTCATACTCCAGTCGGAGGTCGGGCACGACCATTGTGGCGAGTATTCTCCCAAAATGGCGACCGGGAAGTGGCCGTGTCGTAGTCTCGTAAAAATTGTCTCGGACGTCAGCTCTGTACTGCTCGCTCACCGACACATCAAACGCAAACTATCATCTGCTTCCTTGCCAAGGAATTCACCCATCACCAGGTCCTGTCACGTGCTGGGGGAGGAGGGGGCAGCAGGGTCATAGGGCCATTTGGCCCGGANGGGGGCAGCAGGGTCACAGGGCCATTTGGCCCGGACCTCACTTCATAGATGGCCTCAAACTTAGGATACGGACTTTGCATTTCAAAACAAACAACAAAAGCATTTGTTAAAGAAATGTGTTAAATGTTCCCGGGAGAAATTGTTGTATTCTTTTAATAATTTAAGTATTCAATATATACGCAACTTGTAAACTTTTAGTTTTGCATTTAATATTATTTAATAGGTGAGAGAGGGCCTCGAAAATTAAGATGGCCTAGGGTTCTATAGAGCTGTGAAACGACCTGCCCGCCACCGCTCAAACACTTGCTCACTCAGCTACTAATCCACGTGTGCGCAACTGCTTGATCAAGAAGCGTCTTATCCACCAACTCTCCACTGACAGTTGTAACCCTTCAGACTCGCGTTCTGGAGGAATTGGGCTCGAAACCCGGTCTGGCCATCCTGAGTTCGATTTCCCATGGTTACCCGAAATAACTCCTGTCGAATGCTGAGATGGTTCCTTACTACAAACCATGGCCGATTCCTTCCCCGTTCCTGCTTCTCTAAGCTACTTAATCCGTCACTAATGACCTCGCTGTTGACCAGACGTTAAGTCCTACCTACCACTCTACTTCTTCCTCGAGAAACACCTGTGTTACTTTTGTTTATGTCGTTCAGAGTCGTTTGTATACATCTGTTAATACTGTCTTCGTTGCTCCTTCTTTTTTTTACCCGTTGTTGTGTAAGGGTGTAGAGATTTTCATGTCCAGCAATTTGTTTATGTTTTACTGAAAATCAGATTACCTGTTCCACTCTCCAAACAGGATAAGTGGCATAAAACCACTAAAATACCACTTCTAAAAAATTCTGTTATTTTCAAGATAAGGGTTTATTGGAGATCGGTGGCTCGAAAAGTAGGCTTATCTAAAAATCAATGGAAATCGCATGTCAGTAAGTAAAGCCATCATCAAGTAATCCAAAATTAATCCTCCTCATGCTAAGTCAACTTATTAAGAAAATTGTTTTAAGTTAGATAAAGATTTAAGTGGTCTCGTCAATAGCAAACTAATTAAGTTGACATAACTGAAACATGCTGTTTTTTAATTTGGTTGAAATGGTGAAATTCTTTACATTTTAAATTTGACAGGGCAATTTACATTGGCTATGTTGATAACAAATTAAGAAGAAAAAAAAACTATCTACAGAAGGAAAATGAAATTTTATTTTACAATAATAAAATTTTGACATTTCTGTGCTGGAAANTAAAATTTGACAGGGCAATTTACATTGGCTATGTTGATAACAAATTAAGAAAAAAAAAAACTATCTACAGAAGGAAAATGAAATTTTATTTTACAATAATAAAATTTTGACATTTCTGTGCTGGAAAAGTGTTGATAAAAACGAGATTCGTATTTTCAGACAGGTACCTCAATCAAATAGAAATAAAAACAGATGTATGGGATTGTTTGCACACCAGTAGCAGCCTACGTTTGCTCAACGGTTGGCATTTGGTTGGAAATGTAATTTAAATGTTCGGCTAGATCATGTACATTAATAAAACGTGGGCCCAACGTAATATGCCAACGTACATTTCCTACCAAAAAAGTGTTATGAAATTATATAGCGCCTGTCAGACAACGAAGCCTCTAAATCAGAAAGTGTCAGAACATATTTTTAGTGTATTTTTTAAACATTTAATTGGATGTTTGATGGTTAGTGACAAGTTGGCAATTAGTCTGTATTTTTGTATTGAGCTAACGCTGTGCAACCAACATTTTGTATTAAGTTATATATCAAACATTCTAATTGTCAACAGTGCCCCTTTCTTGTATTTTATAAACTACGAAAGTTTTCAAGATCTAGTATTTTTTCTCTTTGATATATGTTTAGTTTGTTACTGGCCTACGTTGTGTCATTTTTGGGAATACAACATCTGGTAATTGGTACTTAGGTTAAGTTGGGTCAACAATGTGTAACCAACATTATACCAGCAATGGAAATTACTATACTTCTGATTAAATAAAACAATAATTTTGCATGATTTCTTAAAAGCGTTGGATTTTAACACACACACACCATGTATCATTTTAAATTTAAACTGTTGGGTATGTACTGGCTGTTTGTTGGAAAAAATAAGCCTACTGTCGGTATTTCGTATGTATACTTTCTTTGGGCCAATGCTACTTGCTTTAAAATGCGACGGACACTTGATTTACTGACACCTGACTCATGCACAGCTTGTCGTAGGGACTTCGACTTTTCGGGGGAACGTGTGAATGTATGCAACACAGCACCCACACTTCCTTCATCCGTTATCGTTCTTTTCCTGCCGCACCATCCTTTCTTCGCATCGCACACAGTTCCGTCCCTCTCAAAATTGTTACGTAACCGTGTAAGTGTTACACGTAACGGTGGCGCAGAATCTTATTCTGCCCTCGATCGTCTCTGTGCCTCAATCATGTTCTCACATATACAATAACACTTCAAAATACACTAACGTTACTTGAAAGAAAACCTTTTCACCCTCTAAACTTACTGTGCTGCAGCTCGTGACTGCAAACGGAATTGACAACAGAAGAGTAGCTACACGCGCTCGCATACACCAACGTTATCCTTATAGGGTCAAATACACACAGTCCCATAATATTGTATTTAATAGTTCCTCTGTTATTAACGTACAAAGAGTGCGAACATTAATTAATTTCGGATACCTGGCATTCACATGGACAGATATAATATTAAAAATACTTTTTTCGTTGAATGTTTGTATTACAGAAGTAATGATCCGTCGTACTCAGCTCCTACTTAATTTTTGTATGTTAATCTACCCGAATTTACCTTATCTCAAAACTTAGTTGACATTTCGGTAACTGTTGAGCGAAGAAAAACTGAGTTGTAGTTGGGAGGTGAACCTCTTGATGTTGACTCGTTGTTTATAACGCCGGTGCAGTGGTGTGGATGCGATTTTCTGCAGAAGGAGTTCAAGAAAAACACTGACTAGTGGCATCAGTTATTTTCACACGCATGCAGTATTATGACTTTAATACAATAGTTATTCTGGAAAACTACTCTGATGAAGTTCGTGCTGGTAGCTTAAGATTCAACGAACAATAAATAAATAAATAATAAAATAATAGTCATAAAATATTTGTTTCAGAAAAATTGTCAAAGCACGAACGATGGGTTGTGGGCGATTCAAATGTTAAAATTGAGAATATCAATATCACCTCAAAATATCAAGTAAATTGAATAAAAAAAAAAAAACTTAAATGTGGCACATAGGTTTAGTAAGTTACACTGTACATNTTTTCACCCTCTAAACTTACTGTGCTGCAGCTCGTGACTGCAAACGGAATTGACAACAGAAGAGTAGCTACACGCGTTCGCATACACCAACGTTATCCTTATAGGGTCAAATACACACAGTCCCATAATATTGCATTTAATAGTTCCTCTGTTATTAACGTACAAAGAGTGCGAACATTAATTAATTTCGGATACCTGGCATTCACATGGACAGATATAATATTAAAAATACTTTTTTCGTTGAATGTTTGTATTACAGAAGTAATGATCCGTCGTACTGAGCTCCTACTTAATTTTTGTATGTTAATCTACCCGAATTTGCCTTATCTCAAAACTTAGTTGACATTTCGGTAACTGTTGAGCGAAGAAAAACTGAGTAGTATTATGACTTTAATACAATAGTTATTCTGGAAAACTACTCTGATGAAGTTCGTGCTGATAGCTTAAGATTCAACGAACAATAAATAAATAAATAATAAAATAATAGTCATAAAATATTTGGTTCAGAAAAATTGTCAAAGCACGAACGATGGGTTGTGGGCGATTCAAATGTTAAAATTGAGAATATCAATATCACCTCACAATACCAAGTAAATTGAATAAAATAAAAAAAAACTTAAATGTGGCACATAGGTTTTGTAAGTTACACTGTACATTTTTTTCTTTTAAGATGAACTGAATAGCACCAGTGTACGCTCTCGTAACTACACCACTGCGCTGGTGGTTGGACGACAACACTGAGCTACTACCGGAGGCGAGAAATTAGGCGACCTGGTTACGCGGTCATGTTGGCAACCCTGCACTACGGCGGGCGGGGTCCTGCTCGAGGGGCCACGGGACAGACGCGGTGGTGTTCCCCGTTGTGCGCTGCACAAACACCCCTACCTGCCGAAAACACTCGAGCTCCTCCCGCATTCTTCACGCCCCAAAGAAAACACTCTCCGCTCAGACCTGCCTCTGTTTATTTTCCGAACTCCTCTTATTTTCCTTAGCATCGGTGACAGATATTTCTTTCTAGGTAAATTCCCACCCACACTCGGGAGTATGTTTTGAAAATTATTTAGCCAACAAATAAAATATGTTACTGCTTGAATTATATTTTTCTCATTTCAACATACGATGTGGTAAGCACATGATTTCTTCGTTGCTTTCTCTATAAGTAGTTACATTTTCTTTTACGAAACGAATTTCTAATCTTCAAACATTCTACTTTCAGACGTTACAAATTTTTATAAAGAAGTAAAAAACTTTTAAAGAGCGTAATGGATTACTCAGGCATGCCATAAACTTGCTCCTTATTTTAATAAAGATAAACAATATTACTACAGTACTTTAAACTTCGTTGGTGCAGCCGAAGGCATGATAGTGTTCACAACTCCGTATCGACGAAGATAAATTAGCAGTGGAATTCCATTCAATCATATATCCGCAGACACACAGTACAGCGATACAATGCAATCGTCTGGATTTTCGTAATATACAGTAAAAACAACATTATTGTCACAAATAACCTTTAGAAGTCAATACGTGACCACTGGATTGTAGCAAGATCTTAGTTCGTGGGAATGGACTGTGTGCATTTAACGTTTCATGTGCGAGGAATGCAGATTCAACATCAGGCAGTGTAAAATTTGATGCCCCAAAACTCACTTCACTTCATTATAATGCATTGTGTGAAGACGATGCTGCAAACACAGTGGATTTTCACACCACAAGCCGGTATGATAGCGACTGTACAACATTCAGAAACGTTGAAAACCTCGGGAACAGAAATATTTATGTCCAGCATATTACGGAACAGAAGCAGTTTGTTCTGTGATGTAAATCCAGAAGCGTTCTATGCATAACAAAGCACAGGCTGGTATTGTGGCACACACAGTTGGTTATCAATAAAATAAAAAATACTTGGAAATTAAGAGCCTGTAATCTTGTTTGGCGGCATGCTCCTCATCACACGTGTAGTATTTAATGCTTCCTTGTACTCCCAAAAGAAGATAATATCAATGGTCGCCAGTAAACATTTATGACCCCGTTGCCGAACGCTTTGACAGACAAACTCATGACATTTCGACTAGACCACGAATCAAGTATCAGAAGTGATGTTCTTGTCATTTCTTATTTCAGCTCTGTACACGATTACGACCCTACAAACTTTGCGAACATCTTGTCACTAGCACTACAGTAAAATTTTATTATTTTCATGGGAGGGAGGGTTATTCAATTCAAGTGTTTCAGAAACACGTTTGCCGGACTTATCGCTCATACCTTGAAAGCAAATTGTCAATTTTTTTGTAAGTCTTCCATACGTTGACACAAGCATCCGAATATTGTCTATCGTTTATCTCGTGTGTAATGTTGTGCTTCAAGCCGTCCGCTGTCTGGGGGCGTGTGGCGTAAACTCTCTCTTTCTAGTAACCCCATAGGAATAAGTACGGTGTTGTCAAATCTGGTGATGGCGGTGGCCACAGGTTCTTGGAAATTATCCAGTCGTCAAAGAAGCTTGCAATGATCGCCATGGAAGCGTTTGACTTACGGTATGTTGCACCGTCTTGTTGTATATAACCTCGACGCAGCTCGACATCGTCCAGTCGCTTAACAAACTCCATGAAAATCCATCCGTACACAGCAGTGACCACAGTCGGGTCGAAAAAAATTGGCCCCACTATCCATGTGGACAATATGCCTGGATTTTGCACAATGAACGCCTGAAACCAACTACAATAAGTCACTCGTTTGTACTTATCTGCTTCCTGAACGCAAACACAGCCATAACCTTGTAGGGCTTTAGGTGAGAACCTTTAGCAGCTCTCTGACACAGTGAGTAGCAGTACCTGGTCTCTTGCGACAAATGCCTTAATGACGTACGGAGTGACTGCTCTAGTCGTGCCCAGACGTCCACAGCAACCGTGGGCAGATGAGATGGAAGATGTTAGCCTCTTTCTCTCACCAGAGATCCAGTTGTTTCCATTTTGCGGAACAGTATTGTGTTCCTTTCTAGGGGTTTGCGAACACCATATTCCCTCCAGTATTCCCTTTGCGTTTCTGTAATTTAATTTGTCGTCCAGTATTGCTTCACAAGGAAGAGCCATTGTTGTAACAAATACTTCGTTGTTACAGCGACTAGCACATACTGGCGCCACACATGCCACAAATAAACAATGGAACAGCTGCGCCATCTCGTGGCAAGAAATTAAAACACCCAAATCTCCCGCTCAATTTTAGGTTAACAACGGGACATTGCGTGAATTTCCAGCAGAATAATAAATACAGAAATGTGTTAGTTCTATGTAAGTCATTGTGTACATAATTAAAAGCATGGACTTGCCATTATATGTGATAAAAATATACGTCGTTTGAGTACAAAATACACGTAAAAAAGATAAGCGTGATAGTTTAAAATGTGCTTGTGTTGAAAGGTTTCAAGCAAGATTAGACTATTAACAGAATTAATACAAGGACTGGAGTGATGTGCAGTGCAAAATACTATTCTAGCATTTAGCGTGTTTTAAGTAAGTATGGAAGTTTAAATCTGATTATTTGAAGATAATTTTAAAAAAATATTTTTCACTAAGAGAACTAGTAACTTGAAAGTAAATTTAGCTTTGGTTTTTAGATCTATACACACGAAATAATGACATCCTCAACAATCTGCATAAACATATTACGTTCTTTTCTGGAATCTCTTACTGAGGCCTTCATGCAGCTTCTGTAAATATCTTATTCATCCCTTAAGATAAACCAGATCTATTTGATCACAGCCAGGCACTCAAGTGTATTTTATGTCTTGAAGAAATGTTGCAGGAGGTAGGGCACATAAGTCGCAATGATATTTTGACAAGTAAGTGAGGGCCTTGAATTCATTTCAGCCTGGCAAGCACATGCCACCACGAGTGGTTCTTCAAAATTAAACATCGCCCACCTAAGAGTCTGCGAGGTAATGACTTGAGAATTCCAATCAAGCATTCCCACCAGCCTCTCATCCAGGCTGCAGTCAGGGGATTGGACTTCCAAAGAAATTGTCATGCTGTCGTGACGAACTGAAACATTGTACTCGTATTTTTGACCAATATAATCTGTCCCCACAAAGTTCGTTCTATTGTCACTGTAGGTAACTGCTGGGCATCTATTTTATGCACTGAATCTTCTCACAGCCTGAATGAAAAACTCTGTTGACAAATAAGTGAGTATTTATTCAAGATGCATGGCTCTGAGCACTGCGCAACTGGATATCCAAATCCATGCTTTACTTCCTTCTATAAGGTAAAGACGGCCGGCCATGTCTACGCCGATGACTTAGAAAACAGCAGCATCGTGAAATTTCTGGTAGCGGTGTCATTCCTTGACTGACATTAACTCCCACGAATCTTCTGCATAAAGTGCAATTCCTTATTACTGAACCAACATTTAGTCTCCCTCTTACTAACAAAAACTTCTCCCTAAGTGGAGATTAAAGACTTTCAGCCCCTACATGATTTAACTTCAATAAAACCCATATACTAGCCTCATTATACCAGGGTGATCAGCAGGCAACACTGCTGGGTGCCTAACCTATAGGACATCTTTACCTTCAGAAATGTTATATCTTTATTTGCAATGTTACATGCTCATCTTCAAAATACACAAGGACTGTGATACGTTCATCGAATCTAATGATTTCTCCTGAATTAGTTTGATTAATAGTCCTTTCGCATTGCTAAACTCAACAGCATCCAAGTAACCTAACTTCTTGTCCTCAGAGTGTTGTCAGTTGTGTAGGAACCTGAACACAGAAGTAACAGTATATTCAAATATTGGGAGGAATGCCAATAGTACCAGCCATAGTCAGCACGAGTAATAATGAGGTTCTGAATGACTTGTGGTTTTTTTCTCGAAGTTCACTTCATATTCACTTATCACATATACAGAAACAGGCCACTCATATGGAGACTTCTTAAGCCACTCTAATCCCTCCCACCATTTCGACCAAAACAACACATTTGTATTATCAGTACCAATGTCTGTTAACGCCTATTTGGGAGGGAGGTCTTCTGATGTTTCTGTACTGTGCTGTAAGTGGGAAATAATATCCAAATAAGTTGAATCTCATATCTGCCATCCATGTTTCTCGTGACACTTCTTTCAAAATATTCTTTTGTGGCAGATATTCGCTCTTTTTTTGTCCTATTTGACTTTAAGTCCTCAATAACCAACATGTCGGTTTTCCACAATGCAAAATAGGCATATGTACATATAACGGTGTTGAAACTATCATTGTCTGCGAACATGACTGAAAATGTGGGACCATTCCCATTAGTGTCCACCCTAGACATATATTGAATGCAACTAACCTATTTTCCAAATAAATCTTCTCCCCAGTAAACAATTTATTAGCTACATCAGCTCCCACCACTATTCGTACAGAACTGCCATCATCTTTAATTCCAATGGCAATTTATCTTCGTGCCTTCTGACACACTTTTCTGTCAGCTGTAGGTAAGGAACAACACATTATATCCTGATCAACGGCGTCAAAGTTACAGACCAAGTTACTACAAAAAATTTACAATAGTAACACGAAAACGAGTGTGATGCATCATACTGAACAGATGACCACCAAATAGACCATACCTGAGCTGTTCTTCTCCAACTGTCTGGTATCCCATTTTAATTGCTAATTTCTTGGTGATTAAAGAGCATTGCGAGCCTGTGTCAATAGGAATTGTTATGTTTCGTTCACCTGTCTTCCCCTTTATTTTTAGCAAATAGTATCCACAACAGAATATCGGGTGAATACTGGTTGCTAATTGTTTTCTTTTCATTGTCTAGGGAGAGAGTGAGTGACGAGATTTGGGTGGCTCTTAACATCTAGGTCTTGAGAGTCGATAAGGGTGAAGCGAAGTGAGTATGGGGCAGTGCCGGAATGAAAGGGCGGGGGAAACGGGAGATCCGCGAGAAAACCCGCCGACCAGGGGCATCGTCTGGCATGATTCCCACATGCGAAAATTCGGGAGCGACCCCGCTGGGAATCGATCCCGGTTCACCTAGGTAGGAGGCGAGTAGTCTAACCACTACATCACCGTGGCCCTTTACCTAGTGAAATTTTTCTTGTAGGTCTAGGTTTAACCTCTTTGAGTTAAGGGCACTTCTGTGGCATGTGTTTGGCACCACAGACCATACAAGTAACTGGACACATTTTTGCAATATTATCATATAACCACTTTATAAACAAAACCCTTGTTCTTAAATATAATTTTGTGTTTTTCAACAACGGTTATTCGCTGTGCTTTGGAACAATCCCCAGAAAAGTAGTCACACTGGGCAGAAAAGACATGTTACAGCACTAATCTTACATTTTATGTTTACCAAACCTGCAGCAGTGACTGAGCTTGTTTACACAGCAGTAGGACCACCTTTGATATTAATTTTATTGGCATTGCTGCTTCTTACGTAGAACCGCTTCATTTAAATGCTTATTCGCATTTTTTGCCCAACTTCCTTTTTAAGAGATTCCATTAAACTCGTCAACTTATTTTCCTCTTCATGTTAAACTCCACTACATCGCTAGGCACACAGTAGGTTCTCAGTCAAGCAAGACTCCACTAAAGGAAACAACACGGGCGGCGCTGTACTTATCTGATATAACACTCAGAGTTTCAAGAGCCTTACGTTTTGTTTCCAACTGATCATACAGAACAGACAGCTGGTAGGTATCATACCATACTTTGTATGGTGAGCTTTTAAAAACTCGCGTATACCTTAATCAACATGTCTTCACGACATAACCTAAATTTCTAACACTCTACAGCTGTAAAATAGTTTTTTTCTCATCAGCAGGAAGCTTTCCACAACTTCTCGGCCACTAGAACCAGGAACCGTGGACTGAATATAATACTGAAACTTATCCACGTCCTCTAATTCATCATCTTCGTGGTTTCTAGAAAACTGGTTTTAGAATCCCAACCATTCTGTCAACGCTCCTCTATACTTCTTAAGTTCGGCCTTTAGTAACTTGTATTTATATTGTTGTGATACGTTATCGCCTCGACTCGACTCACATACACCGTCAAGTTTTGTACAAATCCGAGTCATTTAATTGCGCTTCCCGCTCATGCTCTTCTTTGCCAATTGCAAAACTTAGGTCAAACACACATCCGTCAAGTGCTGAAGTGCTTCCTCTGCATCAACTCTTGATTAACTTCATTAGTAACTATTCAACCGTACCTCTGAATCCTGCGTTGTAAATTTTGGTGATTGATGATCGAATCACCGCCCATATTTCAAAAGCTTCCTGTAGTTCCATGTTACGCACAAAAAAAAGTCTTGTTGCGGTCGCCACTTGTCACAGCTTGTCTGTCCGACGAATAAATAAAGGTGACAATGTAATATGCGCAACGTGAACATAAAACTATAGTAAGAAAATATTATGAAACAACTGCATGTATCCAATAACCATACAAACCAAAAATCACAACATTCTCCTGCCACATTTTATTAACAACAAAAAAATAACTAGAAAATTCTCAGTAGATTCATACACACGAAAAATTATAGTCTCAGCAATCTTTATAACATATTATGTCCTTACAATTAGACGCAATATATGCATTCCGTGCTATTCGCAACTAATGTATCTTGATTTATTAAAGGAAAATATTAACTCTGTGATATTTTTCGACGCAGTAAAATTTGTACACATTTTCAAGCTCCCCGAACAAAACGACATGTCTAAATTCATTCCTTTAACGAAACATTTTAAGAAATTTTGTTTCTTATCGACTTATAGGGCACATTTTAAGTGCCTAACTGCGACTTCAAACATAGTGAGGGTGGGGTGTTGCACATTGGCCTCTATAACAGTGGAAGAGAAACGTGTGAAATATAATAGCACGACATGGGCTGTACGATATTATGGACGTGTATGAGTGCGGTGAATGCTTTACGGGTATTACTTACAGAATTGTAGTATTCCCTCTCTGAAGAACATGGAGGAATTGAAATCATGCCATCCTCCTGCTTTTCGTAGTACGGACTTGGCTCACTGGTTTTGGTACTTGGATCCCTAGGCCTATGAAGCTATTGCGGGCTATTTAACACTACCCACATTCTGGTATCAATTTGGAATTTACCATTTGATTTCCGGCATGACACTGCACGGATCCTCAAAGCGAAATCTGTAACTGAGTGAGTAATTTTATGACATAGAATTAGCTAAATATTTAAGTAACCGCCATTTTAAAAAAAAGTGTCCGGCCAACATAAAACATTCCAGTTTACATTACCTGCTGCAGTACTAATAGTTTGCCAAATTTGGTAGGAACCTGTCAATTGTTTCCCGAGGTTTGACAAAAAAATTATATATTAGTGTGCTGCTATCTTACAAAATGGTGGACAAAAGTGGTTATGTGTTGAGATATATGGTGTTTCTAATAGATAACTTCAGCACATAAAATTTGGTGGAAATTGGTGGAACTATATGGTAGATAATTGAAAAATATCTAAAATGTATGTATTGCCGCCATTTTGGAAATAAGTGCATAATACATTTAAAACGCATATGTTTAAATGTCCTACCATAGTATTACTTACTCGCCTAATTTGACGAAAATTTTATGAGCAGTTTTTGAGATAAAATGTAAAGGCTTTATTTTGTCATGTGGTGCTATCTTCTAAAATGGCCGACCAACAACATACATCGCTAAATTGAATTCTTACATTTTGCACTACCAAAATACAACACTTGGTTTAAATAGGTTGAATAATTTCTTAGATATGACATCACCCTAAATTTTAAAATGGACACAATTTTGAAAGTAAGCGCCTGGCGTGGTCGAAAAATATAAAAGCCAAATGTCCTTACCAAGTACTATATATGTAATGATGTACGATAACTGTTACAATATCTTGTAAACATCTTTGTACATTGGAATTCTCATCTGCCTTAGAAAAGCCTTAACTAGTAAAATCTTATTTTTTTGCATGAAGCTAAATCTTTAAAAACAATCAATACTAATAATAAGTCGCAAAGAGATAATTTTGAATTTTATCTACTTCTAATGATTCCGCACGATGACTATTAACCAGACCTAAGGTCTAAAACTAAACTGCATTTGAAAAATTATTTTTTAAGATTTTTTGTTAAGTTTTTTTAAATGTTTTTTTTATCAAAATTAGGTATTTTTATTTTAAACATGTTTTTACACACAGTATGCTATTTACATTATGCTCGGTCCAAAACAACTTTCACTCTCTCTTTACTTTACATTACTTTACTCTATTCTTGGAGTCACGTTTTGGAAAGTCGCCCAGAGGAGTTTTAGGTTGTTCGCATTAAGGCAAGACCTTTTATAACCAACTTTGAAAAAAAAAACCAGTTTGTTAACTGAGTATGTGCTACCGTACAGCCTGGAACGTAGGTTAAGTGGGCAGGGAATTAACTAAAACAGTCCTGAGTATTGACGTTTAATGCAGGTGTAATGTTTACATTTATGGCAAGTAAGGTTTCTTCCCATTTAAATACATTGGAATACGAATTTCCGTACCAGTAACACATTTAGGTCCCTCATAGTTTCATAGTTTCATACAGACGCATGAACGAGGTGAAAGTTCCTTCCTCTTGTACTTATCTCTGCTTGCGCCTCGAGGAGTAGTCGCCTCTTCCGGCTGCAGTGTGCGGGTCGTGTATGGATCACGTGCGATGTGGTGATGTTTTACATATTAAGTGAAGCTGCCAATCAGAGCACAGCGACAGCTATTGTTGGCAAGAAACAGAATTTACATCTTGCATTTAGGTTATTTGTCGTGAAATCTCACCCAATGAATTATTAAGTCGCGTGACAATACTCTCGTGTATTTAAATAACTGCGCCTTGTGTTGTAGTCCTTGGAAGAGGTTTTTAAATTGCCTGTCAAAATTCCTTCGGTATGTTGCCAAGGGTAAGGTTTATTCTACTCAGGATAGGACAAAAAAACGTGATTTTTCGTGGGACAGTTTGGCATAGAGAAAATTTCCGTCGCTTGGTGCGCAGTGTTTCAAAAGGTAATTTTCAATTAAAGTTTTCATTTAAGTGAATAATAAAAGATAAAGATATTACTTAGTTACAAAGTTACTTTATATTTGAGTTATGATTATTACAATCATACTGTTTTTTTAACGTATAAAATAGAGAAAATCTGGTACACGGCCGACACTAGCGCTCACCTAGTGGCGAAGATTTTTTTTTTGCCAAACTTTCAACATTGATTTTCGCAACGTGTAGTAGAAGTAACCTTACCACGGGTAATGAAGTATGCAAGGGTGCAATTACACCGGTATATACCTGCATTCGGCCACGGCCTAAGTGTTGAGTGCAGGATGGTGCAGCCGAGGGGGTGATGAGGATGCTGTGTGAGCCGGGCGGCGGGCATAAGTTGCACTCCAGCGCGCTAGATGGCAGGAAGTGTCGCGCTGTTTGTCCACCACTCCTGGCATACCGAGACGAGTTTTCGAGGACGGCGCTCTGCCAGGCCAACCACTCTTGTACCAATATTTGCCGTGGCAGCGGCAGCAGCACGGTGAAACCTGTCAACACAGTACACGGGAGCCGGCGTAGAAACAAAACACAAGCGCGCGAGGCCAAGGGGGAAGCTCGGTATCGCGTTACATACCTCGCCCGGCCCGGCGTGGGCGGCGGCTATCAGCAGCTGGCTAGGGGATCGCCATTGTTCCCTGCCGTGACGTCACCACTTCACAGAAAAAAATATGTACTGAGGCCAACCTTCCGGTGACTTCGGCGACGGGTCGTTGAAGAATGATGACGGCCAACTGCCAAAGTAGCTCAAGCGACAAATTTGTGAACATTCACACTGACACTGACAAAACAAATTTGTGATCGTGACAAAATATTTTGTTAAAATAACTCACGCGTTTTGCTACTATAAATAATATTTTTTTTATTATTAACCAAAAATTAACTTCCACCACAAAATAATTTTTACAAAATAAAATTTGCTGTGGTGACTACAAAAAAAAATTTATTTAAAGTAACAGTTATCACTTTGTCAAAATATCTCAAACTACCAACAATAAAATAACTTGTTTTTGTCTGTAGTTTGATTCAGAGATCACAACAGCCTAGAAAGTTATTTTCTCGCAAAGTGTGTCCTGTCTATGATTATAAGCTAAACTTAGTTTCTCAAGCTTTTTAAATAAATGAAAAATTTTTATAGTAAAGTAAACACTTCATAAATCAAATTCTGAAAATAAAAATTAATTCCCATTAACTACATAGATACAACCGGACACGCTGGCAGGCAGGCTCCTAGTTAAGTTGGCAGCACATTAAGAAAAATATTTGCAAGTCTTGACGTTGTACTGCGAGTGTAAAGTTTAAATATGTGGTAAATCAATAGTGTGTTTTCCTGCTTACATATTACAATATGAAATAGCGTGTTAGTAACATATTTAGGTTCCCAAAAATTTCACATTTTCACCTGGCTGACGCATGAATAGAATTATTACGTCCACTGCTATGTCAGTTTTACATATGGCGGAAGGATAAAAAGTGAGGAGAAAAGAATATCTTAGGCAGAGCTTTCAAAAGTGCTCAATTAGCTGTGCACAGTCAGTACTTTCTTTTTACGCCGAGGGGAATCATCACCTTCATCTAATGGCTGCGGAACTGGGAAGTTTCATTCTGATGAACGGCAACAGGCACCTTGAAAAGGAAAGGTGAACAACTTGTGGAAAACAATTCCGATTGAAGCAGACAGAGTGTAAATAATCGGACCTCTCGAATGCGGGTCGGCCACGCACGCTACCGCGACACCACACAGATACACTTGGTATCAGGCAAACAGCCAGTCAGAAGGAAAGTGGTAGGAAAGGAGATAAATATATACGGCTCCACATTTAGTTTCAAATGTTGTGGAAACTTGGATTTCCAAAGTTTTCATCAGATGCAGCGTTGTTTTAAATCGGGTATGCCTACGAATAATTCTGTCAATAGTGTTATGCCTAGGGGAAAGTGGGGGAAATACGAACACCTAAGGGAAAACGTAAATAAAACAGTGGAATTTGATCACAGAGTTTCTTTATTGTTTAATTATAAAGTGCACTTATCTATCTAACGAATTCACTAATCAACATTTATATTTGTTTAATAAATTGCAACATTATGAAAGAAAAACAAAACCCTTAGTGTTCGGTTTTACCCGACATTAGTAGGGTAAATACGAACACCAAGTGGGGTAATTACGAACTAACATTATTAACGACAGAGATCACATTTAAAACCCAACGNTAAATACGAACACCAAGTGGGGTAATTACGAACTAACATTATTAACGACAGAGATCACATTTAAAACCCAACGATTTTGACTGTCCGTCAGTACAACTCTCGTGAGCCCATTTTTTGCACACGTAGCACATAATCCAGTCTTCAGCGGGGGGATCTATATATTTATCTCTACAAAATATACAAAAGTAGTCTTCATTTTCCTTTTCGCCCTTCTCTTTGTTTGAAGGTTTCTTCTTACTATATTTCAGTCTTTTTATTTGGGTTTCTGTTTTTGGCATTTTTTCCGTTTTTTTCTTGATTTCTTCTGCTTTAGCTCTTTTTCTGTTTTCCTTTTCCTCTAACTGATCTTTCATGGATGTGCTCGTAAGAATAGTAGATTTTTTCTTCCTAATATTGCGTTTTGATATTTTTGGAGACATAATAGGCAATTCAATGATCTCTGATAGGGAAACGGCATGCGTGCTTGCATCATCGCTTTGTGAATTAACAGGACCTATATCAGAAGCTTGGTCATCATGGTCTTCAACACGGTGATCTTGAGCTGCTGCGGTTACATCGGCATGCTTGTGAGCGTCAGAAGCTTGTTGAACATCAATTGCTTGGTTATCTGATGGTTGGGTATTTATATGAATGTTTTGTGTCGGATTTATTGTTTCTTGTGCGGTAGGCTGAATTGAATCTATCTCAACAGGGCGCAAGGGATATATTCCTGCAGCTCTAAATCCACTTGCAGCTTTTTCAAGGTTACTACAACGGTTAAAAGCGTTTGTAAACAATTCGACTATGTCGTATTGTGTAATGGGCTGTCCAAATCGCACTGCCATGTGATTCTCACATTCTTGATTGTATGCAGTCTTGATAGGGCCAAAATATGTCAAGCCTTTTTGAGATCTTCTAAACTGTACTTCAGTTCGGTCTTTTTTTTGTAAGTACGAGGCATCTGAAACAATAATAAAAAAAGGTTATGAAATTTTCCAATCCCCATTACGGCTTGCATCGCGATTGCCCGACACGGAGTGTTCGCATTTACCCCGCGGGATCGAAAGTAATAAAATGGCACAAAACAAATTAGGTTATATTTCTTTTGCCAACTGCGGCATTGCCATTTAGCTGATTAATATNATAATAAAATGGCACAAAACAAATTAGGTTATATTTCTTTTGCCAACTGCGGCATTGCCATTTAGCTGATTAATATGTGATTATTCCACAATGTTTTTCGATTTAATGATAACATCTATTTTTATTTGCTACACCTACTTGAATTTACCAAACAATTACATCATAAACACACAAAATATTGATAATTGCATACCTTGATAAGTACGTGCATCCACGTCTCCCGTGTTGTTGACTGGCACTAGTGGTGGCGTGATCTCTGAAACGGCGGCAAGTAAAATGTGGCTATCTCTTTCTAACATATTAGAACCATTGAATTCGGCATTACCCCGCGTTCGCGTTTCCCCCACTCACCCCTACATGTTGCCGTTCGTCGCTTCCTTGCCCCGTACCGCTCGAGCGCGCAAATAATGGCGTGTCAAGGGCATCACTGGTAACCCGAGGAGTGCGTGGAGATTTGCAAAGGGTTGCCGCCGTGGGACACGTGCCGCTTCTGTCCTTGAGCGGATTCACTGTCTGGGGTTATCGTTGCAAGAATGTTCTGATATTCGCCGTCCCTTCTCCCAGCGCAACTCGGAGTGCGGTCGCCTTTCAAGAACTCGATGTTAAGAGCCGCCCAAATCTCTTCACTTCGAGGTGCGGAGAACGTTCTGGATCGGGCCAGTTGGTCTATATAAGCGCGGACAAGCCTCCGAGCCGATAGTACGGTGTTTGGAGTATTGTACGGCCTTAGGCGCCGGGTGTGCGAAGACAGCGAAGTGACGAGTCAGTGAAGCGACGAGTGGTGACGACGGTGACCAGCGAGAGTGAAGTCTGCGGACTGCGAGCATCGGTACAGTGAAGAGTGCGACTGACTGGCGGGACTATTGAACTGGATACGTGACAGACATTTGGAATGATGCCAATAGACAGATGGATGGACCCCCAATTGAGTTGGTTGCGAATAAAAAAAAGGCCCCAACTCTTAACGTATTGCGAATATAAGGGGATGCTTAAATTCATGGCAAATTATGTTTGTATTTTTCTGCTTCATACAGATTAGAGTACGAAATTGCTTATTAGTAATACACATGGTGGGGTCCCAAAAATCCTATGTTTTAACTTGATCGACGCACAGATAAAGTGATCAGGCCTATGAGAGAGTTAATTTTACATATGACGGAAGGATATAAAACGCGTAGCAAAGTGTATCTCGTAGGGATTTCAAAAGTGCTCGATTGTCCGTGAAAAACCTGTGGCAACAAATGCCGTTTGTAATTATGATAGATGTGAATCGTGACTTTAATTATAACTAAAGGAAAAATATAAAAAAACTACCATTTTATTTGAAAACTTTAGACAACATGCAAAATGTTCGTGGGTGAAGGGGCATTAGAACTTCAAATCGCCTTTTGGAATCGTCCCTGTGCTATGGTACTGTGACACTTAAGGTACGGTACAGAACCGTGTGTTTCTGCCGCCCGAATACAGCGTCGCGGGCGAAGTGAGAGGATACTGAAGGACAAGGGAGCCGATTGCTCCACCTGACTTTACGTAGCCAGCCAAAGCAATAAAACAAACGTTTTCAGATAACTTGGAAATTGAGAGAGGTGGGGATGTTGTAACTTCAGGGGGAAATGCAGGTACCCTGAGAAAACCCATCGCCGCGTTTCTCACTTGAGGAAATCCGTGTTTGGGCCCGCGCAATCGAACCCTATTCTCAGTAGTGGAAGGCGAGTTGTCTGAACACAACGCCACAGCAGTTCCCCTTTTCCCCATCGAAGAAACCGTATTTTTAAGGAAGGTTCCACATTTGTGATCACTGATTTTACGTATATTTTAAAGTTTTGTGTTTTAGGAAATATTTATGATTTTTTTTTAATTCCTTCAAATGTGTGCAGCACTTTGATATGTAACTTTTATCCATAACCAAATTTATGCTTCAGAGGCGGCACTCCTTTGGCTTTTTGAGCAGAGAGTAATGAAACTGACGTCCGTGACATTTGGTTCGTGCACCACTGTCAAGAATTCTGGGATTAAGTCCACGTTACGGCATGTGTGTAAATTTGAGTTTGTTATAACAGTTTTGAACACGTTGTCAATGAGGGGAAGATGTCTTCTTGCTTCTGTAATTAATCAAATTCAGTCCAGTGAAATACATATACGTATATGCATGTGCCACTGAAATATTTACTGTACTTTATTTAAAATTCGTTTTCGTTCGAAGTTTTATTGCTTACGCCACGTTTAGTTATAGCAGTTTCGTGGTTTGAAATATTCCCTTTAAAAAAATATTCTTTCCTGCTAATGTGTGTATTTAAACGAAGACGTTACGTGTGTTATCTAGCAGCAGGTTAGAAAAAGGTTATATGTTCATTTCTCACAAAAAATGCGATCAAGTTGATGGCCTCTTGGAATTTTTTTCGTTTAGTTTTGATTACTGTGAGAGTTTAAACGGATTGTGTCAATTGCCAAAGATAAGACAACAATTTAACGGACATAGGACAGCGAAAAAAAATCACAATCACAGATGTAGACTTCAAAGAATAAGGAAGCAACAGGGATCCTAGTAGTAATTAAAACATAGACAACAGACGATAAGCAAGTTAGCAAAAAATGTGGGAAATACTGAACAGGAAATAACACAGAGAACACCCACAATCAATACAATAAGATATATACAATATCTTCGTCAATAAAAATACAAATATTTTCATTTTGAAAAAAAATCAAACAACGATCATAAAATGGCAGTCGTAGGAAACAAATTGTACAAAAAACATAATTAATAAATAAGCAGGATGCAACGCTGGCGCTCGTCGTGCAAGTCGTCTTCGTCGGTTTCAACTCTGCGTGGTGGTGTGCTCTATGCTCGGCTCGGATCCCCTCCCTTTTCCTCTCCTTTTCCCCTCCCTTGCTCTACCCTCCGCTCGTGCGTCATAATTTTTTAATGATCTTGTCAGTTTATTTAAGTCGTTGCACAGCTCGCGCTCCTTATATTCTACGCCCTGCCCTCGCCTGAACGTGTTCCTGAATATTTGCTGCTATGGATTAGATTGCCGCACTTGTCGTCCAACGAACGTGAATCCGTGATGCATTTTGTAATTTGTATCGCCGCCCCCTTAGCCACCGAGTGATTGCGCTATTAAACCGGTGAGTCGTGGACCAAGAGTTTGTGTGTTAGCTGGACTTTTCTTAATGTTTTGACGTCTTGTGTGGCGTATATGTGTTGTCTTCGGTAAGCAGAAATGTAAGTATTTTTTTCAAAATTATGGTCTCGGTCGCCAGTCTAAATTTGGTTTCGGCTTTAACTAAAATCTAGCGTTGCTGTGTACTGCCTGTTTTTAACATGTTGTTTGTAGTGTTGTTTGCTGCTCAAGAATAATAATTTTGTTTTAGATACTTTGCGTCCACGAATCCTCGCGTTGGGCTTTGTCAACATTTTTAATTGTGCTCGTTCAGTAATATTTTATTTAGTAGGAGCTTTGACGGCTCTTTTGACTGCCTCCAAGAAATTTCATATTTTATATTGCATTTTTTAATGATAATTTTCGGAGCCGAAGGTCCACTCGTATACCGTTGTTGACTGTACGGGTATGGAGACATCCTCATGAATCCATGGACCCTACATGTCAACAGGGGACTGTTCAAGCTGGTGGACGCTCTGTCATGGTATGGGGTGTGTGCAGTTGGGGTGAAATGGGACCCCTGATACGTCTAGATACGACTCTGACAGGTGAAAGATACGTAAGCATCCTGTCCGATCACCTGCACCCATTCATGTCTATTGTGCATTCCGACGGACATGTACAATTCCAGCAGGACAATGCGACATCCTACACGTCGAGAGTTGCTACCGAGTGGCTCCAGGAACACTCTTCTGAATTTTGACACTTCCATTGGCCACCTAAATCACCAGACATGAACAGTATTGAGCATATCTGGGATGCCTTGCAACGTGCTGTTTAGAAGAGATCTCCACCGCCTCGCACTCCTGTGGATTTGTGGACTGCCCTGCAGGATTCATGGTGTGAATTGCCTCCTACATACCTTCAGACATTAGTCGAGTCCATGCCACGTCGTCTTGCGGCACTTCTGCGTGCTCGGGGGGCCCTACACGATATTAGGCAGGTGTACCCGTTTTTTTGGTTCTTCAGTGTATATCATTGTCTTTAAACTTCAAGGATTTCATCGTTTTCTTATACTCATTAAAATAAGGATCGCCGTGATAGAATTATAAGTTGTATGAGCTTATAATAGTTTCACAGTGTCACTGGGCGGTGGATGGATATTAGTTACGTGGTAAACGGCAGTGATAATTTTCGCATAATGTATGCTGGGCAGAAAAGAGAAGCTAGGCAGTGATTCCCGACGTGTTTGATTACCCTTTAACCATATTCACGTACAAATTAAATAATTAAAGCTACGCTTGCGATCTTCCCCTTAGAGAATGGGTATTGTAACTCCAAGCATCTTGGCGTTGTCTTTTGTCGGATCGAGATTGTATCCTTGATATTTCACTCTTAAGAGTAAAAGTACACCACATACACGATGGTGGTGTTTGTGCGAGATTTACTTCACGTGTTACTGAAATTCATTGTGAGTACTATATGTCTACCTAGTGTATGCGCGGAAACATTAGGAGGCAAATTTCATACAAGGCATATATGGTAAAAGTAACTGCTAACGACTACCTTACTAATATGGAGACATGTACAAATATGATGAAATAAAATTATAATAAACTCCTCAATGCAATTACATTGTCTCGTAACAACACTTGCCAGTTTCCGTGAATATAGTAAGTACAGCTTCTTTCGGTAGGTAGTATACACCAGTATTTTGAAAGTCGGCAGAAGTACTATTTTTTTTAAATATTTAATACATTACTTCTAACGTATTACAAAACTGCAGTAGGGCCTCCGTCTCTAATGACGTCGCCGTCGACCTAAGGGCGTTGGTCACTGAAAAATGCATTATTTTATATTTGTACAAAATACCTTTCAACTTGTATACATTACATGTAGGTACCCTTTCGTCTAGTAAGAATTTTGAGTTTGCCTAGTTTTTGCTTTACGGCATGTCAAAATCACATTTTTGTGTTTTTGGGACGGACAAGTATAATTAACGAAAATATGTACAGAAAATTTTACAAGGGTCACTGAATGGTTATGTTTTATCAATTTTGATGTACGATTAAAAAAAATTATTTTGCAAATAATTATGAACTGTTACAAATTAAAAATATGCAAAAAGTTATCTTATTTTAAGTATTTTTTTTTTTTTTTTAGAAATTTCGGGAATATTCAATACTGTGGTTTTATAAACCTCCTGCACTCGAAAATCGAGACAGTTAAAACTGCTCCAATTCAACGAATTGACTGCAGATCTCTTGAAACTGCTCCACTGGAATCAGTAAAATTCTACCGATCGTTTTAGTTATCGGTATTCACTGATTAAACAGTGATTTCTACTGATCCCTAGAGAATCGTACTAGCTACTAGCCTGGCAGTAAAACCTCAGCGCATTTCACTGATTCACCCAGTAGATATTAGCTTATTAACTGAAGGTCCAGTATAATAATTATAGTGACTAAAATCGCTGATTCAGATTTAGAGTGTGAAGTAACTCATAGTATCTTATTTCAATGTGAATTATTTCATTTCGGTGAGTTAGGTTTTGTTATGTGTACGTTCAAAAGCACTACAATTGTGATTTCGACATGTCATTATGGAAAAAAATATGCTGTATAAATTTTTTAAGTGAGAAAATAGTAATTGTAAGTAATATCTACAAGTTGAATAGTATTTCGTACAAATATAAAATCACAAATTTCTAGTAACCAGCGCCATCAAGCCCTAAGAGCGAAATGGGCCAGATCCGCGGATGTTAGACGCAGTTTTAAAATTTGTCTTTGTGCAAAAAACACACTGTGTACTTACTCACTGTAGTACTTCTCACTATTTTTTGTGCAATGCAAACTCTTGTGCTTTGTGGTTTAAGACTGAGACAAAGTGGTATTTATACTGACTAGGTTTCTATACTTTTGTATGGGCTGAATTTACTATGTTTCTTCTATTCCAGTTAAGTATTTCCATGATATAAAAAAGAATTTCGGAAACATATATTTTCTATATTCGCCTTAGCGATTTGTAGCTTAAAGAAAGAAGTTGTGCAAAACAGCCCCAGTGCTACAGCTTAAATATTACGTTTCTAACAATTTAGGGTGTGTGTGTATTACTCATAAATGAGTTAGCTATGCATGTTGAACAACTGGATGCAGTGCTCCATTACAAACAATTATACTTCTACCTTAAATATTAATAATAAATATCAGTTACGTCTGACCTTATTTTACCATATTGCCAACTTGCAGCTTCGTGTTCATAGATGCCTCTCTCCACTTAATTGCGGCATTTCTGTTGTGCAAATTTTACACTAAAAGGATATTATGAAACCAATAACAACTGTAACCGTTGCATTTAAAAGGTTTCTTAATACAGGGAGCGGCAGAAATAACTCCCGAATTTTAACGGCTAATAAAAAATACACAAACGATTCTAGTCAAAATTTTATTAAACCATCTAAAAGAATTATGTTTGCCATTTAGTTTGATTTAATTTTTTTCATTTTCACTTAATCTTTAAACATAATATTTTTTTAATTTTCACTTAATCTTTAAAAATAATCTTTTTTTAATTGTCACTTAATTTTTAAACATATTCTTTTTTTTAATTTTCACTTTTTAAAAATAATCTCACTCAAATGCCAACCGTGACATGTCTGAAGCCTCACTCTGAAATTACGCATTACTCTTCTCGTCATCTCTTGTGGAATTTCCGCGATCTTGTGTCGATAGCAACTTTGAGTTCATCGATTGTCGTCGGTTTGTTTTTGTAGGCTCTACTCTTCAGGTAACCCCAGAGAAAGAAGTCACAGGCGGTAAGATCGGGTGAACGAGCTGGCCACGGGATGTCGCCTCGCAGTGAGATTAAACGCCCTGGACACATTTGTCTTAGGACTGCCGTAGATTCTCTTGCTGTGTGAGCGGTGGCACCATCCTGTTGAAACCATAAAGCAGGATTTCCACGTTAATTCAGTTTCGGCTCCAGGAAGTTGTGTAGCATCTCTACGTAACGATGAGATATTACTGTAATTGTTCGTCCTTCCTCCTCAACAAAATAAGGGCCTATTTTTCCTAAGTCTGCTACAGCACACCAAACAGTGACACGTTGGCTATGGAGAGGTCGCTCACGAAGTTGCCGAGGATTATTTTCTGCCCAATATCGAAAATTCTGTTTGTTGACGAATCCTGATAAATGAAAATGTGGTTCGTCACTTGAGAGCACAACTGCGTCTGTTGGAAAGTTTTCCAGGATAGCCTGTCAAGATGCAATACGGTTGGCCCAATCACGTTCACTAAGTTCCTGCAAACAATGATTTTGTACGGATGAAAGTGGAGGTCTTGGTGTAAAATTCTTCTCACACTACGATCAGATATTCCCAAGCTGGCAGCGTGCCTACGGGCTGGACGTCTTGGAGATTTGGTAACTGCTTGTTGGAGTAATTGAACGTTCTGTGGAGTTCGAGCGCTGCGAGGTCTACCTGGCGGTGCATTTTTTAAAGCCGAACCTGTGACTCTAAAATTTTTAACCCACAATAGAACGGTTTTCCTGTCAGGGACTGCACCGTGCCGACCTATTCCGAAGCACGTACGAAATAATCTCTGCGTTGTGATTACAGAATCGCCATTTTTAAAATAGGTTTCAAGGACGAACGCACGATGTTCACCACTCCATGCCATTGTGGCGACTGAAATGGCAGCAGTGGTGCTGCACTATGACACAACCCCGGGCCGCCTACCACCACTAGCGTCGAGCCCATGGCGGTGGAAAATTCGGGAGTTATTTCTGCCGCTCCCTGTACAATAAAATAATATTTGTGATTTTATAACAATATACCATTTTCTGAATGTAGAACGGAGCCCTACGCTAACTTCCAACCTCATTAATTAACTAGGTCCAGATGTTGAATTTCTTCTTCTGAAAAAAGTTACCAAATTATTAACGTCATTATTACACACATAGGAGATAGTATGCTGAAGATATACACACAAGTTTGAGGCATCCCTTCAAAAGCAAAGGATTCAATTCAGAAATTTTGCAAATATAAATATCACACCTTTTACAATTTTTTTTTTTTTTTTCATAATAACACTAGACATAGCAAAATATTTAATACGCCTCTGGGCTGGGCAAGAAGCATCACCGATCTGGCCGTCTTGCAACATGAGCGTTTTGTATTAGCACACACAACCACAGATGAGCCTACACTCTAAAATCTAAACTGTTAAAACTGTTCCATATCAGCGAATTTGACTGCAGATCTCTTATAAATGCTCCACTTGAATCAGTAAAAAATCTACTGATCATTTTATTTGCTGGTATTTACTTATTAAACAGTGATTTCTTCTGATTCATATAGTGAACTGCACTAGCTTGGCAGTAAAACCTCAGTGTATTTCCCTTATTCGCTGGTAGATTAGCTGAAAATCCAGTTCAACTTATTGAAATCACTGATTCATATTTAGATCGTAGATAATAATTATACACGCAGAAAATTTGTATTTTAAGTGTGTTAAGAAATAATTAATGTTATTTTCTGTTTGTAAACATCCTTGGTTTATACCAGTTGGCTGTTGAGGTGGCGGCTTAGAAAGTGAACGAAACCTAACTGAAATGTTTTAATGGCTTACAAAGGTTTGCCTTGTCCTGATTCGAACCTATAACTCCACTCAGCCTCCTCCTTCACGGGCCTACCATCGAGGCGCCAGTTTACGTTGCGTGAGGCTGTGGATTTGAGTGAGTGAAACAGAGTAGGTATCGACGGAATGTCATGGTGGGAGAAACATAAGTACTCCGAGGAAACCCTCTGGCCAACGGCAACATCCACCACGTTTCCAGGGTCGATCCCGCCGGAAATCGAACCCTGTTCGAGTGGTCTGACCGCTACACCAACGCAGTCCCGTTGCGGGTTTGAATCCCAAGTAAGGCATGGATATATGACTTCTCATTGAATATTCAAACACGTTATAGGAATTTGAAGTTCATATCATCCTTCGCTCAATTCTCAAAATTGTGCAAAATTAATACATTAAGCTACAGCTCAAAAAATTGCTCGTGTTGTTATAACGTTTAAAGATTATTTCCTGGAAATTCATTATGCAGTTCTTCCGTTTTTCAACTTTTAACTTTTGAGATAAAATTTAAAGATTAGCCTCAAGTTGAACCCTTACCGCAGGCAAACAAGATGTCGAATCTCAAATAAATTGCGACATGCCATTTCTATGAATTAAGTAAGTACTAGAGCTGAAAGCAAACCTTGTGTTGATTTTTTTAAAATTTGTAATAATAGAGATTTTAAATCAAAATTCTCATATTTACGCTTTAAAAAAACAAAATGAATTTTAGTTTTTAAATGATTTGGTATTTTCATCAAGTTAACGATATGTCACGAAATTACAAAATATTTTCAAAACCTAGAAAAAACCGTTGTGACTCTTGATCTGCCTTAAGGTGGTCGCCTATCTGCTGCTTGAATCGCGTTGCAGCGTATTTCAAAAATGAGTTTTTTTCATCGACACTACGAAACATGCCCTCAACACGATTACCTACGAAAAGAAAGTACATTCAAGATGAAACGCAATGGTACTTTCAAGACATTACACGCATTGAAAACATTATTCTCATGCCCTCCAACATAGCTTAAAACGGCTTTTTCAGACCGCTAATTAAAAAAAATATACGAACCTTTTACATGCGAAATTACGATAGAGGCATGCATTGGTCTTTACTACAGAGTCGCATCCAATAAAATTTTTTAGTCACCTCTCAAAGACACGTTAAGGCGAGTTGCCAACGGACAGACTGGATTCCAGTGGAGGAGCTCCTTGTACGTACAGGAGATAACACTTGACATACGCCAGCCGGCGTCGCTCGTAGCGCTTCAGCGATCGTTGCTTCACTCACGCAAACACACCACTCACTAGGCGACTGCCTTAAGTTTAGTTTGTAAAGGCTGTTCACGGTAAACTGAGCACTTCTGAAAACACTGCTTGGGGTCTATTCTTTGAATACATTATATCCTTCCACCATATTATGTAAATTTAATTTCGCCGTGGGCCTGATTACTTTAATCAGGCGTCAGTCACATGAAACTGTAAAATTATTATTTTAAAAAAAGGTTCTACAAATTTCCTCATTCATACACTTTAATGCATTTTAAAAACCCATAAAAAATGAAGTAATTTCAGTATTTACAAATGTTTACCTTAAACTTTTATTTTAAGGTTAAGAAATGGACCTACTTTCCGTCTGTTGTGACCAACTTTACTGGGGATATGTAAAAAATTATGTCTGTTAAAATATATGCAGGCTGGGGCAGTGACGTTATTCAAAGACTGATTTCAAAATTGCTCACTTTACCGTGAAGAGCATACAAGCCATTCCACTCCGATTGAAAACATTCGTCACATAGGTTTGCTTATGATTAAATTTGCAAAAAAATAAAAAAAGTTCATATACGTAGGTTGAAAGTTGTCGTGGGATTAAGAGCCGCGTGCAGGGCGTGCTCGCTGCTGCAGGCGGGACAGTGGCGCCCCCTGGCGCGCGCGCCGGGCCGTGACATCGCATCAGCGCTCGACTGGCCGCGCATCAACGGGCCGCCACTGCCGCCTAACGAAGTGCTTGTTCAAACACCCGCCGGCGGCAGGGTCGGCAGGGAGCCACTCGCTCAACCACCCGCTGCCCTTTGTGGCGGCTCCTCAATGCCTAGTGGCAGTGAGCGTGCGCGACTACTTTCTCAAATTGAAGGGGACTCTGCGACTGGAGAGCAGTTCCATGTCACAAAACCCATACACACTCGAGTGTTCGAATTTACCATCTTACATTTTAGTATTTAGTAGCGTTCAATTCGAACGCCGTCGACAGTCAGTTGTTCACAAATGGTTGCGATTCGGAAATTACGTATTTTAGTAAGTTTCGTTATATCCCATAAACCAAATACTAAAATACCAAATATGTCATCATTGTAGTCGGCTAATTCGGATCACGTGACCTTTTAGCAAACTAAAGGTGCCAATCCGGACACGACCTCGAGGCCTCAAGGTATGTGCGCTTAAGCTGAAAGTGCCATCGAAATTTAAATAACTGATTGATAATGAACGTAAACGTACTTCAGGCACGGCAGTACACAAGTCTTTTTATGGTTATGTTGGCTTCCGGGCAGGAGAAGCGTCTTGTTGGTTTCTCCAGCAGACGTCTCGCCGTACCTTGCAGTAGGCTTCTCCAGGGTTTTGGACTATTGTCCTGAATTTTACTAAAAATACGTACGGAAACCCGAACCTGCAGCATGTTAACTGCGTTAAAGCAGTGAACTTAAATTGTGAATTAATTTATATCAAACTGAGGCGCTGAAAATATTTTGCAATCTACTATTTACACGAAAACCATGTTTGGTGAGGATACTGATTTCGAATATAGTTGTACTGAAGACTATCCTCCAGACTGCAGCTACGCATAATGAGTATAGTTTGAGATAGTTAATTTGTAAATACTGGATATAGTTTATGAAAGTGTAACACTAGAGTAGGAGGTAGGAGTTTTCTGCCATGACCTCACAGGTGCAGGCGGCTGCCGCGTTGGTCGGTGCAGTTCGCCATCTTTGTGGCTTTGTTGGAGCAACAGCCAGGGCTCGATGCCATGTTGTGTTCGTCCCCACGTCATCCCTAGAAATTAACTACATAAAAAATTATTTTAAAAACAAATATCTCATTTAAAAAGATTAAAAGTATCTGCCTGCCACCTTTGGTTGATATATATATATTGGTTTAGGTTGTCGCCGGTTGTCGCCGGTTGTCAAATCAGAATTCCATTAAATAAAAAAATATTTTATACAAATTTCTTCAATATATTGGCCTGCCACTTCGGGGACGTATTAATACCCCATTCACCTCAGAAAATAAAATTATTTTAAAAATAATTGCTTTAAATTTAAATTTTAAATATATTTTTAATTGAGAAATTTAATGGCGTAAGTATTGAGTGGTTCATATAAACGGATTCGTCTTTTCAAGGCCCATACAATGATGATATCATAATTGATTATGTAACCCACTGTCAGGTCCACCATATTGTATTTAAGAGGTATGGCCCTACACCCCAGTATCAAAACTCAGTACCATCACCAACCTTACCAACACCCCTCCTCCAAAACAAAAACCTGTAACCAAACAATTTGTACAAGTTAGAGCACACTAGCACCCAACCCCTCACAACCCCTCTTCGACCAACACCACCCCCCTCACCTTACCCGCTACACCACACACATCCCTCTTCTTCCCCACACTTACACACCCCCACCTCCCTCACCCACCACACATCTATCTCACCAACCACAGCTCTGAGCAAAACCCACAACATCCCTCACCCGCCCTCAACACCCTCTAAATCCCCCCAACTTCGCCTCGCAAAACATCCCCCTCACCCGTCATCACCCCCATCACATCCCTCAAAACCAACACCCACTACTTTTAAAAGTAAGCGATATATCATAGAGCTCGTATTTGTTCAGTTGGGCCTGTATCTTAAGTAATAGTATTCCCACATTTTCGCAAGTCTGGTTGTAAGTAAGCGAATATTTATAGGCATACGCGATTAAAATTTGCGATTTATTAGAGTCAGGCTTGTGAAATTCAGTTTGCAAGCACCATTGCTACCTCCAGGAAAGCCTACAACAATTTATAGACATACTGATTAGCTAACATTAAAATTATATTTGTGACCTATCGCTTTTTTATCTAAATCAATTTATAACAGACTGGTTACAATGTAGAGATAATAATAAAAATATATTACATTTTTGAATTTTTCAAATTTTTTAAAATTTATTACTACAAAATTATTAATGTTCGTTTGTATCCGTATAAACATCACCTTCAGTTCTACTTTGTTAAATACGGAACCATGTATTCCGGCACTCGTGAACTTCGTGCCGACGTACAGTAAGCTTGAAAGCAAAGTCCTTGCAGCAGAAGCAACACGGGTATGACTCTGAAAGTTCCGTACATGATATACTAGCAGTTCCAGATAATTCAACTGTCGTCACGTTGGAAGGAGCAGCAACCATTGATATATTCCATACTGTATAAGAAGGCCACTTTCTGACAGGTCTGCAAAAGTAACGCCACTGTTTACGTCTGACTACATCTGACTACGTATCCTTCCGCCATCAGCTGGTCCGTCAAGTCGGGGCTGTATTTTTTATCAACACTCTGTCAGCTAATCCAACTGTATGCTAAACAAATTTTAGATACTTTAAGACTTACATCTGTCTAAAAAAATAAGTAGGTTATAAAAGTAAAAATATAAAATGTTGCAAATAATTAAATATTTGCTAACTCTTTTTTAATTTGTCCGAGATAGTGAATTTGGGTTAACATTTGCGAGACGGTATCTATTATCACACTTTGGAAGTTATAGCTAATATATTCGAGTTGGAAATATGTGACGTGGAATAACATTAGAATTGCTTAAAAACGATTCACGCGTGCCTCAATTTCTACGGAAACAAGGAGATGGGTTTCGAGAGAACAATATGGCGTATAATTTACGTAGACGAACGATTACCGGCCGAATATAAAATACTTGTACTCCAAATCGTTGTACATGAAATATATGTTACTTTAAAAATTATGCAGAGCTTGTGGAAAAATATAACTATTGGCATCTGTTTGTAAATTCGTTATATAACGCGCAGGAAAGCGGTTCATTTCTGGCTGGTAATATCTCGCATAATATCCGAGAGATGGGGCGCACAGCGCGTCACTGCGAAGTTTGAGCCGCTGTTTTTGGATAACAGATAGCGTATTTTTTAAAGTTGACTGTCCTTATATTACGGGCTGTAAATATATTTCAAATTCGTGTTGTTTCGTCAAATTAATAGAAAAAATAATTCAAAAATATTATGCAATATTTCTGTATGCTTTTGGAATTAATATCAAGGACGTGTTGAAAGCGAGGTTGGAGAGGGATGATACGACGTGAAAAAGCTTTCTGAAGTTAGCACATCTTCAGAAAACTTTTCCGCGTCGTATCGTTCTATTGTACATTTCATTTTGAACACCTATACATAACTACATTATCACGAAGTTTAGTTTTTAACACTTAACAGCCATTGTTTTGTGACATTGTAAAATAAAATGTATTAATAAATGTAAGAACTCTTTCTTATCCGCGTATTTTCTGCTTTTGTGATGTGCATCGGCAGTGCACTCAGAATAGCCAACGTAATTTTAACTTTTGTTCGTTCGTGCATCAGCTGATACAGGATTTTGTAAATGGCACTTTGTTTGTTTCGTAAACGTTAATTGCCACTCACTGACTGTCAGAAAGTGGCCTTCTTATACAGTATGAACCATAAAAAGGTATTCGTGGAAAGGGATGTTGTTCCTAGTGATGAGGTGCCAGGTTCGTCGTTCATACTGGTCGCAGTTGATTTTAGTAGTGGAGCCATATTATCTAAATCACGGTCTATCACTCCACCGAGGAGTCCACAAGAACTCTCTGTTGCAGATCCGGCGACGAGGCCTACAGGTTAACTTTGCATGACCTTACATGTTTCCAGCAGGTAGCGTTGCAGTAGAAAAGCGACCAACATCATAAGCACAGATATTTTATATGGTTGGTATTGCTCATACAGCCACGAATTTCATGGTGCCGTGCGGTGTGTTGAACCGTAAATACATTGTCGCATAAGGTGCATGGATACATTTTCTCTGCTGGTGACGATACAGGCGATGTCCCGAACTCTGCTGAAGACAGGTCAGCAAGAACTGCATGGTACAGCCAAAGAAACAGACGTTGCAGTAAGAAATGATGTTGTCAGTTCGTCCGAAGTTGTAGTCAACAACACTAAAGATGTCACAATCAAAGAAGTCAATGATGCTGTCGAAATCATTCCCGAAGATGGCGATGGTGGTGCTGTTGTTGCATTTGTCCTATCTGAAGAAAACGACGGCTCTTCTGCTGGATCCACGACCGACGTCTTCATAATATTTATGCCAGGTACAGTCACCTGCTGCGACGATCCTCCACTCACAAAGACCTCTATGAAACTAAGCTCTATAAAATGAACCCAGCTATCCATAAACACTGAAGAGCCAAAATAACTGGTATAGGCGTGCTTATGCAAATAACAGAGGTATGGAACCAATCAGAGTAACGCGATGCGGTCGGCAGTTAGATCGGTTACTGCTGCTACAACCTGCTAGGCAGGTTATCAAGATTTAAGTGAGTTTGAACGTGGTGTTATAGTCGGCGCACGAGAGATTTGACATAGCATTTCCGAGGTAGCGATAACATTTGAATGTTCTCGTACGACCATTTCACGAGTGTACCGTGAATATCGGGAATCCGGTAAAACATCACATCTTCGACATCGCTGCGGCTGGAAAAATATCGTGAAAGAACGGGACAAAGGACGACTGACGAGAATCATTAAACGTGACAGACGTGCAACCCTTTCTCAAATTGGCGAAGATTGGATTTGTGGACTGCCCTGCAGGATTCATGGTGTGAATTGCCTCCTGCATACCTTCCGACATTAGTCGAGTCCATGCCACGTCGTCTTGCGGCACTTCTGCGTGCTCGGGGGGCCCTACACGATATTAGGCAGGAATACCAGTTTTTTTTCCTCTTCAGTGTATCTGTACATGATGCCATGGAAATATTGTGGTGCATCGTGGGAGGCAAAGGCACATTCACTGTTGCACCTGGTGATAAAGTGACGAGAGCAGTATTCGTTCTCGTCGTAAGCATTGACAATATGGAGATATATAGGTACGAAACGATGTTACTGTTGTCACTCGCACTGACGATGGAGGTTGCAGCAATACCCACATACAAACTTCTTCCCAGCACTACAGGTGCCTTAAAGACATAACTATCGCCGATCTGTACGCTTCTAACATGCCTAGGGTCCATTGCATATATACACTTTGTGAAAACCTAACGTAAATTGTGACACCGCGAATTGTGGATAATTTTTTATGCGTGTAATCGTCATCGATGATGGGTGTACCAATCCCATTTGTTCTCAACCGCAGATGATCCACTAAATCGAGTGTCCAGCAAGAAACCTTCGATATCATTCTTCTTCCTTGTGGCATACTTTCTTTATGCTCTTTTCAACACAGGCTTCGGTACCATCCGCATCACACTCAGGTAAGAACGAGATCGTGATTACTTTCTTGTATACATCTGGGTTACTATATCTACATTCCAACCATATATTTTATTTAGCCGTTCAGTATTTCCCCACTTCCTTAGTAAATTATTGTTAATACAAGTCAGAAATGAACAGACATCTTTCGTCTTAGTTATCGGATTTGGAGCAAAATATGTTTTCAAAAGACCCATGAATGCAGATACCTGCAGGAAAAAAAACATTTGCATACAGCTTACTTTCTTGGGTTGCGATGCACGGTCGGGTGAAATGCTGTGAGCTTAAAATATGAAAGATGAACCGCTATTCCTGCATCATAGGATGGTGCAGCACATTCACGATGTTTCAGAAAACATTTTTAAACTGTTGGTGCGAGTAAACAGTTTACAGAAGTTCTCACATCTATACGGAATGCGTATGGAACCACTTACAAAGGCGTTCTTTTCATTCATTCGTGCTTCATTAGCGTTTGCGAAAGTCCTGTTGTAGTAGCTGCGTGGAAGGAATCAACGATCTGCCCACGACATTCGCAGCTGAAGTTTTCTGCCTCCAGTGAGTTGCGCCAGTTGCCATTCCAGTACACAGCAGATACGATGTCGGAAGATAACACTTGTTAGGCAGTGAAGGTAGAACAGTACAGGTTTCAAGATACCTTTTCAGGTTGCCACTTCGTCGACCAAACAGCGATTTGTATTTTTCATATACGAAAGTCACGAGCTCCTTACTCCGAATATAGTTGGACCCATATAGCAGAGCATCGATGCTTTCAGAAAATTTCTTCTCACAGTTACGACACATTGTTCTGGAATACCTTCCATCTTGGGTCGAGACGATGCTCCCATCTTCGTAGTTCATACATCATCAAATCCATCTAGTCCCGATCTAGCTCTACATACAAGCCATCGAAATGTAGCTCCTCATTCAAGTAAATAATATAAAAAGGAAACAGCAAAAAAAGCACGCGATGTAATATAAAGTGAGAGGCTTTAAATGCCATAGCAGACATGATTTCGAAAAGAATGTGAACAATAAACTCACAGNTGCCGATATAAAGGTCACACATTTAAACAAAGAAAATGTTGGGCAGAAGACCAGAAGGGGGGGGGGGAATACTCCTAGTGCTCCCTCGGCATGAAATTACACAATATTAGAAAAAAAAACCATCCAAATATTCCATCCATGGAAAGTTCAGCATTAAAAAAAATCACTAACATATACATATGAATTATTAGCACCCTTAGCTAGAGAAAAAGCCTCAGGAAATAAACCGGTGTGAAAAAACAGAAATTCTTTAATAAATATACGAAGCCAAGACCATAACATTGACTCAACCTTATCCTGATTCGTACCCTGTTCGGAAAGAAAATCATAACATGTAAAAATAAAGTCCTACTGGAAATTTCTATAAAAAATACGCACTGCTAAATTCAGAAAATCGTCACGCCTATCAAAATTCACATCACGAGTACACCGAATTGTTTTAAGCAGCTCGAGCATTGCTTTTACATTCCACTCGTATGCATACCAGGCCGTTATCAGTGACAATTAAGCTTATAGAATAGCTACGGCACATATCGTGACCGGTGGTTCTTCCCCATTTTGTTTCCGATCGTCAGTGATATTTCCAAGTGAATAGAGCTACGACAAGGTAAGTTTTGTGCTCAGAATTTAATGGGGTAAAGTTCAATTTGTTGGAAACACATTTTTGCCCCCTCGGTCATTCATCGGACTATGGACATATGTACACCTCTGTCAGTAAAAAAAAATCGTCGATGCAGGTATTCAAACTCAGCTCGCATATTCCTTCCATGATATAGCATGCGCGAGCGAAGAAAAGAATAACTTGTGTACTAACCAACTGTGTTCTGTTTACCATCTTCATATACAAATTATCATGTCTGCGACACTGGTACGTGTACAGAAGTCAGACATGCGACGAACTCCTAGTGCCTGGTATGTACGCAAGAGACACCAATATATTAAATGGGATGCATAAAACATCGTGATGGCCACGATGCTGCATCCCACCGAAATGTGTAATGCTTACGGAGAAAAAAAAAAATCAAGCAACCAAAATCGCGAATGAAAAAAAAATTTGCCGTTCAGCACCAATTTAAAAATGCCTCACCGAGCATGCCGGAACAATGAAAAAACGCACAGCTTGATGCATATATGGTAGCTTTAATCCGTTGTGATAGAAAATAATTATTGCTCATATATCATAGAACCCCGATTCCTTAAAGATGAATCAATGTTGGTGATGCTTCAGACAAGAACATTTCCATTTCAATATCCTTATGCACTGTACATTTATCGAATAGCTTCCCCACTCCGCCAATTACTCGTCATAGCTCCACCAATAAATCGCTTGTGTGCAACACCCTCCGCTAACTACTGATTTTCCCTTCCGCCTCATGATCCTCCCATCACCTCCCACCATCGACAGAGCTCCTGCAGTGCACTGGTAACTCATGTTTTCAGCATCTACCACCAGAGTTCTCCCATGTCGCCCACTTCCCAGCCCCTCCCCTGACCCCTTACCACACATGCCCTTCTCCCCCCTCTATAGAACGCATATACCAGCGTATAAAATGCCACGGGACCTAGTCTTCCACCTGTTGCTGCTGTCGTCGTCACCGGCTCTCCTTAGAGTATACAGTTAATTTTTCTTATGGAGTTTTAGAAGATTTTGCGTGTTGTACCACCGGTCAGAAAATAATTTTGGCGTTCGTCGCGTATGGTAGGCTATGCACGCTCGCAGTCCTCGATACGGAAAAAGAACTGGCCTTTCTGCCGAAAGAGTTCCTGCTGATGTACGCACACCACGAAGTTCGGTACGTGTACAAGATACTTCCAGCCTGTCTGCAGCAGGACGAAGATATTTGCGACTGCTAGCCGCGCAGAGATGACTTCGAGGGATGTACCACATCTGTTCCAGACACCTCTCATTCCCGCGCTTAGTGCAAGGCACGATGTCGTGCAGCAGCAGCCGCCCCCGTCACAGTCACCACCTTAGTCACAAATTCGTCACTGACCTTCACCTCCATTGTCCACAGCACCGCCTCTATAATCGAATAGTCCACAGAGAGAAAAACATGAACGACTCCGTAGACCAGGCCACCACCGACCTCATGCAGCTGATCACTTCGCATCTCCGACCGAGCACCAGCTCCACCTGGCACACACTCACCTCGACGACATGCGATGATTGGCTTCCGTCATTTGAGGGCTTCAGGCAGGCCACTATCGACACTAGCAGCAGTTGGTTGATGCCTACCAAAACTACTCCCTTCGCACCATCTCCACGATCTTCAATGCTCAAGGTGATGTACACCAGATCCTTCGAGTCATGTATGATGAAGTTTTATCCCAACGCCATCCCAGGGTTCCATCGTGCGGAGTACTGGCTGGGCGACCCGCAGTACGAGGATGCAGTGAAAAACATAGAAGCCTGCGATGGCGAGAATCTTGCCCGCCTCTACTACGCCCTGGTGCTTGTGAACAACCCGAGCATTATGAATGCTGAAGGCAAGTCAAAAGTTTATTTTATGGAAATAATTCGGTGCGACGGTCAAACCTGTACAGTGTATAACATGAGACCAGACTTAACCCTACCATGCAGCACTGACGAACTGTTGAAGTTAACGAGGGTGAAACCATCGTCATTAAAGAAGGCTGCCAGGGGCCGAGGGGGCCGGGAAACAGTGCTTCGCTTCAGCGAAGAATGCGTTGGCGAGACGCATATAGAAGTCGACACGGTTCCGTTCGTCGAGCGGACCACGACTTGTCGCAGCCTGCTATGCGAGGTAACGACAATCTCACCGGATGAGGATGAGGAAGAACAGTGGATGTGAAAATAATATTGACAGTGTGGGGGCGTGATGGTGCTGAGTGCTAAACAAAATCGTGACGAGGGTGAAAAATAATTTTTGCAAATGCAAAGTGTAAGCATGTGGGTGATACAAAGAGTCCAGAAACGCATTCGTATGTACATGTTTGAGGAAAAGCAATATGGAGGCATCAAAAAAATTATAACCAAAAAATATGTATATATATCGCATACATGCATAATAATTATCTTCAGTTTTCTTAAGGTGTATATGGGGAAACATTTCTGTTATGTTCTATGTTGTAAAAAAGTGCAGCAGGATAAACACTCGATAACTTTTTTAAAGTATTGATTGTAAACGAAAAATATGTGTTAACGATTTAGAAGATGGAGGCCTCGTCTCCATCTTCGAGGTGTCGTGTTTTTTTTTTGGCGGTGAGGTTATTCCTCTATATGGATTTTTTTAGGTGCAGAATTTATTTTCTCGTTTGTCGACCGACCCTCGCAATGCATTCCTTCATGACATGGCTCGCGACATGGGGCAAAGTCTGACTATCCTATACACAACAGGTGTCAGGTGCGGGGATGGAGTCAATGGTCTCGTCGTTTTTTTACTCATCGGGCAATCCAGCTATTGGGCCTATCTCGGGTACATAATACATCAGGCGCAGATGCACCAAACAACAAAGTATTTGTATCACAGCACCACTCGGCTCTGTGCCTTGAGCACGTGCAACCCATGATGGGCTTATGCCGGCCGTGGGACGAGGTCGGATGACAAAATATATTTGTTTTTATGGAACATTTACACTACTACAAGTGAAGGGAGAACTTAACCACCGTCGCGGTTTATTCTGTGGCGAAGTTTTTTACTCATTGGACAATCTACCCGTGTTATGCATAATGGTATATTATTATGGATCCGTCTCCTGCAAGCAGGGAATGCAGTAATTTTCAATGTGTCTAGCACTTATAACAAGGAGAAGCTCATTTAACATTCAGGAGAAATGAGCACATGGAGGGCCCTCGATTAAGTTTGAGGCTATTAGCAAATGAGGTTTTAAGGTATTCGGTGGTGGGGAATTTCTTCACCTCAACTGAGATCTTTAAATTTTTCTATTACAGAGATCTTCACCCATCGAGCATACGATTCTCGTCGCACGAAATGGCATAGTATTGGGGACCCCTTATTGTGCGAAATGGGCAAGTGGGATTTTTTCAGAGCATCTCAATGTCTTGTATTCAACAAGCTATGATTCATTCCGGTGCAGCCCTTCATAATCTGGAAGAGTAAAAGCATCCAATGACTGCTAGCAACTTCGTGTGAATGCCTGGTTTTGATTACAATGTGCATTGACAGTGTAGCTGGCAAATTCTAAAAGCCGTACTTGCTCTGTATGTGTGTGTGTGTGTGTGTGTGTGTGTGCAGGGTTTGTGTTTATTGTGTATGGAAATCTAATGTGCCCTATCAGGAATCGAAGCTGGTTCACCGAGATGGTGGCCAGCTGTCTGGTCACTGCACAAAAGCAAGGCTCTAGGTTTAGAGTGAATGAGATCGGAAACTTCGACTCCAAGTTGAGTTAGATATGGGGTATGCCGGCTCAAATTGAGGTCCTCTTAACTTAATTTCGGGTCCATCTGTTTTGGCAGTTGTATGTGCTCGACAGTGAAACTCACATAATACCGAGAGGTCATGTGTGAGGGGGGGGGGGGATTGCATACAAGAGGGAAGCCTCCATCGAGTTCGAGGTTTCCTTGAAGTCCGAGTTCGCGTTTTGGGTTATGGTTGTGGCCTGACCTGTCAGGAATTCGGTGTAAACATAGTAGCTGAAGGATGTATCCACATTTGTTTGGCTGCCAGGCAATGGACGAAAATGCATGCATTTCGTCTTGACAATATTTAAGAAGCTACCATGTTCGTTTAAACAATCGACGAATTCTGTTACTGGCATATTGGCTACCTACACATGTTTAAGGGAAGTTATGAGGGCACCAGCATGCAGCAAAAGAGAATTTCGCATTTTCCCCCCGGCCAAACGAACTGAAGCATCTTCTCGTGGTCTTTTGTGACCCGACGGCAGTTATTCCTGCCAACATTAAAGACGGACTGTATTTTATTTTAGCAAACGCATGCACTATCATAAAGGACTGCATGGAAATGTCATTGCTCGCTTAGGTGTTTTGTGGTGACCTATTCTGTGGTGGGGGCCTTCGTAATGTCAAAGAGTAAAAGGCTATGGTTGTGAATTGCTTCGTATTATTCTTTCATTTTTGGTGACGATGTGTATGAGGAGTGTAGCTGGCAACTGCTAACTCTGCTCTTCCCACACATGAAGATGTAGTGCATCTCTCAAAGTAATCACTGCACGGCTAGCAGTCGCGAATATCTTCGTCTTGCTGTAGGAAGGCCCGAAGTATCTTGTACATGTACCGAAATTCGTGGTGTGCGTAAGTCACCAGGAACTCTTTCGTAAGAAACACCAGTTCTTTTCCCGTATCAAGAGCTACGAGTGAGCGTAGCCTTCTGTACGCGACGATCGCCGAAATAATTTTCTGATCAGTGTTACAACAGGCAAACATCTTCTAAAATTCCCTACGAAAAATAAACTGTATATTCTCAGGCGAGCAGGTGACGATGACGGCAGGAACAGGCAGAAGACAGGGTCCCGTGGCCTTTTAACGCTGGCATATGCGTGCAATGGAGGGGGAAGAGGAGGATGTAGCATGTGGTGGACGGTATGAGGAGGGGCTGGGAAGTGGGTGATATACATGATTAGGGGGAGGGGGGTAGTTGGCAGAGTGGGGCGGCTATTCGATAAATTTATAGTCCATAAGGATATTGAAATTGAAATGTTATTGACTGAAGCATCACCGACATTTGTTCATCTTTAAGGAATCGGGGATCAGTGATATATGAGCTGAGATTATATTCTTTCAGGAATTCAGAATATCACAATGAATTCAAGCCACCATATATGCATCAAGCTATGTATTTTTTCTAAGTTTCAGCATGCTTGGTGAGGCATTTTTTTGGTGCTGAAAGGCGAATTTTATTTTCATTTGTGGTTTCGGATGCTTGAAATTTTTTTTTTTACAGTAAGCATAACATATTTTGGTATGATGGAGCCTCGTGGCTGTCACGGTGTGATTCGCAGCCCATTTAACATATTGCTGTCTCTTGCGTACATACCAGGCACTAGGAGTTCGTCGCATGTCTGACTTCTGTACACGTACCAGTGTCGTATACATGATTATTTGAATTTGAAGATAGTAAACAGAACACAGTTGGTTAGTACACAAGTTATTCTTTTCTTCGCTCGCGCATGCTATATCATGGAAGGAATATGCGAGCTGAGTTTGAATACCTGCATCGACGATTTTTTTTTACTGACAGAGGTGTACATATGTCCATAGTCCGATGAATGACCGAGGGGGCAAAAATGTGTTTCCAACAAATTGAACTTTACCCCATTAAATTCTGAGCACGAAACTTACCTTGTTGTAGCTATATTCGCTTGGAAATATCACTGGCGGTCGGAAACAAAATGGAAAAGACCCACCGGCCACGTCGACTCAAATATACGTATTCATTCAATATTAAAGGGAAGGGGACTTGTTTTCTCTTCCACACTGCTGCCTTAATCGATTTTAATGGAGGTATATTATTTTCAGGTATGTGCGATATTTTTTCCTGCTTTACAGAAATTACCGGTTCCTTTCTTCCACCAGTTTGTCTTTATCCATATATAGTTCGTCGCAACATATTAGGATACTACACGAATTGCAGATGCAAACATTATAAGAATAATGGCACATGTAAAGGCTTGAATATGTACTGTAGCTATTCTAGAAGTTTAATTCTCACTGATAACGGCCTCGGATGTATACGAGTGGAATGTAAAAGCAATACTCGAGCTGCTTAAAACAATTCGGTGCACTCGTGATGTGAATTGTGATAGGCGTGACGATTTCTCTGTATTTAGCAGTGCGGATTTTTTTATACAAATTTCAGGTATGACTTTATTTTTACATGCTTAGATTTTCTTTCCAAACAGGGTACGAATCAAGATTAGGTTGTGTCAATGTTATGGTCTTGGCTTCGTATATTTGTTAAAGAGTTTCGGTTTCTTCACACCGGTGTATTTCCTGAGGCTTTTTCTCTAGCTAAGGGTGCTAATAATTAATATGTATATGTTACTGACTTTTTTTTAATGCTGAACTTTCCATGGATGGAATATTTGGATGGTTTTTTCATAATCTTGCGTAATTTCATGCCGAGGGAGCACTAGGGGTACTTCCCCCCCCCCTACCCAAAAACTTTCTTTGTTTAAATGTGTGACATTTATATCGGTATTTTTATTGTTACTTCTTGAGGTTGCTGTGTGTTTATTGCTCGCGTTCTTTTCGAAATCATGTCTGCTATGGTATTTAAAGCCTCTCACTTTATATTACATCGCGTGCTTTTTTTACTGTTTCCTTTTTTATATTATTTACTTGAATGAGGAGCTACATTTCGATAGCTTGTATGCAGAGCTAGATCGGGGCTATTTGCTAACATGTTATTCCCCAGACGGTGGTTTGGACGAATGGGTCCTGTATCTTGGCCACCACGTTCTCCAGACTTGTCTCTGAATTAATTTTTATTTGTGGGGAGGAATTAAAGATATTGTCTATTGCGTGCGTCCAACAACGAGGGAAGACATGGCAGAAAGAACCAGATCATCATGTGGATCTCTCAGCTGTTCTGAGGTCCGCCGAGCAACCGCAAACTTCAGAAGAAGAGCTGAGTCGCGCCTGATGCAGGGTGGTCGACAATTCGAACACTTATGAAGAGTGATGTGTGCGAATGAGTGTTCCCAGTTCCCATTTCACAGTAGTTCTTTCACACCATATCGGTATTTACAGTACACCCGACGTTTTTTTTATTGTACGTAAACTAAGCATGCATGCCAGAAAACGACATGTTTCGTTGATTTCCTTTTGACTGTAGTAAGAATAACAATAGTTTTCATACATTTTCATTGTGCGTAAACTATGCTTGTCCAAACCATATGCTAACATGATTAATTTTATTGTGCGTTAACTATATTTCCAAATGTTGTTTTCTTTTAGACGATCCATCCAACGATACCATATTCGACGCCTGTTCCCAATTGCAATTTCAAAGCTCACTCCCCGTAGCACTGATATGTTCGGGGGAATTGAATTACTGCCAATCGATGATGCATATAGGGTTAGTTATCACAATTTTTTTGCGAACCCCCGGTGTCGTGTTGTATCCGAGAAAAAGGGGTGATGTGAATCATCCAGTTTATATGTATATTTGACGCTCCCCGCGTCCAGGCATTTTTTGCCGCCAGAACACATGCGCTAGCGAGGCCTGCCGGCGGTCTACCCCCAATAAATATTAAGGGTGGAGAACGTGTCCAAATAAAGGATCCCGCGCCTCACAGCTGCAAAGACGGGCCACCCAAGTTTTCTGCACGTGCAGGCGGCATCCGGAGGCAACGGAAGCCACCAGGGCACGAACACAGCTACACTGGGCAGCCGCCCCAAGATACGCCGAGGTCCCACGACCCCGGGCTTCACCGCAATAAAACCAAGAAAAGCTTTTAGCGGGTGTACGGAGAGAATAGCGGCAAGGCAGGCGAACCACACATACGCCAAGCCAAGAGGCCACCCAAATATTTCCGCACGCACAGAACGAAGTGCTTAAACTTGTAAACCAGGATCGAGGGACAACACCGGACCCACGTGCGCCGGAGGGCCACACACGTTGTTTTATAACCCAGAAGGGACGCGGCCACCTGCAGAAATAACACGAGTTCAATATGGCGATGAGAGCCTACAAAAACGACGAGAGAGAGGAAGGGGGAGGTCAGTGAGGCGCTAGCCGTGAGGCAGGTCAGTGCGGCGCTAGCCGCGACACACGTCAGTGAGGCGCTAGCCGTGGAACAGGGAGTGAGTCGCGAGTAGTGAAACGAGATAGTTGGTCGGAGGTCCGTCCGCGAGACGTCCGGTGTTCGGAGCCGGACGACGGGAGTTTGCCACGAGCAGTCAGTGGGAAACATAAACCAATCCAGCAGGGAATCAATCAGCCGCAGTAACGAGCCGAAAGTGACACGGGAGTACGGTACTGCCACCCCGGGATGCGCAGATAGGCGGTCACTACATTAAGGGGTCCGCCAGATCCGGACGCGAGTCAACCAGCCAGTTTACCGCAGAAGCCAGTCAGTCCAAGCAGTTGCAACGCACCGAGGAGGGGAGAATCGAGTGGTGAGCTTCGCCGGAAGGCCACGTCGAGCTAGTGGGAATGTCCAGCCGGGACGTGGTAGGGCAAGGAACAAGCCGTTACTGCCCTACATCGAGAACGGGAGCGAGGGACGAGCCCGACCGAAGGGCGTCCGCTCAAGGAGAAGCCAGCCGCGTGCAACAGACCAATGACAGAGGCCGACAAACGGGATGTAAGGTGGGAAGCATCCGAGAAAACCCATGCACAACGCCGACGGGAACCGAGGAGGGCGGAACGAGTCCGCGAGGAGACGACCACGACAGCCGGCCGTCATCAGACGCAGAGTCCTGCCAGTTCCCGCTCACCAGACCTCAACTGCAGGACCAGCTACCAGCACAACAGGACAGATAAGTACAGTCATCCAGCGTGTG
>NQII01000241.1:0-77041 GCA_002778355.1 Clitarchus hookeri | reverse complement strand
CCCCCCCCCACGACGCGAACGATACGTAATCCACGTATAGGAACGGGAGGGAGTTGTCTCGAGAACTTGTGTGGCAATTAACTTGTTTTAAAGCAATAATAAAACTAGAGATTTTTCTTGAACTCTTAATCATTACAGTGTATTGATTAATTAGGAAATTGTACCTTTAGAGAACAGTGTCAATCACCTTCCTCCAAAACCACAGCTCGGGGTGTTCTCATATTNTATTAGGAAATTGTACCTTTAGAGAACAGTGTCAATCACCTTCCTCCAAAACCACAGCTCGGGGTGTTCTCATATTTATATGTGTTGCTTATTTTGCGTGTGTTAAATATATGGAATACAGCGAAGTATAACTAAGTGCTAGTTGTGTCTGTTCACCATGTTGTACTAGTATTGTAACACGAAAGGTTTGTTCTTTCTCTTGCGTGTTTTTTTATTTTACTGAAATTAAAAAAAATTGTTTAAACACAAGAAAATATTCATATACAATAGGCATTCATTGTGTTTTCTTGCTTGGCAGTAGTGTTCCGCAGATTTAAACAAATATTTCAAAGTTTTTTTATGTGTGTTTAATTTTTGTTCCCGTGGCAACTTCTTTTTTTGTAAACTTGTTTAATTAAATATTTTATTTCATTTAGTGTGAACTGTAGCATAGCAAATAGGCCCTATTGTAACTGAATGTACCCATTTTTCTTACGAAAGTAATGCAATTTCTATAAGGATTACAGCAAAATAAAATCAAGGAAAGAAACAAAAAATTGGTAATAACTGTGTTTTAATTACACAATTACATCCAACTCACATACAGATGTTACATGTTTGAAGACATATTTTGGCACTTCTGAAGACTCGTATATCAAGGATGTCTAGAATCATCGTACAGGTAGTGAAATTCTAGTGTCTTTGTCTGCTAGAAACTCTGCCTTTGCAAAAATTTAACCTAACCTGCTGCAATTTGTAGCCCCAGCAGAACGTATTAGAATGTATTATTTGCGTAGACATGGCAGTACGTATTCTTCATCCAGAGTTTGAAGACATCGCTGCTAACCGAATGCAATATTGCCGTACATGGTCTTCTAGCAGTCAACACTGCGTTCAAACATTGTAAGTGCCATGTCGGTACTACAGGCAATGGGGGGAAAATGAAACATATTTGCGGGTTGGAAGGGGAATGTGCATCATTTGTGGGGGACAGGTTATACTTTTTGTACAGGTTGGTGTTTATGAACAAAGGATCCTGCCATAGCATACCAAAACTGGTTACGCAGTTAGAGACCGCACTATCACTGGGACACCACTGTCTCCAGACCACCGCACTCTCCTGACTGCCGTCACTCCCTTGTCACCACTGCCTCTCATCTACCTCCATCTCCACACGCTGTCAGCATAACCTTGCTGCTCAACATCTGTGACTTCATTTTTTTCGTTTTATGTTCGCTGTTGTGCTGGAAGAATTGACTACTCGAAGTGATGGCACCACGATTCATCACCTGTCTTTATGTGAAATAGAAACGCAGTCCCTTATGATTCATATTGCAGAAAGTGGTGTAAACCCCAAATCATGCAATAATTAGTATTATGGTTGTCGATCAGCAACCGCGGAACGTATTTTGAGCACAACTTCTGATACTGCAGTTTCTTCCTATAGGACATTCACGGTTACTTCACACTTTTATGAAGGCCTGCTGAAGTTCTACTTCCTCATGTAAACAAAGCTTAACCGAGTCTAAAAAATTACACCAAAGTAACAGCGCACGGATTCGTGCGCACTCAGTTTAATAAATTTTGCTCGATAACTATTTCTTACTATACATTACCAACACAGCTATTTTCCCTCATTTTTGTTCATATTAAATGTCAATTAAATAATATAATTTAAATACAAATAAAATAGTAAAAGTTCAATTTAACTAAAAATAAGGTACTTTTATGTCAACTAAAGTACAAAACGCTTGTGATACATAGCACATTTAGGAAACAGCCAAGCACTTCATTCATGGGGTGATTTTTCGTAGATTTGATTCAAAAAGTGTGAAATAGACCGCGAATATACTATAACCAATATTTGTAATGTCCTAAACGACATAGCGAATCCCCCCACTACTGAACCTAGACTCCAACCACACACACTCGTGCTGCTGCGTCACTCTCAGTGACGGCTTCGTCTGTCGCAACAACGCGCACCTGGTCTGGCTGCAGAAAATCTTCCGCTTTCTCGTGTATTTCCCAGAATATTCACGCACTTTCTGTCACTGTTGTCTTCGACATGTATTTTGTCATCATACACAGCCCGCATTCTGCAGTGGATGTCAACTTGTCAGCTATGCTGTTAGATACCGTTCCACATTCCATCTTTTCTTTCGTGGTACAAACACAACATAAATTAACACGAATTATTCAGTAAGTAACAATTCGTCAGGTGTGGTGCACTGACTATTTATCGCGCAGTCGAAGCCCCATGTTCTTAGCGTCTAACACAGTCACCCGCCTGGGTGGTAACTTACCAACACACTTCCGATACCTACCACTTACAACATTCAGTGCACTGCAAGCGCGCATGTCTAGGAAACTCTTGGTAGCTTGACTAAAGGGTTATGCAACACAGCCATGTTCGCTGCATATCTGTCAGGCGTTATTACACACGCCTTTCATTTTTTTCACGAGCTAGTTGTCTTAGTTTAGTGAAAAATGGATGAAAACACAGCGTTTCGAAATAAAAAAAAAGTTAACCACCATTTTAATAAGAAAGGGCGATGATACTATCAAAATATCCATACAGTAAAAATCTTTCTGTTTTTAATGTTTTTCACAGACTTTTATTTATTCTCAAGTAAATAACCATATTTTAAAGAAACGAAACTGGGAAATAAATTTTCAGGGGCAAATAACGCCTACAATATTCATACTGGGGAAATATTCAAAACACATTTTCAACATGCATTCTTACGAGAAATACCTTCACTCAATTAACACTCTGCGTCTAGACACATCCTGTTTCAGTAGGCCCCTATGCCAGATTTATTATTTTTTTCATCTCTATGTTTTGAGACATCTGACAGGTAGTTTGTTTACTTATATTATATTAGGTGTGTCACTACAGCAGATTATGACTCACCCCATTAAAAACTACTGCTTCATTTCATGAGTTGACTGATTTTCAGTCAGTCGGAGGGCAGGAATCCCGGCATAGTGCAGAGTTTACGTGAAGAACCAAAGAGGTTGTGTTACCAGGATATTTATTTGTATTAAAACTCACTCTAACAACCAAGGTATAATTATAGAAAACCAAAATTTAATTTCGGGCATGCGCTCTTTTGCATGGATGAAAGCGACAGCGGTGCCACCAAAGAGGCTAAACAGAACTATGTATTTGTCTTTGATGATATCACCGCAGAGAAATAGGCTTGCATAAAGAAATTTGATTTCTTCTGGCCGTGTCACGAATTATTCATTTGTGGAAAATCTCATTCCTAGATACGGTAGAGGTTGTCAATCTCACACTATGAATGGTAGTATGAAAGCGCTAGGCGTGCAGCGCAATTCAGTTCCTCAACGTGCATAGTATCGAACCTACATAACAAACATTTCTTTGCGGAAACTATAATAGGAAAAACCCAAAATTTCTGAAAATAAATATTTTTGGTGCCTTCTCCCGTTTATGCATTAGAAAAGCAGTTATTTTATAACTTCAGAAACACTTGACGGTAGGCCTAGTTCTGAAATTGAGTAGTCGTGTCCATTTTCACGGGGTTTGGAATGATCTGTGTTTAGTGATCTTTGAATTACCACAAATTACTGCATATAACAAGTAGTGCAAATTTCAACGAACAAGAGTTCTTTGTAAAAAATATAGGCCTCTATATGTAAGACATTACACAAATGCAGATACTTTTATAAATTTACAAAAGATTCTGTAATTTTTTTATACTGGTTTAAAAAATTTTTCTTTGTAAAAATATTTTTGGGGTGCTAAAAATAATTTTGTATTCACTGAAATAATTTAGGAGTAAGGATGTTTGTTTTTACGAAAAACTTTGTAGAGGCTGTTCACGGGAAAAGTGAGCTCTTTTGACGTCCTAGTTACTTTTTCCTTTCAGCCATTTTTTCCCCTTTTTTAAACCATGTTTTTAAATACATATTGCCATGTAAGTAATAAACACAGTGTGTATATTCTACTGCACTCGGATGTTAACATCTAAAGCTAAAATAAAATATATTTATTAACTATTATTCCAAACGAGAGGGCTTTCAAAAGTGTCCGAGACATAGAAGCGTGGAAGCGTTAAGGGTGACCTAGGTATACGTATAGAATGTATGATAGCCTTAACACGCAAGGCACTGAACTGGCGGCCGTCTCCCTCTCTCTCTCTCCCTCTTGACTCTCGCCCCTATAGATTTGTTAATGGTGACCCTATCATTTTTGGCGTAAAAATAAAAGTGTATCGCGCATGACCCTATGTTAAGTAGCCTGTGCCGGAAATTTAATTTCCTAAAAATGATTGCAAAAATTTTGTAGGAAACACCTTTTCACTTCAAAATAATACACATTAGATACGGAAATATGAAACGTAAAGTAGCATTCCGCCGTGAAAATATTTCTTAAACTCTATTCGTTAGCGGGCAACGCTCGAAAATATTGAACCGTTTTTCTTAAAGGGAAACTATAGCTTACGACTGAATCTCTGAGTTTTATTTTGGGCCCAAGCAAATGGCGCTCATATATAGTCTGTCCCTCGAATGAGTGCACTGTTTGGAAATTTCTAAAAGTAGCCTTGCGTACAGTTATATGAATGGAAAAATATTTTCTGTTGGCATAATGGGTAGATTGACAGTAGTCAGATGAGAGTGTTTATGTAAACATCATCTGTACCTTGGGGAAACATGCCTGTATCCATGGAAACCGCTGTAAACAAGGCTGTCATCAGAACATACAAAAAGTGCACTCGTTCGCGGTACAGACTACACATAAGAAGCTGAAAGTGTTTACGCTCTGTGTCATGGACAAAAGACACTAATATCAGTTTTTTGAAATAAATGAAATACGTTTGGGTTTCACAATTCATATGATAATTAAAAATTAAGACATAAAATAAAATGCTTCGAAATTATGTAAATGAAACTACTTTCAGAAAAGTGTTGCGAGAATGCGACGAAACTAAGAACTAAGCATTCACTGTTTAAAGTGTTTAAAATGTTAAAATTATTGTACACGTATTTAGCATTTGACACTATTTTTCGTTGTGATACGAAATATTAGTCTGAAATAAGTACGACAAATAAGCAAATATTTTTTCTTTTCAAAAAAGAGTGAAACGAGCTATAGGAATCTTAATTTTACATGTTTTTTGTGCTAATATCAAAATCCAATAAAATGAATACGTTAGGCAACAGCTCGAAGGAATTGTTCGTGTTAATAGAATGTGTATACGAATATTTCTTGAAAATTCTGCATTTCACCCGTATTTAAAATTTTAATTTTTGAGAAAAGAATACAGTCAAAATACTTAAAAATTTAACTATTACCACAGATGAACCAAGTGACGGTATCATAGAAATTGCTACGTGTCATTCTTGTGATTTCAATAAACAGTTTAGCTGGAACAAACTTTTTGTTACAATAACTTTTTGAAATTTGTACAAATAGATATTTTAATTGAAATTCTCATATCTGAACTAAAATAATAAAGGTTGTTAAAAATTATTTTGTTATTTTTATTAAGTCGTTATTGATGTCATGTCACGAAACTATAAAATATTCCCAAAAACCAGAAACAATTTGGTTCTTGAACATCCTTAATTGTTCCGCTTGTTTGTAGCTATTTTGCGCTTTCGAGGCATCGAAATACATCAGCAGTAAGGGCGAATCTTGTGGCGTGCAGTTCTCCACCGGCGACTTCCCTGAACGTCACCCTATATTTTATGGCACACTAAAATATATGTATATATAATGCGTGTATTAATATAACTCTGAACTTTCTGTATCGAAAATTAAGAGCTAAAATAGGTTACGAAAATACCCATTTTAAACATTTACACACCCCTATCTTTCCTACCTCGAAAAAAATTCCTCGGATTTGAAACTATACCTCGAAACTTGTCTCTGGTTGCGAAACGTTTCTTAAATACTTTTCGTGTTTAGACAGCGCTACAAAATATATAACCGTTTTTCAATCATGTGTTTCATACCAAACCTCTGCAACGCACTTATTGCGCCTGCCAGGCAGAGCCTTAAAAAATTTCACGATAATTTTTTTATTTCGCCATCTGGAAAATATTTAAGGACCACATAAATGTAAATATTTGTAGTTAAATTGTTACAGTTTTAAAAATACTGTGACATACCACAAATTGTACAAATAAGTATTTATTTTCTTTCTCAAAATACACATGCAAAAAAATAGCTCACTAGTAAAACCTTGAACAGTGAATATTTAAACAAGAAATTGGGAGAGCATGTCAGTTTAGTACTTGAACAATAAATCTAGCACAATATAACTAAAACAAATTAAAAAACAATATTAAAAATATTAAAACAAAAATCAGCGGGTGCTCTTATGGAGGCTAATCAAAGCCGCTCTACAATATGTACAATAGAAAATTAAAAACAGTAAAAACAATAGACGATGGAACAGCAGGTTGTTAGGATGTAATGAGGCCTTAACTGAACGGCCTGCCTGATCACACCTTCAAACATTAAACCAGGGCACGAGCGTGATTGCAACAGCACCTTGTGAAAGACAGTTGCAGAAATCCCCTCCACCGGCCAGTAAACGGGGCTGAAATATATTAAAGAACGCTCCCGATATAGGCCAGTGTAACACTTGTAGCGAGGTCTTTTGTCGTTGACCTGACCATAGCGAAGACCACTGAAGATGGGTGTGTCCGGCCGTCGTTAACCGCCTCCTAGAATTAGCCTCTGGCAACATGAACAAGGTGGGGACTTTCCAATTAGATTGTGACAGTAATGGCGTGAGGTATTAAATCTCAACATAATTAATAAGCATCTTGGTATTCAATTTAAGCTCCCCCGATCAATAGTCATTTAAATAGTTATTGTATAATCCTTATATGTGTAATAAACTCCATCTTATACTGCTGTGCTCTACCGAATCATGAGTAAATATTGAGCTACGCCCCTAAGACACTTTCACATATGGATGGCTTAAAAGCTCATTCATAACAAGGTGCTCGGTTGGAGCCTTACTAAAGCCACCGTTCTAATTACGCATTGAAACACGCAATAAAATATAGTGATGCACAAGAAAAACAAGTGGGTGCTCTAATGGAGCCTAAACATAGTCACTTGTGAAATATAATTGACAACAAATTTTCACTAACCCATATCAATTTAAAAATCAGTTAAAATTTACAGTTGAGATAATATCACGTGAGCATTATAAATTAATTTGTAACCTGAGCAGGCGGGTTATCGACAGCCTGAAGGAGCATTCAATAATACGAGACGAGTGCGGTCCCTTACAACTATCGCGCTGACACACAACACCAGCTTCAAGGCTAACCACGGTGAATAAATGAATGCATTAATACACTAAACATTGCAACATTAAAAACGCATTCATGGAACTACAACCGTAACTGGGCAGTAAGTTTAAATCAAACAAAATTCAGAATCGGCGACCGAAAGGGAATTTTGATTGCTAACGCACACGCAAATGCTACCCTATTCCACACATGAACTAGCCCAAACACATTACGTTAAAAACAACTAGCAAATGGTTAAAATCTAAATATAAATCATGACCCATCTGCTGGTAAGCCCTAAGGGGCATCGGCCACTACCACGAGATCGTACAGACAGTCGTACCAGAAGCTAAACACAGTAAGAAGTGCTGCAGAGAAAGCAGCAACACAGCCTGAAATAATATCGCCATAGGGGCAACACTGTTATAGCACGCATGCGCGGAGGGAGGGGGACAACAACGAGCAAGTACAGAAGAAGGGGCGTGGGAACTGAAACCAAGACGCGAGCGGAGTGGTGACCGGAAATCGAGAATTTCGGAATGTGGGCGACCAAGTTTATATGCTGTTAATTAAATTTGCCAATTAAATTACATGTAATGCAATCTGTATCATATAAACAAATTGTTGATTAAGTATTACGATATTTAACAATAGGTACTCAGGTACTGGTATCCTGAATCTGTTTTAAAACATTAATTTAATTTTCTCTCGGACGAATATACATGTGTTGGCAAAAACATCAATACCTATTTGAAAATAGATTCAGGATGCCAGTACCAGTACACCCATTGTAAAATAACCTTTATAATTAATTAACATGTTGTGTATACAAAATAGAGCACATGGCATGTGATTTAGTTGACAAATTTAATTAGGAGCATAGAAACTTGGGCTCCCATATTCTGAAATTTTCTAATTTTCGTTGCTATATTTTTAAAACTATAATCATTTGACTACAAATATTAACATCTATGTAGTCCTCATAATATAAATATATTTCAGATAATGAAATAAACAATTATCGTGAAATATGGCCGCCTGCCTGGAGATTTTTTCTGCGTTTGAGACCGAGAAGCGAGGAAGCGATAAGGGCGACATCGCCACGCGCATCAAGTGCGCCATCGCCAGTAAGCGCAAGACTCTGGACTGGCGTGCAGTGTTCTAGTCGCACTGCGTCTACCTACTTTATGTAACTTTCAGCGGTGACCCTGTTATTTTATTGGTGGAAAGTCTCTAGGAAGATTCAGTGCAGGGCCCTTGAGTAGTTTTGTATCCATCTGATGCGTGCATTTTTAGATACAACGCTTTGGAAAAAGCCACTTTGATCCATTTTGGAGTACTCTCAAATGGTGTTTCTAATGTCCGTGACGTCTTGAAAGTACTCAACAGCCCTCGTCTGAAGTGTATGTTATTTTCATAGAGAAGCGTATTGGACGCATGCTTAGTAGTTTAATTGGAAAACGTGTATTCCAAACACTGCAACGCAGTTCAAGCACCAGGTAGGCGGGATCCTTAAGAGGACTCCCTAGTCAAAAATGGTCCCTAAAATCAGTGTTCGTGCGTATAGTATACGCATATCTCAGTGAATAAGATAATGTTCTGGGAATACGACTTTTTCTCCAGGAAACAACAAAATATTAATATCCAGCCACCACTTTTTTACTTTTATCTTATTAAATAAATTCAAAGAGAAAAAAAATTGTGAAAATGGTTTTATAATAGCATTTTTATGGTTTTCCTACGCAGATTCCTTCCGGGAAAGGAGGTAATTACAAAGTAGCATCTGTAGTTGAATTCATCGGCTTACATCACGTGTAAAAATATCCCACTGTTACAAATCTAATTGCGAGAAATTCAGCTTCCCGAGAATGTATATCGTAGCCTTGGGAAGGCCCGTCGTTGCTCTTTCTTATGAAAACTGACGTGTGCTTGAGACTTTAATGTTTTTACTTTTTTTTTTATTCTCTTTGAGAATATATGGGGCCGATATTTTGATGTTCGCGTCCGCAGCACAGCTATAAGGGGGGAAATAACACGCGCGCCCAGCGTTCCATCGCTCATACGCGTAAGGCTCTGAATAGGTGTGCAGTGCTCATAGATTAAACTACAACTGTACCATTTTTTCTCCTATCTCTTAAGGAAACTGCGCTGGAAATCTCTAAAACTGCGAATTTTTTTTTACAATTTTCGCGATACTTTTTTTTTCTTAGAATACGCTTACTATGGTAAAAACGAAAATTTACGACGGTTTTCATCTTTTCTGGCAAAAATTTATATATCCAGAATATTTATTTGCCGGGATAAACGTCAACGCCCAAACAAATAATCTACAGGAAATATGCCCGGACTACCAACTCTAAAGGGGAACGTTCCCCGCCCATATGGATTCTTGGGCTTTCTTACTTTTTAATATATTTTTTTTTAAAATAACACTCTAGAATTACCCCTATACCCAGCGCAGACACAATGACTGAACTATAAACTCGTAGCTATTTGTGTCACAACATTGATTTTCCCCAATTTTGTCAGATCTAACATTGTGTCGTAAATATGAGTTCGTAGTTCAGTCATTTTGTCTGTACTGCTGCATAAGGTCAGTATCTAGTCAGTTACAGAGGTAATTTCGGAATTTTTTTTAAAAATATAAACGAGCTATAAAACCCAAGAATGCAAAATGGTGAAGGGAAGGCATCCTTTAAAGCGAGCGTGTCCGGCAGCGAGGGTACCCACGAAGCAGCTACAGCGAGCACGTCAGAGAACATGCCCCCCTGCCAGAGACCCCGGGGGGCGCCGGGGCTGTAGCGACTCGCTCGACTGTGCCTCATTTAACAGCCGCGAATGACGCTGCGTCCGCCACGTCGCCATTGTCGCGGGCGGCCCGGCGTGCCCCAGCCCTCTGCTTGCTTTGCATCACAAACGTGCGAGCGCTGCCTTCAGAATGTTTACTGCTCCGCGGGTCGTCCGTCGCGTTCGCCGCAATGCGCGTGCACTTTCCGACCTGCAAAAATATCAATCTATTTCAAATCACCGTCGTCAGTGTGCATGAGCGTCCATGCGTGCGGGGAAAAGAAGGTTTGGCTTGGGCCCCCTCTTGGTACGTTTTTTTCTTCGTGGAGTATGATTTAACATTTGTCGCTTGAAGTAAATTACGAGTTGCCCCGAGAGTTCCGAATCCTCAGGTTATGCAGTCAAGTGTTTAAGTGTAGTTGTAGCTTCAATTTAAAACTCAGTTTTCAGCACAAAATAAAACCAAATTTTACACTTATCAAAGAAAGATTGACGTTCTCGTAATTTGCCTTCCCTTCGCTCTCCCCGATTCGTCGAAGATTGACGCCGTAGCACGTGCGTGCGCTCTACTTGAAAGATTACAAGTTAACACTGATTACTTGTTTCCCAAAACCATTCCCCGGCGAATGCTGGGATGCTTCCTTACTACAGGCCATGGCCGATTCCTTCGCCTTTCCTGCTTCTGTGAGCAACTAGCTCTGTCTCTATTGACCCCGCTGTTGACGAGACACTAACCCCTGCCTACATATGTATATACCTTATCATTGATTAAAGTATATTTGAATAACACGTCTGTCCAATCACTACGAGGACTGTCTTCAAACTTTTACCTTCGGCCCGTCCATAATTTGGAACTTTGTTTCATAATTAGCGGGAAAAGATGATGTCCTGTGACATTAGATAACTTCGATCCCAAAATATTATGTTTCAAAACTATTTAATTAGCTCCTGCTGTCTTATTCGTGTATGACGTCATCCATATAAATTCTTTTCCAAACTACACATTTTTCATTAAAAAAATTTTGAAATAAAATTAATTTTTAATAAAAATCTATAAACCATTATTTTGAACAAAAAAATTGTTATTAATATATTTAATCAACTCAACCCCCGAATTTTGTTGCATATTCCCAACTCCTGGCGTCGACACTTACGTACATTCGACTGTTAGCTACTCGTATGGTGTCGTTTCCTTTTGCTTTATTGCGAATTCGACGCATACATATTATTTATCGCATAGTTGCGGACATAACATCAATTCGTTGTTGCAATGCATAAACTCGGTCCCTCGAACGAGCAGCTATACATGATATGAAATATATAATTTTCATCTGATTTCCACAATTATTTCATTTATGAATTACATAATTGCAATGAAACCCATAAAATACTTTCTTAAATTGCTATTACATTCTATACAGTTTGTACCATTCATTCTATTCAATCAGTTATTTTATGTATTTCCCACACAGAGTAAAATAAAGTAACACGCAGTATTTGGAAACATCAATTTTAATAAAATATACATACACATGTAGTTATAAAATTGCCGCATCCATGAGACATTGAAATTGAATTTAAATTTTCAAAAAAATGGAAACCAATGATATAAATAATTGATTGCAGCAGCAAAAAAGAGGCCATTTATTTGGGCGAAATTGTGAAGTTTAATAGTACATTCAGACCATTGCTCCACCACCATTGCGATTATAGGAACCGGCGTGAAATCGTAGACACTTCTAATATACAATGTAATATAGTTCCTTATAGGAGGTTTACGATAAAGTGAGAACTTTTGAAATCAACCTTTGAAGCAAATCACTGTTCGTAAGTGCATATGTTTTAACGTTAGCATTATCCGCAATACTCACAGTTAATTTGGTAGCAAACTACGAGAAGCAGTTCCANCCCAACTCCTGGCGTCGACACTTACGTACATTCGACTGTTAGCTACTCGTATGGTGTCGTTTCCTTTTGCTTTATTACGAATTCGACGCATAAATATTATTTATCGCATAGTTGCGGATATAACATCAATTCGTTGTTGCAATGCATAAACTCGGTCCCTCGAATGAGCAGGTATACATGATATGAAATATATAATTTTCATCTGATTTCCACAATTATTTCATTTATGAATTACATAATTGCAATGAAACCCATTAAATACTTTCTTAAATTCCTATTACATTCTATACAGTTTGTACCATTCATTCTATTCAATCAGTTATTTTATGTATTTCCCACACAGAGTAAAATAAAGTAACACACAGTATTTGGAAACATCAATTTTAATAAAATATACATACACATGTAGTTATAAAATTGCCGCATCCATGAGACATTGAAATTGAATTTAAATTTTCAAAAAAATGGAAACCAATGATATAAATAATTGATTGCAGCAGCAAAAAAGAGACCATTTATTTGGGCGAAATTGTGAAGTTTAATAGTACATTCAGACCATTGCTCCACCACCATTGCGATTATAGGAACCGGCGTGAAATCGTAGANCAATTATAGGATCCGGCGTGAAATCGTAGACACTTCTAATATACAATGTAATATAGTTCCTTATAGGAGGTTTACGATAAAGTGAGAACTTTTGAAATCAACCTTTGAAGCAAATCACTGTTCGTAACTGCATATGTTTTAACGTTAGCATTATCCGCAATACTCACAGTTAATTTGGTAGCAAACTACGAGAAGCAGTTCCATGATTTAAAGTCTTGCCAGTCGTTAAGTTAAAAGTTCTTGTCGCCTGCAATTCAATTTGTTTTTATTATACGCAAGCAAGAATAAAATTTTGTATGATTGGAACACACAACTCTTTCACACCATCACTTGCCCAACACAACGTTCAGGTTACCTGGTTCATAGATTTTTTTTCTATCCACGCTCCCATGTCAACAAAACAGCGTTAAACGACCAACGTGATTTCAATTGGCAGTTCACAGCTCCTAAAATAAAGTATTCATCAATTAAATAAATAAAACATTTTTATATCTGTTCTGAGTGAAGTGGCAATATCTGTTACTGCTTTGTGTTATATTTCAACGTAGTTTATTATCCCAGAAGTCCTTGAAATTTTACATAATATGGTGACCTGGAAAATGTGCTGTGTAGATGCAATTACAGTTGGTATAAATTTTAAACGAGGAATAAACTTGAAGAAACTTTGTATGAGTGTGCTTTGTTATATTTGCGATGTGCGTTGCAATTTTGAAAGCTCTAGTAAATGTATGTTTTATTTGCTTTGATTTTATTCGAAGGAGAGCTATTTTACCTTCAAAGTATTGCCAACTGTAATCGCAAAGTTTGCGTTGAAGTAAAGTTTCTCATTTAAACCAGAATAACAATCACATTCATTTATATACAAAAACCTTTTTTCAGTAAAGTGAATATAATTTCTATCCGTTATAGAGTACAAAATAACTTAGTTGTTATAAAACACTTACCATTCAGAATACTAGTCACCATAGTCCGTATCACGGAAGTTCGTATGTATCACTTGAAAGAAAGAAGAATGAATGTGGTGAGAGAAAATGCGTTATCCTGTTTCTTCTATTATTATAATTTTTATTTTTGCATAATATAGTTATTTTGGGCTTTAAATTTGCCGTGTTCAGAAAGAGCAAACCATATATACTTCCTCCCCTAGCAATTTAATAGGAAAACTCGGGATGTTGTAAAGAAATTTCATTTGAAAATAATTTGTAATATGGTACTGTAATATGTTAACTTTATTACCCCAAATGATTTTCTAAGACCCATATAATGTGTAGTGACAACAACAAAATTACAATAACAACAATGGATTCATATTAGTTGATAGTAGAGGTAATATAGGCAAGCAGATAGGTAAATATTAGCACATATCTTAATACAAAAGAAAGGCAGCTAAAACAAAAAATAAACACTTATACGCTTTAAATGATCTGTAATAGGATATCAAAAGACTGAAAACTTAAAGGTCATATTTTAGTGAGGAATTATATTCTTTGACCATTACGCTTCACAACTCTCATCTGACTTGTTGAGATTTGCACAATAGTGACACAGGACAAACAGAATTCTAGTTCCTTGTCTTGTTATTTGTTTAGAAGAGGAAAGTACTGTTGTTTTAAACAGTTTGTCCTACCTTTTTATTTTTTTATTTACAGGAGTAAGTGGCATGTATGCCCTAATTGCGACAAAAACAATTTCGGGTGTCCTTTTGCAATGATGAAAGCTTCGTGTGGCCGTAGCAACGTTCGTACCAGATACAAAGTATTTCATAAAATATTCGGTTATCAATTCCGTTTAATGTTACTATTAACTACGTAAACTTGCAGAACTTTCTAAAGTGNTTTCATAAAATATTCGGTTATCAATTCCGTTTAATGTTACTATTAACTACGTAAACTTGCAGAACTTTCTAAAGTGCAGTGTCTTATTCAAACACAGGGATAGCTGAAAATGCTATGCTTGGCAAGATAATATATCTTGCTCACCTTATCCGTATTGAAAACCAGTTGGTCATTACTTGTATTAACTGCTTGGGCGTGCTAATATTACACTTTCAGCTTAGATTTTTCACCTAAAGCGCAGCACACGCCAGAGAGACTAAAACTTCAAATAAAGCGTATGACAATTGAGAACGTAGGCCTAACCATGTGTTCACGGAAGTATCCCAGAATGCACGATGCATTTTTAAAACAATTTTGGTATTACATCTTCCGACTAAAATTCGTGATATAATCAGACATACATGCCTTTAAATGACAGCAGTGTGGATTTGAAGACGAGCTGGCATCCTACAACTCACTTACAAAACACTGAAATGCTATAGTTCAGTGTTATAGAGTCCATTCTCTGTAACTTCACACTTTTCTGAAGTTCTTCTAAAGTTACATTGAATTACGTAGCCTTACGCTATATAAACAAAAACCTTGCTACGTAACTTTTATATTTACATTCTGAAATGTTATGTTTTCTTCATTAAGCTTTCCAAATAAACGTGAGCGTATTAAAAATATATATACATGTATATATGTTTATAATTTATAACGATATTTACATAGACTTATGACTTTTAACAGTGTCTGTATTGACTATGGTTCTTATGGTGATTATTATACAGATCATCAGAATATCTGTGTCATTCACGATATAGTACATTGCGCATATTACAGGTTATTCCGTATTTTGCTGTGACTGTCTTTTACCTTGTTAAAACTGCGGAGGAAAAAAATATGTATAGAAAGTACCTAACCAAAAGGAATGCATATTAAAACAGATGAGCACACAGTGCAACAATAGAGAGGAAACTCCTAGAAACATAACTTGTGTGGATTATTTTGTCACGAAACTTCCCGTGTGAACAGCAGTGGCTACCAACGTAAAAGTGACAATGAAAACTGTAAACAACCCTGTGTGTGGACACATTTTGACTGCTCATATTTTTTCTGCATACGTCGTTTTATGAGGCCCTTTTCATTTGGTTTATTTCTGAGTTTTAGCTCTTTAAGCCAGTCAGGCGTTTTGAAACTGCGGCAAATGTTCAATTTACAGGAACGTCTAAGTACACGTTACTTAGGCCTATACTTCAAACACCTAAGTAAATGTTGCAAAGATGTAATATAAACAAACAAGCATTTAAATAATTACCTCCGTCAAAAAAGTATTTTACTTTTAAAAACCTACAAACTTTGTACTTTGAGTACTCTAAAAACACTGAACCGACATAAAAGCCTACGGAACTCAGCTAACAACTGTCATTTCTTAAGTACTGTAAGTACACCGCTCCACCCGTTGAAATATTCTTACGCCTGCAGCAGAAACACAAATTTATCGCAACTTTGTAACTTTTACGGTTGGTTAAAAATACGACATGTACAAACTTTATTATGAATGTTTAATTAATTTTCACAGGAAGGAAAATTAACTCTCGGCCAAGTGTTTTAGTGTGCAGCAATACACAATGTCGCAATTGTTGCCGAATTCCAGGTCGTGACCACCTGCCTTCACATCAGAATATATATATTTTTATAAATATTTGAACGCAGTTAGAAGGTGGATTTTTGCTGTCCTTGTGGCAAACCCAGCGCTCTAGGCTCGCAGATGATGGAGGGCATTTCACACTAAAGAACGTTTCTCAGTTCGTCCCGATATTACCCTCATGTTATCGCACATCAAACATTGTCAGAATTACGCCGTAAAGAACATTTCCTGGCAACCACCACAACTAGACTATTTACAGTATGGAAATTACTGTACGCTGAATACGAGCATAAGACGCATAAAATATACCATATTTCAAGTGCATAAAGGCGTACTTTTATTTTAAAAATACGTTAAATATATTTCAATATTATGTAAAGTTTTTTTTCAACGAATTTGTTAATTTATCGTATAGACAACTGCTTAAAATTTGAAACTATGCATTGAAAATATAATAATTTTTATTTTAGTTTTCCTGCATATATTGAAAAAGTTTGCTGCAGTTGTTATTGCTGTTTTTCTCGTGTAAATTGTGTGTCATCTTTGGGTGGTTTTGACTATTCATCAAAGTGAATGTAATAATAATAATAATAAAAATAAATATAATTTATTAATTTTATTTATTCATTTATTTGAAGTTTAATGTGCCACCCAACAGTGTTAACCATTAACTGGGCGACACACAGATAAAAACATTAGATAAGACTTCAAAAAAAAAAAAGACAAATACACAATACTCATTAACCAACCAACATAAAAAGGCAAAAAAAGACACACATGGACAATACATGAGATTTACACAACTATGCTAAATAACATTAATAATGTACTTAAAAAATAAAAGATTAATTAATGGCAATTAATGGGTAGTAGTTGAAAGCCCAAAATTCAGAAAATGGCCCACTATCAATTATAATGCCGCAATAGCTCAATAAAAGTAATTTTCTTTTCCATAAGGGGAACAAAATAAAAAAACAATTTATTATAATTTGAAACACATCTTTTGACTAAATCATTTCGAGTATTTAAATTCTATGCTTATAATTCGGAATCTTTAAACATACCATTTTATTCACAACAGAACAAAAAAATATTAAAGAAAAGAATTTACCAAAAATAATGCATTTATAATGTCTCGTCTGACTTTCAATGTCTGAGTATTATGTCAAATGAGCATTAACAATAATAATAGTGTAAATTCTATATTCCTTTTTGTACAATATCAGTCGAATGGCCTTCTGTTATACTTAATCAGCATTTATAATTTATTTGAGTTCAGTGTATAGAGTCTGTCCGCGGTTAGAACAGCACTTAGAAAACCCTGGGTACGATTTCCTTTTTTGTCGATTTGTATATCCTTCGGTCATATGCAAAGTTAACATAGCCATGGAACCGATCACTTTATTCATGCAATGATATAGCATACCTGCGAAATTATTAGGGACGTCACTAATGTGCTGCACTTACGCTTACGGAAGCAGAAACTAAATGTAACAAACTCAGTGTCCATAGATTTAATCGTAACTCTTTTGATACGCCGTTAAGATATGGAACTCGAGCAATATCAGTCAGTGTTAGTGTTAAATAAATGTGGTAACACGCAACGATTATTTTAAAAGATTAATTTAAAAAGTACTTCAGTGAACGCTCTCAATTATAAACGTTGTTAAAGTAGAAAATCAAGTAAGTGCAGTCGCAATCAAGACAGAGGGGAAGACAAAGGTCTCCCTCTCTCTTGATAGAAAGGGAGAGAGAGAGAGAGAGAGAGAGCATTGAGACACGGTTTGGAGAGGGGAGAGGCACGGTGTCCGCACAGCAGACTGCCCACATTGTGACCAACTGGCCAGTGTTGCCGGCCCGGCTCACACAGCGGAGTTAACAACTGCCGGCCCACTGGGTTCATTAGCCTTGTTTGGGACNCCAGTGTTGCCGGCCCGGCTCACACAGCGGAGTTAACAACTGCCGGCCCACTGGGTTCATTAGCCTTGTTTGGGACGAGTCTCCCGCAAGCTCACCCCCCTCCCCCCTTTTTTCGACACTACTCATTGTGGCCGCCAAGCCTATTCTCGTCTCTTCCACTCTCGTCAACCCCCTCCCTAGCCGCACCCGTGAATGGGTCCCCGTGTTGGCACCCCTGCAACGTGAGCGCCTTCGAGTAGTCTTAACCTCGGTAATGCGCTTTCCGCATTTTTATCTTCCTGAATGGTGGCAGGAGGGTGTTTCACAAGTGTCAACACTCTTGGAAGGAAAAAGCTTTTGACGTGCGGGTTTATTGAAGGAATGAGATTAGTAGGGATTGTGGCCTCCCCCCGCCATGGCCCGACCCAGAGGAGAAACAGGAGACGCCTCGGCTCAGGAGGGCCAATGTAGTGACAACTTTAAAGACGAATAATGCCTGTTATTTGTTTGCCTTCCTTCGCCTGCCTCGGAATAGAAGCGTGCAAAAACCGGACGGGAATTTCTTCTGGCAGCGAGGTTAAACGTGGACTCGTCTCAAGCTTCTTCCAAGAGGGAGAGAATTGGGGCAAGTGGGCNTAAACGTGGACTCGTCTCAAGCTTCTTCCAAGAGGGAGAGAATTGGGGCAAGTGGGCGCTCTCGAGTTCTACCAGTAACTTCTACATAACACAACAGACGTGATGTTCATTAGAATTGAAGGCACAAGTCGACGTAGGTGTTACGTTACAAAATCAACATTCTAAATAAATGGGCGACAAAGTTTCTTAAATTTGATTTTTACAATTACTGGTTTATTTAAATTATATAGAGTATACATGGTTAGTAAAAATCTATGATTAAGGACAGGAAAATTTCACAATTTCGACCACCTGCATGTTTTGTTCTTATTCGAGCTTCGACTTTGTTTTCATTGGCTGCTGTCTCAGTGTGTGTAGCCAGTGTCACCTCAGTCCAGGTGTGTCACGGGATTCGGTGCTTGCTTCCTTGCAGGTCTGTACCTGAGCGCGTCTAATCAACTGTGATCCAATTGCAAACATAACAGAACTACATATTTGTTTGAGATCGACCTTGTCCTAAAATGAATTCACCAAATTTTCCAGTCCCTGTTAATGATGCAATGTGAAAAATAGGAAATTACATAACACCTTCATTCATTGGAAAAAAATAGTTTTTTTTTTTACAAATTGTAATATAAAACTTTTATACATATTCAGGTATTCGATTAATTGTTGGTTAGCTAAAACNTTTTTTTTTTTACAAATTGTAATATAAAACTTTTATACATATTCAGGTATTCGATTAATTGTTGGTTAGCTAAAACATGCGGGATTAATCTAAAACGGATCAATTAAAAAAAACTGTAATCTTACCTGTTTTTGTTGTTAAAATTAAAAGATTTCTTGTTGTAAGATTTGTGACCTCGTTATCCCAGCGCGAAAGAACAAAAAATAGGTAATAAATTTATTATTTACATTATACAATCTGACGAGTTCAGAGTTGCTATCAACTAGTAGAAGTTTTCATGTGACTCTTTTTCTCAAACACCTTCTTACATACAGTACAATCACGCCTAGGTTTATACGATATGAGTCGAAAGTCATTCTGCACTTGTGCCTGCCGATGCTATTACAATCCGGGCATACACTTTTTCACTTGGTACAATTATTACCATGAATCATTGCCAAATCTAAGTTACGTGCATATTCTAGCTTGTTAACAAATATCTGCGATGGTTAACATAAAAAAATATATATCTTGGAGATGAGCGACCTTCGTTTCAAGGAGTTTGTGAGGATTTTCTTTGCTCTCTGAGTCTTTTGTTACTCCCCGGTAGTAAAAATTATTGTGTGTGAGATCCGATGGTCGTTGTGGCTTCCTTCGAAGTTTATCTGTCCGAAAAAATAATGCTGTACTTTGACAGGGACCCATGGTTCTTGTCCATGGTTGATTCAGTGATCACATTCACAACACACATAAAAAGTTCCGCCAACTACCAGAAATATTTACGTAGACGTAAAAGTAAAATACTGAAACGCTGTCCGGGGCGATAAACGGAACATATGTCTGAACTAATAAATTAGATTTTTGTTCTAGCTTCGGGCGTTGTGGACGTACAATGCCGATGCTACACGAAGTGCACTTCGCCGCTGCAACCCGAAAAAAAACATCGTTTTCACTTCAGTTAGAATACTGAACCCTCCTGTATCTATACTTTTATTAAATCCCATAACAAGCACGAACTAGGCCCCTGCCTATAGGCCTAATGGATGGCGACACTTCAAAAACTTCAACAACACAGGAAACTGAAAAATACGTACGTCACTTTAGCCTAACTGAAATATTGACTTGACGTACACAGATTATTATAGCGTAAATATCAAACTCAGTGAATTATAGTAGGGGAAAAAGAACGTAACCGAACTAAGCAAATTCACAGAAAGTCCCATCAGTTGCTGGAAAATCCCTTGATATTTATTAAAGTTCTTTGCCGAAAAAAAATATGCCCGTAAGTTCGTAAAATATTTCAGAGTAATTTTTACCAGCACATTTTTTTAAATTTCACGGAACTAATTTCTAACAGTGTAGCCATCAAACTCTGTCACCCAGGAGTTGCTCGAGCGATAGCACGGTGGGCTATACGTGACGTGTTTTCTCAAAGTGATCTTTATTTCTTCCCTATCCTCTCGCCCCCTCACTTTGTTTAACTCTTCACACTGGTCGAATGTAGTACACAGCCTCTTCCAACGCATGTCTACCGGACCTTGGGTCAGAAACCAAGTGCGGGTTATTGTCACCGCGAAGGACCTGTTCCACAAAACACGCGCGCGCCTCAGGTGACAACATTAGTTTCACGTTGCGGGCGCCACCTACCAGGATTTACCTGAAGCTTGGTTGCGCGGGAGCGCTAATGGCGACCGAGGCACTCATTTCAGACGTTAATATGTTTCTACACGCAAGAGACTCAACAACAGGGCAATCTTTCCGTCTGCAACTTGCACGAATTATTTATTTATTCAATACGTATTTAAGATTTTCTCGTGTTAAACAGTTTAACCCCTTAACGTATACATTACTTTTTCGTTTCAAGTGTTGCAAAAGAGGAAATTTTTGGTGTGGAAAGTACTCACAAATTTACTGTAAAACTGACACTTTGGAACATATGGAAAGGATTTCAATAAATCCACGGCACAAGAACCGCCTATGAAATAGCTGGTGTGTCGGCGGCAACCAATAGCATTATCAGGGGAAACACGATGTAGGAATTGGTGCGACCATGAATTCGCAATTTCTGCAACATGTCACACGTGAACGAGAATACTAGGGATGATGTTAAGAGGTTAAGCTAAGTATTGGTTCTTATTTCTGTTATGCATGCCAGGTCATATAGGAACGTATGGGGAATGTATTTGGACATGGGTCTTACATGGCACTATTATACACAGAAAGGCTAAGTGGTATACATGGTAACAGCGAGCTCCGAGTCGCTTGGCTGCCGTCTCAGAGGTGGGCGCCTTAGAGCAGTTTTAGATACAGCGAAGCTTGGTATTCACTGCTGGATTCAAGGATTATCATAAATCTTGCTATTTAGATAGACAATGGCAGAGTTAAAAATATGGTGCACGTAGCGCGATTTTACAGGAACTTAAGATGTGATCTCATCATGAGCTACAAACCATTTTGTGTCGACTCTGTACTCTGAAATGTTTGAGCCTTGAGATTTGACTATGAATAACACTCTAGCTGTGTTGGTCTGGAAAAGTGGGATGGAATACGTTAATGACGCCCACGTGGTACATTCTATTTCACTGTCTCCTGGTCGGAAACACGTTAAAAAAAAAGAGGTAGGCCTACATTTTATTTTCTTTCAGGTCACCAGAAACAAACGTTCAGAAATATTTCCAGAAAAGTGGAAAATCATTTTCAACTTTTTTTGCTAAGATTTAGTTTTCCCCGGGAAAATGTTATTTAGTTGTTAGGAAAACTTCGATGTAGAATTCTGTGATGTTTAGATGTTCAGTGAATTTATAGCCGTTGTCATCAAAACCTGTGCAGAATTTTTTCATCCATGATAGCATACTGTCGTCACGAATCTGCGATATTAAACCTCTGGGCAGAAGTGGTGACAGTTCCAACTGCTAGAGGAAAAATTNATACTGTCGTCACGAATCTGCGATATTAAACCTCTGGGCAGAAGTGGTGACAGTTCCAACTGCTAGAGGAAAAATTGTCCAGAAGTGTAACTTCGATAGCAGCAAGACGAAACACTAGAAACGTCACTTGTATTTCATTTTGGAACATCAGTAGCCTTACTAATTTAATGTATCGTTGTTTATTGAAAAATACAACTTTGACAAGCACCAAAACTGTCGCTTGGTAGAAAGTGTTTATACTGGTGTCTAAAGGGCCAATTTACTACTNATACTGTCGTCACGAATCTGCGATATTAAACCTCTGGGCAGAAGTGGTGACAGTTCCAACTGCTAGAGGAAAAATTTTCCAGAAGTGTAACTTTGATAGCAGCAAGACGAAACACTAGAAACGTCACTTGTATTTCATTTTGGAACATCAGTAGCCTTACTAATTTAATGTATCGTTGTTTATTGAAAAATACAACTTCTAAAAGGGTATTGAACAAGCGGGAATTAGCATAACATACTATGACATTCAACAAAGCTGAAGATACTAAAAATGTTCAACACTACAGAGGAAAAACTCTTTTGGCTATAAAAAATGTTTTATTTCACATGCGTTGTATTTAGTTTTGATTTGTTGCTATTCGATATCTGAGAAAGCATTTAATATACAATAGGAATTAATACGCAACATTTTATTCCCAAATTTCATGAGAGTACGAAAATGTTTCATTCGTAAATTCAGTACGACTGGACTGGTTATTACATAACTGCACAAATGTTTGTATTATAGTTGTGCAGGGTATTTCACAGCTATTCATATTAAGAACAAATACTTACTATGTATTTTGCTTCCTGGCCGTTCATGTGGACGACTTACACTTGAATAGATCTTCTGTCAACGAATGCGTACATATTACAATACGACTTTGTCACCCTTCGCTCGCTACGATAGACAAAATAAATTGTTGGAATTATAAAAGAATCACAGAAGTGTCAAAATTAACTACACTGTAAAAACCTTTTTTGTACTTTTACAAGAAAAATCTTTGGAAACCCAGTTTCCTAGACAATGTTCTCGTAAAATATTAAAAACATGTATTTGTTATAATACAAATGATAGGCTTGTATTACAACTTACATTATTGAGAAGTGGACATATCTTTTTATTGTAAAAAACAAATTTAATGATTTAATAACAAATTTATAATTCATGAAAAAAAATGAATACTGTGTCAGCTCAGGGACTAGAACCTACGTCCCTTGTATTACAAGTACACACCCTTAACCACAAGACCAACTCAACTCTAGCCTTGCAATTATTTTTTACGGAACAAATATTAGTGAAGTGATTCGATCGAAACGAACGCATTTATTTAATTTGAAGTGTTTTGTGTAGATATACCTATGAAACATTAGCATTCACAGTTAATAAGAAATAGCGTCAATTGTTTTTAAATCTGTCGTCGTTTTATTATGATTATTTGAGTTCTTTTAATTTTTTACATTAGTCAAACTTGCAATACATATATTTTTGCACGCAAATGCACTTTATACCACTCCTTGCACAAACAGTTGTAAACGGTTTTACGTTGTTGAGTGTACACCATTTTGCTTGAACTACGTAGGTGTCAAGTAATATTCGTACGTAAAATTGGCTCTAAATTTACTGCGGATGTAGACACTGGTGCATGACGTAAGATGTTCCTCGCAAGGGGGAAAAANCTTCTCTTAAAATTACGTTGGTTGTGGTAGAAATGAAGACTAATTACAGAACAGAACCTCAGATAAGCCCCACTAGGGTGTAAACTTTCGGTTTTGGTTTCAAATACAGGAAGGAAAGTACAATTTATAAACAAATAGGTCACGCTGCAGCTTAGACATGTGCCATGGATCATGCTGGTGTAAAAGCCATACACGGTTATAACTTTTATATTTCCGGTATATGAACAAGGACTGGTGGGTTTTCGGGAATATAATAATTTCCCCTTATATATTACCATACACCGGGCTATAATATTACATTTTCATTAAGCATTACGACATTAACCTCGAAGAGGCTCGTTCTGTGTGATTCCAATCAGCATGTCACTTATGAACGATGCTTTTGTGATGGACCAATACACCCGCTCTGGTGAGGCGGAGCCGGAATAGTTGCCCGCAGTTCTGTTGCATCACTCAGCAACCAAACGTGGCTTATCTTGAATCCTAGAATTGTAGGTGAACCGCACTCGTTCGGCACAGACGTTGGATTTTCGGGGTGGGTCGCCTTGTTTCGGCGTGAATTGCCAGCCCTATGCGACAGTCTGGTCATCCAAAATTCACAGCTGATCACAAGTCACCTGCAAAAACTGTAAAATCACCGACCAAGTTTTTGATATTGCCCACACTCCATATTTACCTGAAGACGTAACAGATATAACCCGGCAACGTCAACAAGATATCTGGAAAGAATGCGATTGCGGGGTGGCCTTGCTCAAATCAGATAGAACGGAGGTGGGGAAGGTCTAGCGAGCCAATCACAGGGAAGCAACGGTGTCACGGATACCTACTGTATAGTCTGCGCGCATGTGAATCGAACACGCCAGTCTTGCGGGAGGTATCCGTTAAAAATTAAGTCATGGCTTGTTCGAGTAAAAAAGTTCTGCTATTCTCAGCGAAGTCCAAGAAGTTATTGGCAACGTAATTGCGTTTTTCCATAACGAGAAAGTTTCTGAAAGACATTACTTATTCAATTGGAAATGCCACGAAGCGAGCAGCAGCTGCGACAGGGAAATCGGCGGCGGAAATATGTGAAATGCGTAAGGAAAGGAGTGTATCAAAATTAACAGGCAAGAAAGTATGTACCTACACCCGGGAAAAAACGAAAGACAAGTAGCAGAAAAATAGTTTTGGATGACTTTGATTTGTGCGTTTACTGTATGTGCTACAAATATACGAGAATGGTTCTAGGTAATTAATATTAAGAGTCGACCAGATATAAGCGTTTACAGACGAGGCTATGAACAGTATTTCATAAAAAGACTGGAAATTAGCTGTCACACGTAAAAAGAGAAGAAGCAAAATACTGGGGAAAAAAATACTAGGAAGAAGAAATAGAATAATTGTAATAAGCGTGGGTGGTGACAGCGATACTGACCGTGAAAGCGATAGTTGTCATGATGCCAATACAACAATGGTAGCAATTGTAGTGAAAAACTTATGGTGCACTTTCAAGAGTCGAAGAACTTGCATAGGAAATTGCATGTTTTAAACGATGGTAATTTGATTAACGGTAGAAATGTAAAATTTTGCTGATGTTTGGAGTAACGTGTATTATAATATGCATGTTTTCAATTTGCATATTTTGAGGTGTCTTATTATGTAAAAAAATTCACTCTTTTGGGAGACGGATTCCACGCAATATTTCTGGACAGGTATGCCTTTATTAATATCATCTTCCTTGCAACAGTTTCAATAATGTTTCTGTAGTTCCAGCTTTGCTCATATCGATTATTTTAGACTTAATAAGCCTTTGTACCATTTTCAGGAATGGTTTTAAATCATATTTACTAGCATGGCAGTTTATACATTATAAAACAGTATTAATTTAAAATAAAACGTGGTAACGAGGCTTACAAAATAAATATTGTATACACTTTGAACGCAATTTATTGTTAATACAAGACAATTTTTACGGCAAATATTTTTGCAGCTCCGTCAAATGAATTCAAAATAATGTTAACTGTGCATATTATTAATGCTGCTTTATATTTGTAGCTTGTCCTATTTCACGTATATTTCTTAACACCAGGCATATGTTTTCCTGTCACTCCAACTCTATCTTTATTCACTAAAAATTTAAAATTGTATTTTCATGTAATATTCTTATTCGTCTCGGATGCGTATTATAGCACGTGCCACTGTGATGTATCTGTATACTCGGGGAGAATTAAACCTTTGAAACTTCGTATGGCATGATAAACAATAAGGAAACTGCACTACTGCTTTTGACATTCCAGAATGTGTCGCAGAATGTGTTAGTAGTTTCTACTGAGTGTACCTTTCTTCCCCGCCCCGCGTCGTTCCAGGGGTGGAAGAGCTGCAACTTCCCCTCACGAGATCGTTTGTAAATTTGGTCGCACAATATTATTCCCCGAGACGTCATGTTGTTTCTTTGTGCTGTTGTAGCTGTTTCTGTTTCGTTTCGTATTTGGATTGCTTTATTTCTGTTATTTTCTTATTTCATGCCGTCCTTTGTCTGGATTATTATTCCCCGTTACAGCTGTGTGTGTATTCTTATAATAGTTTTGTTCCATATTTAGTCGTGGTCATTTTCCCTTTTATATTGTTAGGGCCTACTTGTATTGAAAAATGTGGTGTGCTGAACGGTAATATAGTAACTTTGTCTTATGTAATATAACTTTTCCTCTTGCCCTTCGTCCATTTTTCTTTCTACAGTTTGTTTATTTTTATTATATTTTTGATCGATTTTCGACAACTGGGTTTCCAAGTCCAGATATTTCCTTCAATAGGCCTATTTGTTTGAAAGTACAGTACTTTGTTCGACCTTTTCTGCTNAAGTCCAGATATTTCCTTCAATATGCCTATTTGTTTGAAAGTACAGTACTTTGTTCGACCTTTTCTGCTGTATTTTTTGTATGCGTTGAATGTTAGTATTTTCTTCTTAATTTGAGTAGTTTTTTTTTCGCTTAGTCTTACATTTTAATCACTAAAAGCAGAAATCGAAGTCCTATTAAATTCCGAATACCATGTAACGAACAATACAGTCTATTTTGTTCTTCCATCAATTGTAAGCCAAAGCTAAATCGATGCAACCCTTTGTGCTGCGACAGCAAAATCTGCATTGAACGTGTGAAGCTAACACTCGTCGCACAAGTCGTCTTCGTTGGTTTCAACTCTGCGTGGTGGTGTGCTCTATGCTCGGTTCGGATCCCCTCCCTTTTCCAAACCTGTTACCCTTCCCTTAATTTCTTCTCCGCTCATGCGTCATAATTACTTTATGATCTCGTCAGTTTATTTAGGTCATTGCACGGCTCGCGCGCCCTGCCGTCGCCTCAACGTGTTCCTGAAGATTTGCTGCTATGGATTAGTTTGCTGCACTTGTCGTCCAATGGACGTGAATCCGTGATGCATTTTGTAATTTGTATCGCCACCCCCTTAGCCACCGAGTTATTGCGCTATTGAAACGGCGAGTCGTGAACCAAGAGTTTGTGTGCTAGCTGGACTTTTTTTAATGTCTTGACTTCTTGTGTGGCGTATATGTGTTGTCTTCGTTAAGCTGTAATGTAAGTGTTTTTTGTAAAATTGTGGTCNGACATTCCAGAATGTGTCGCAGAATGTGTTAGTAGTTTCTACTGAGTGTACCTTTCTTCCCCGCCCCGCGTCGTTCGAGGTGTGGAAGAGCTGCAACTTCCCTTCACGAGATCGTTTGTAAATTTTGTCGCACAATATTATTCCCCGCGACGTCATGTTGTTTCTTTGTGCTGTTGTAGATGTTTCTGTTTCGTTTCGAATTTGGATTGCTTTATTTCTGTTATTTTCTTATTTCATGCCGTCCTTTGTCTGGATTATTATTCCCCGTTACAGCTGTGTGTGTATTCTTATAATAGTTTTGTTCCATATTTAGTCGTGGTCATTTTCCCTTTTATATTGTTAGGGCCTACTTGTATTGAAAAATGTGGTGTGCTGAACGGTAATATAGTAACTTTGTCTTATGTAATATAACTTATCCTCTTGCCCTTCGTCCATTTTTCTTTCTACAGTTTGTTTATTTTTATTATATTTTTGATCGATTTTCGACAACTGGGTTTCCAGGTCCAGATATTTCCTTCAATAGGCCTATTTGTTTGAAAGTACAGTACTTTGTTCGACCTTTTCTGCTGTATTTTTTGTATGCGTTGAATGTTAGTATTTTCTTCTTAATTTGAGTAGTTTTTTTTCGCTTAGTCTTACATTTTAATCACTAAAAGCAGAAATCGAAGTCCTATTAAATTCCGAATACCATGTAACGAACAATACAGTCTATTTTGTTCTTCCATCAATTGTAAGCCAAAGCTAAATCGATGCAACCCTTTGTGCTGCGACAGCAAAATCTGCATTGAACGTGTGAAGCTAACACTCGTCGCACAAGTCGTCTTCGTTGGTTTCAACTCTGCGTGGTGGTGTGCTCTATGCTCGGTTCGGATCCCCTCCCTTTTCCAAACCTGTTACCCTTCCCTTAATTTCTTCTCCGCTCATGCGTCATAATTACTTTATGATCTCGTCAGTTTATTTAGGTCATTGCACGGCCCGCGCGCCCTGCCGTCGCCTGAACGTGTTCCTGAAGATTTGCTGCTATGGATTAGGTTGCCGCACTTATCGTCCAACGAACGTGAATCCGTGATGGGGCATTTTGTAATTTGTATCGTCGCCCCCTTAGCCAACGAGTGATTGGGCTATTGAAACGGCGAGTCGTGAACCAAGAGTTTGTGTGCTAGCTGGACTTTTTTTAATGTCTTGACTTCTTGTGTGGCGTATATGTGTTGTCTTCGTTAAGCTGTAATGTAAGTGTTTTTTGTAAAATTGTGGTCTCGGTCGCCAGTCTAAATTTGGTTTCGGCTTTGACTAAAACCTAGCGTTGCTGCGTGTTGCCTGTTTTTAACATGTTGTGTGTAGTCTTGTTTGCTGCCCAAGAATAATTATTTTGTTTTAGATACTTTGCGTCCACGAATCCTCTAGTTGGGCTTTGTCAACATTTTTAATTGTGGTCGTTCAGTAATATTTTATTTAGTAGGAGCTTTGACGGCTCTTTTGACTGCCTCCAAGAAATTTCATATTTTATATTACATTTTTTAATGATAATTTTAACCTGTTGGCTTTATGAAAAGGAGGCCATACTGGGCTCATACAGCTGCCCTCCTTTCTGATTGCTCATTATAGTCATATATCGCTTTAATTGTTTTGAGAATCAATAATTGTTTTTAATAAACTTTACTCAAGTTGTGTAATTCCAGTTTTGAGATCAATTTATTACATTCATGTCAAGTTTTAATCATTTTGCGTGGATTTAGGAAGAAATAAATTATTGTGAACATTGATAATCTATTGCCAAGTTTAATGTCAAAATAATCTGGGCTGCTACATTTGTTTCAATGCATATTTATTGGCAAAATATATGAATGATTGACCTAATTTGTATGTATATTATTTGTGTTTTGGCAAAAAAGAATTAATGTTTGGTTGGTGCTATTCTATTAATTGTTAAGGTGAATACACTTTTTATTTAGGAAATCTAACTAACCGTTTGTGCTATCGAAATCTTTATTATTTCCCAGCGATTTCTACTTCACAAGCCTACAATTCTACAGTGAATTTTACTTATATAAATAATTTATAATGATGTTTTGAACAGTATGGACACCCGAGTTGCATCTCACAATGACTTAAGGTCCTTTCACACAATAACAGTTCACTTCAGATTTTTTTAAAATTTATCTCATTCAATTATTTTAATGTGGGCATCTTGTCTGTCAAACCATTGAATGGCACAAATTCCTTCAAAGATTTCCAATTAGAACATGTCCTATATTTTCTAAAAACCAATTATTCAATTAATTCTCCGAATTATTAAAACAGTAAATTAAATTACAAAAATATTTGCATTCTTATATTTATTTTATGCGAAAAAAAGTTTGTTTTGATCTGACAAATAATTTTCGCGTAGAATATGGTTTGTAGAGGCTTAGAAAAATATACTCAACTTACTCATAAATTTTTAAAACAAAAACTTTGCAAAAATTATCTTAAGTTGCCATTTTAACATTTATTAAATACAGCTGCATGTGTGAAACCACTTAAAAAATGTAAAGTAATAATTCAATAGGGTCTATATATTTAATTTACTCCATTGAAGCACACATGAACACTTCCTGTATTGAATAAATGAAATTCAATAAAATATTTTATCATTTGAAATGGCCTGAAGACTACTTCCTTACTTTTTATTTTAATCCGTTATTTATAACTTTTTTTTGAGAAAATTGCTTGTTACCTGTAGGTTGTGTTGCTTCTGTCCTTAGTCCCGACATCAATATGTTGCTCAAATGACCCTACTAACACAGATAAAGAAAAACGTATTGCTGTAGGAATCAGTGGCGATATGCCTTGGTTGGTTCTCCACTCCTCACAAGGTAGACACTCTTACACTTCCTAGACAGTATTTATTTTTGTAATGTTATAAAGTAACGAGTTGCCAAAAATTTCCAAGAAGAATGCAAGAAAAAATATCTCAAATTTGTTTATGTTATTAAGGATTAAAATTGAAATATCATCAACTGAATATCTTATATAAAAGACAGTCACTTTTGGTGCCCATTGGCTGACAATTCCATTTATATTAGGAACAGCTACCAATATTTTTTTCGAAAACTTAAAATAATTAGTTAAAAAAGAAATGCCATTTTCTTTCCCAGACGAGTTTAGCCAGAAGATATTCAGTAACACTAAAAATTAACGGGAATCCAAAAATTGTTGTTGCCATGGTGTTATCTTTTTAGACAATTTTCGTAGCACCTTAGTTTATCACTGTATTACAAGTGAACAACTAACACTGTATCTTTACGATATGTGTTCGCGTGACTCTACAAATTGCTATGGTTGTGTAGGAAGATTTATTGAAACTAAACTATTGTTTGTAAAAGAGTGAACAGGAATTTAATTCAGTTATAGAAGGTATTGCAATATAAGGTGTTAGTGAGGGAGGTCTTTATCTTGTTAAGCCACTCAAACAATACAACAAATAGCTCACCTGTATGTATCGTTGCCGTAGGCTGAGTATTGGAACGAGTAGAGACGAGCGACACACCAAGCTGCATCTTGAGATTAAGGGCTGTTCTAGGAGTGGGATTCTTCCCATGGCCTGGATACCGATGCGACATGTGGCTGCAGTTTGCTTTACTTGTCCGCCTTGACATGATTCATAATAAAATCTATGTAATTCTACAATAAAGTGTCAGTTACAAAGTGCTGAAGTTTTTCAATTGCGTGTTGCGTCTCATTCCCTGACGTTCTTCGCAATTAAGTGTGTCTTATTCACACGAGAGGTACGCAAAAATAATTGCTGTACTTGTTGCAAACAATTCTTTGCAACCTAGGAGCCAATATTTTCTTGTGACTCTAGAGATAAAATACTGTATATTTACAACACGTTATTTTAGAAAACACTCAACATTGTTTATGTAGCTCACTGTTTTTAATAAACTTGAAGTCTACAACACTTAATTGATGAAATTCATCAATAGTTTTACACATTTCGCACTAAGGTTTTGTGAAATATACTCTTATTTATTTGTACTGGCAACTATTTTCAAAATAATTTTTTGTACAAATACAAAAAAAATTACAGTAGTTACGCTACAATGCCGAGCACTCAGCACCTGTGGCTGCTCATAGGTCGTCAGATTTCCCTTGCTGCCGTTCAGGTTTTGTTTAGAAGCACATTGCGACCACGTGGACTCCTTCGGGATGTGTGGCCGCGCTACCGAAGTGAATGCTGTACTGATAGCCACGCACAGCTGATGTTTCAGTGTAAATGCTTCAATGGTTTATATGTGGAACACATTTTACGTTCAATGAATTCAAAACTTGAAATATTGTTTTGTATTTTCATAGTTACGGGAAAATGTATTTTATACGGAAGTCACCATGCCGAATTTTTTGTAGTTAGAAAAAAATAAATTTAAAGTGGCCACAGAAGTTTAGTTATAACCACTAAATAATGTTGTGTATACACCAAAAAAATTTGGATAGTTGAAAACAAACAAAACGTTCCGTGGTTGCACCAATTTGTTTTTCCTGGCAAGGCGCAGTGTTATTACCACGAAGAAAAAATTGACTGTAATCTGGAATTACTTCGGATGCGAAATTATAACATCGATTGGATGTGAGGCTGCCCGATTGACACTACTCACCACCATGATGCTTCACAAACAACTGATTGCCTCCTCTCGGTGGCCCAGGGTTGCCAACTCTGTGATCCAGCTATGGATGCAGCTGTGCCAACTGTGAAAACCACAAGAGGTGGCAGCACAGGAAATTCTAATATCGAATGTGTCTAGCACGTGGGAGGAAGTCAGCACACACATCAAATTTGTCCAGTGACACACAGACAATCACTAACACACGGAAATTGAGTATTCGCATATTTACAGATCCAAACATTCCGCCCACCTTGAAATGTTATAATTCAATAATTGAATGGCAATGGGCAAAGTTTCACCACAGGACACTTGAGTTGTTCATTGGAGGTGTGCACAGTTGCCACTATTGCCATGCCATTCTTCCCTGGGTGGAGCTCCAGGGCTCACCCCAAACGCCACAGTAGGGGCGGAAGCCTTTTTTCCTTGAGTAGCACGAGTTGATTGGCAGCAATCTCAGGTCATTTGTCATGCCACTTATGCCACTGTTGTAGAGTATGTAGGTAATAGCGGTGCCGGCGATGCCAAAAATCCTATTGCAGCCGCTCTACAAGCTACCATCGGTGCAGGTGATTGAGGGGAACGTCCTTGAAGCCAAGTTTAGGCAGAGTAGCCAAGGGTTCAAGGGTCAGAAAATGGCCAGGTGTAATGGAACCAAGATCGTTAGGATCACAACTCAAAGGGTACAATGGCCCGGAATGCAACATCGCTGCCACCTGAACTAGCATAGCTTCCCAATAACCTTGTGGAGATGGGACTTAAAGGATTTAACTCCAGCCTCCCAAAGGCCTCGGAGGTGAGGANTAGCTTCCCAATAACCTTGTGGAGATGGGACTTAAAGGATTTAACTCCAGCCTCCCAAAGGCCTCGGAGGTGAGGATCAGCAGGGATGTTGAAGTGCCAGTTGACATCAAGCTGGAACAATGTGTCATTTGCCATATTTTGGTGAGAAGAGGATGAAACCTGCTGCCTAAGTTCCTGCAAACGATTATGAGACCAAACAAAATTAGTGCAGCACTCAGAGTAAATGTCGGAAGACCTGCCTCGTCTAGAAAGAAAACGTTTATACACTCCAAGGAACACTTATGTGGACACATCAGAAGTCAATTTAACATGAACTGCCTTGGTGGCACAGCACACGGAAATGCAGAGATAAGCTTTCAAGATAGCTGCCTTGCACACTCGAACAAGTTTTATCATGAATGGCCAGCATAATAAACTGCTACCCATGCGAATGGTTTGATTTGTTGTACCCTCATGGCTGGAAGATATCCCATATGAGGTTGACTAGGAGAAGACCTCTTTATAAAACAGCGGAGACAATGCCATAAATGGCAGGTGATGGCATCTTTGTCTGAGAAGATCAAGAACTGTTCTCGCAGAATGAACCGAAGAGTCTGCACCCCAGGATGATTATTCTTTTCATGACAATGGTTTATGAGTAGGTCAGTCAGGAAGTGTAACTTAGGCAATAACAGAGGGTATTTATGCTCAAAAGGAACTGTAGATTAAGAAATTCGACCCCACCCTCTGATCAAGCCATTCTCGTCAAGAAATGGCACCAATTTCCTAATTTGAGGTGCAGTGCATCGATTACTCGTAAGAGCTACAATGTCATCACTAAATGCCTTCAGCTGAACTCGCAGAAGCCAAAACTTGATGTGACTCTCAAGATCTTAGTAAGGTGACTGAACTGTTTCACCAAGTTATCCAGATCCTGGTGCTGGGGTGCTGGGTTAGTGTGTTCAGTGTCACAACTTTATGTTCAAGCAATGCAGGATCCTCATCAGCTGCAACTACACTTGATGTATACTGAGGCCATTGCTCCAAGGGGTATCTTAGTCATGACGGGACTGTCCACCACAAATGATGATTCAGCAGCTGGACTGGCAAAATACCACAGAAGCACAATCTGCAGGATTGTCTTCGGATTGTACATGCCTCCACCAGGATGATTGGGTAAGGTCTTGAAGTTTACTCACCCTGTTGGCCACAAATGTTTTTAACTGGTGTGGAGACGAATTAATCCATGCCAGGACAACTTGATAATCAGTCCACACNAGAATCAGTCCACGCAATGATGGAGGACAAACAAAGGTCATCTTTAAATGTCGCACTGACATGGTTGAGAATATGTGTCAACAAGAGCGCACCGCACAACTCCAAACACTGCAATGATTGCACCTTGACACATGCCACCTTGGACTTGCCCACTAGCAGTCGAATGTCGATTTTACCATGAGGGTCCAAAATATGCAAGTAAACCACTGTTGCATAACTGATCTCAGAACTATCTGAGAACCCATGGATTTCATAAACACAGCCTCCCGATCCCTTGATACACCTAGGAACCGTGATTGATGGCAGGCGAGGAAGCTCTTAAAAACCCTCCAGCATGCTGCAAGGCCAGATGGGAGAATAGCATCCCAATCGATAGTCTTCGGCCACAAAATCTGTGGAAGATATTTAGCGAACATAAGGAAAGGACTCAGTCATCCAAGAGGGTCAAATATGTGTGCCATGGTGGACAACATGGTGTGCTTGGTAGCATGACTCGGGCTGCTTTGAATTTTGTAGGCAAAGGTGCCAGAGATTAGGTTCCACTGCAACCCTAACACCTTGACAACAATCTGACTATCTGTACCCAGGCTGAATGATTGTGGCATCACAACATCATCCACAGGAAGCCAGTAAAGTAGGGAGGGGTGATTGCTCATGAGCTTTCGAAGCTTAAATTCACCCTTAGCAAGCCAAGAAATCAGCTCCCTTTGTAGGGCCAGTGCTGGCTCCACTGAATGAGAACCTTTGAAAATGTCATCAACATAAGTGACCTAGGACACATTAGGGAAATTGGCTGATTCATCCCTATCCAACTGCTGCAATGTGCGAATAGCTAGGAAAGGTGCAGACGATACTTCATATGTGACTGTTTTCAGACGAAAATCCTCGTCTGGATCAGCATCACAAAACCACCATACAATGCATTGATAGTCCTGATGATGGTGAACTACAATTTGTTGATACAATTGCTTGATATCAGCAGTAAACACAACTGTATGCAATCGGAAATTCGACACAACATCCACAATCTCTCGCTGAAACTTGAGATCTGTAAGCAAGAGGTATTTGAGTGACCTTCCATTAGAATCCTTGGCTGAGGCATCGAACACCGCACGAAACTTGGTGGTGGAACTCTCGGGCTTGATCACACAGTGGTGGGGGATATAGTAGGTTGAGAATGATTGAACCTGATCTGGAGGAATCCTCTCAATATGCCTTGAGTTAAAGTAATCTGCCATGAATTCGGTGTACATACCCTTTAAATCACAGTTCACTTTGAGATGCCTCTCAAGACCACTCAGGCTATTTAAAGCTTGGGGCCAGGTGGCTCGAATGTGAGGTTGAGAAGTTCGAAATGGCAAGCACACATTGTAACGACCATCGTCATTTCGAGTTAGAGTATCGACAAATATTCTTTTACAAAAGACCTTCTCAGGCGACTTATGTTTAGTGATCCGAAAGTCTTAAACTTGCCAGAATTTTCTCATGGCTTCCTCCAAAGGAGGTACGGAAGTGAGGCGAGATATACAGAATGAATTGGCAGGACTAGAAACAGATTCAGATGCCATTTTCCCCATCAAACCCCACCCAAACACAGACTCTAGAGAAACTGGTAGTCCCTCAATCCTCCCTCCAGCCATCAATTGAGGAAGGAGGTCCGCGCCAATAAGAAGGCCAATGGGGCCAGGCGTGTCGAAGGAGGGATCTGCTAGTTTCAGGACAGACACAGAACTACGAACTCAGAGGACAGCATGACACTAGGCAAATTACCAGTAATGCATGGTAAGATAAAGACATCAAGAGCAAATTGAGGTCATGCACAGCCTACTGGCATAACAACGATAGATGCATTGGCTCTTGTCACATGGACCGGAGTGTTAGTTAGTTAACACAAATATCTAAGACGTTAGACACCCTAATACTGCACGTCTCGTCAGTGTAGAAATGCATGCATGTGTGATTTTTGAAATATTTTGGGTTCAGACTGGGTATCATAATCTGATTTGCAATTATTTATTTCGATGTGGATAAGATTGTGTGAAGCAGGACATTTCATTAGCCTACTAGAATATTACAAAAACAAACCTTTACATTACACATTTGTAATCTGTAACACAATAGAATATTTATACATTGTTGCAATATGCCTTTGTAAAATGATACGTCATATTGCAACATTTCATGTTGCAATAGTTTTGTAAATACAATAGATTTTTTTTTAATACTGTAAGATCGGAAAATATCGTTAGATTAATGAATTGCACAAGGCAAAACTGAACAATATTTTATATACTCTCGGCTCTGTAATCTGCTTATTGGCTGATGTCTTAGTGATGAGCTAGCCCTTCTTTGAACTATGGCGCCTATGATTGGTTCTTCGCTTGTTGCGGTTCATTATAGACAGTGAGTCTTTCAGAATGTGTCTAACGAGGAGCAGTCCAACTGCGCGGGGATTTGAAAAGTACAAGTTTATCAAGTCTGGTTTTATGATCCGATACAGTTTGATCTGTGAGTTGGATATTTTGTAACCGATTAAGATGGAATTGAAATAATGATGGACAAGTTCCTATTATAACACGCTTACCAAACGCTGTATATAAATAGGCCTTAAAAATTATATAACATTATAATAAATTAATAAAAAACAAGACAAATTAGTGACGCCTTCGTACAACACTGATTTGTTCTTAATTTAAGACTTAAAAATGCATCTGCCTTGCTTAGAAAAAAAAAAGTTCCTGTACACAAACTTCTGCGCTTGACTCTTTCAGACCCGATTTAAGTTATGCTTTCAAATGTTTATAAGTAATGTTTTTTCGTGCTGCACTTTCAGCTCACACGACGCTTGCATCGTTATGACAACCAATGAGCTGTAGGCTTTGTGTTCGACTTTCATTTTTTTTTTTTGGTGGCTCTGAAGGTGCGCACCCTGTGTTAGTAGGCTAACTAACTACTGGAGTTAGGAGAGGGAGAAGGTTCTATATACGTGCCAGGCCCTAGGCCTATACGATCTAAAAACAAAAATTGGGCGTAGGAGGAACATGCNGATCTAAAAACAAAAATTGGGCGTAGGAGGAACATGCATCAGTCGGCCAAGTGAGGTTTTGGAGTACCAAGCCAGCGTTTGTGGCCTGGCCCTTCCCTCCACTTATAGTAATATGAACCANTAGCTTCCCAATAACCTTGTGGAGATGGGACTTAAAGGATTTAACTCCAGCCTCCCAAAGGCCTCGGAGGTGAGGAGCAGCAGGGATGTTGAAGTGCCAGTTGACATCAAGCTGGAACAATGTGTCATTTGCCATCTTTTGGTGAGAAGAGGATGAAACCAGCTGCCTGAGTTCCTGCAAACGATTATGAGACCAAACAAAATTAGTGCAGCACTCAGAGTAAATGTCGGAAGACCTGCCTCGTCTAGAAAGAAAACGTTTATACACTCCAAGGAACACTTATGTGGACACATCAGAAGTGAATTTAACATGAACTGCCTTGGTGGCACAGCACACGGAAATGCAGAGATAAGCTTTCAAGATAGCTGCCTTGCACACTCGAGCAAGTTTTATCATGAATGGCCAGCATAATAAACTCCTACCCATGCGAATGGTTTGATTTGTTGTACCCTCATGGCTGGAAGATCTCCCATATGAGGTTGACTAGGAGAAGACCTCTTTATAAAACAGCGGAGACAATGCCATAAATGGCAGGTGATGGCATCTTTGTCTGAGAAGATCAAGAACTGTTCTCGCAGAATGACCCGAAGAGTCTGCACCCCAGGATGATTATTCTTTTCATGACAATGGTTTATGAGTAGGTCAGTCAGGAAGTGTAACTTAGGCAATAACAGAGGGTGTTTATGCTCAAAAGGAACTGTAGATTAAGAAATTCGACCCCACCCCCTGATCAAGCCATTCTCGTCAAGAAATGGCACTAATTTCCTAATTTGAGGTACAGTGCATCGATTACTCGTAAGAGCTACAATGTAATCACTAAATGCCTTCAGCTGAACTCGCAGAAGCCAAAACTTGATGTGACTCTCAAGATCTTAGTAAGGTGACTGAACTGTTTCACCAAGTTATCTAGATCCTGGTGCTGGGGTGCTGGGTTAGTGTGTTCTGTGTCACAACTTTATGTTCAAGCAATGCAGGATCCTCATCAGCTGCAACTACACTTGATGCATACTGAGGCCATTGCTCCAAGGGGTATCTTAGTCATGACGGGACTGTCCACCACAAATGATGATTCAGCAGCTGAACTGGCAAAATACCACAGAAGCACAATCTGCAGGATTGTCTTCGGATTGTACATGCCTCCACCAGGATGGTTGGGTAAGGTCTTGAAGTTTACTCACCCTGTTGGCCACAAATGTTTTTAACTGGTGTGGAGACGAATTAATCCATGCCAGGACAACTTGATAATCAGTCCACACAATGATGGAGGACAAACAAAGGTCATCTTTAAATGTCGCACTGACATGGTTGAGCATATGTGTCAACAAGAGCGCACCTCACAACTCCAAACACTGCAATGATTGCACCTTGACACGTGCCACCTTGGACTTGCCCACTAACAGTCGAATGTCGATTTTACCATGAGGGTCCAAAATATGCAAGTAAACCACTGTTGCATAACCGATCTCAGAACTATCTGAGAACCCATGTATTTCATAAACACAGCCTCCCGAACCCTTGATGCACCTAGGAACCGTGATTGATGGCAGGCGAGGAAGCTCTTGATTAAAAACCCTCCAGCATGCTGCAAGGCCAGATGGGAGAATAGCATCCCAATCGATAGTCTTCGGCCACAAAATCTGTGGAAGATATTTAGCGAACATAAGGAAAGGACTCAGTCATCCAAGAGGGTCAAATATGTGTGCCATGGTGGACAACATGGTGCGCTTGATAGCATGACTCGGGCTGCTTTGAATTTTGTAAGCAAAGGTGCCAGAGATTGGGTTCCACTGCAATCCTAACACCTTGACAACAATCTGACTATCTGTACCCAGGCTGAATGATTGTGGCATCCCAACATCATCCACAGGAAGCCGGTAAAGTAGGGAGGGGTGATTGCTCATGAGCTTTCGAAGCTTAAATTCACCCTTAGCAAGCTAAGAAATCAGCTCCCTTTGTAGGGCCAGTGCTGACTCCACTGAATGAGAACCTTTGAAAATGTCATCAACATAAGTGACCTAGGACACATTAGGGAAATTGGCTTATTCATCCCTATCCAACTGCTGCAATGTGCGAATAGCTAGGAAAGGTGCAGACGATACTTCATATGTAACTGTTTTCAGACGAAAATCCTCGTCTGGATCAGCATCACAAAACCACCATACAATACATTGATAGTCCTGATGATGGTGAACTACAATTTGTTGATACAATTGCTTGATATCAGCAGTAAACACAACTGTATGCAATCGGAAATTCGACACAACATCCACAATCTCTCGCTGAAACTTGAGACGTGTAAGCAAGAGGTAATTGAGTGACCTTCCATTAGAATCCTTGGCTGAGGCATCGCACACCGCACGAAACTTGGTGGTGGAACTCTCGGGCTGAGAATGATTGAACCTGATTTGGAGGAATCCTCTCCATATGCCTTGAGTTAAAGTAATCTGCCATGAATTCGGTGTACATACCCTTTAAATCACAGTTCACTTTGAGATGCCTCTCAAGACCACTCAGGCGATTTACAGCTTGGGGCCAGGTGGCTCGAATGTGAGGTTGAGAAGTGCGAAATGGCAAGCACACATTGTAACGACCATCGTCATTTCGAGTTAGAGTATCGACAAATATTCTTTTACAAAATACCTCCTCAGGCGACTTATGTTTAGTGATCCGAAAGTTTTAAACTTCCCAGAATTTTCTCATGACTTCCTCCAAAGGAGGTACGGAAGTGAAGCGAGATATACAGAATGAATTGGCAGGAGTAGAAACAGGTTCAGATGCCATCTTCCCCATCAAACCCCACCCAAACACTGACTCTAGAGAAACTGGTAGTCCCTCAATCCTCCCTCCAGTCATCAATTGAGGAAGGAGGTCCGCGCCAATAAGAAGGCCAATGGGGCCAGGCGTGTCGAAGGAGGGATCTGCTAGTTTCAGGACAGACACAGAACTACGAACTCAGAGGACAGCATGACACTAGACAAATTACCAGTAATGCATGGTAAGATAAAGACATCAAGAGCAAATTGAGGTCATGCACAGCCTACTGGCATAACAACGATAGATGCATTGGCTCTTGCCACATGGACCGGAGTGTTAGTTAGTTAACACAAATATCTAAGACGTTAGACACCCTAATACTGCACGTCTCGTCAGTGTAGAAATGCATGCATGTGTGATTTTTGAAATATTTTGGGTTCAGACTGGGTATCATAATCTGATTTGCAATTATTTATTTCGATGTGGATAAGATTGTGTGAAGCAGGACATTTCATTAGCCTACTAGAATATTACAAAAACAAACCTTTACATTACACATTTGTAATCTGTAACACAATAGAATATTTATACATTGTTGCAATATGCCTTTGTAAAATGATACGTCATATTGCAACATTTCATGTTGCAATAGTTTTGTAAATACAATAGATTTTTTTTTAATACTGTAAAATCGGAAAATATCGTTAGATTAATGAATTGCACAAGGCAAAACTGAACAATATTTTATATACTCTCGGCTCTGTAATCTGCTTATTGGCTGATGTCTTAGTGATGAGCTAGCCCTTCTTTGAACTATGGCGCCTATGATTGGTTCTTCGCTTGTTGCGGTTCATTATAGACAGTGAGTCTTTCAGAATGTGTCTAACGAGGAGCAGTCCAACTGCGCGGGGATTTGAAAAGTACAAGTTTATCAAGTCTGGTTTTATGATCCGATACAGTTTGATCTGTGAGTTGGATATTTTGTAACATATTAAGATGGATATGAAATAATGATGGACAAGTTCCTATTATAACTCGCTTACCAAACGCTGAATATAAATAGGCCTTGAAATTATATAAGATTATAATAAATTAATAAAAAACAAAACAAATAAGTGACGGCTTCGTACAACACTGATTTGTTCTTCATTCAAGACTTAAAATCCTTCTGCCTTGATTAGAAAAAAAATGTTTCTGTACACAAACATCTGCGCTTGACTCTTTCAGACCCGATTTAAGTTATGCATTCAAATGTTATAAGTAATGTTTTTGCGTGCTGCACTTTTAGCTCACACGACACTTGCATCGTCATGACAACCAATGAGCTAGGCTTTGTGTTCGACTTTCATTTATTTTTTGGTGGCTCTGAAGGTGCGCACCCTGTGTTAGTAGGCTAACTAACTACTGGAGTTAGGAGAGGGAGAAGGTTCTATATACGTGCCAGGCCCTAGGCCTATACGCTCTACAAACAAAAATTGGGCGTAGGAGGAACATGCATCAGTCAGCCAAGTGAGGTTTTGGAGTACCAAGCCAGCGTTTGTGGCCTGGCCCTTCCCTCCACTTATAGTAATATGAACCANGGCCAAGTGAGGTTTTGGAGTACCAAGCCAGCGTTTGTGGCCTGGCCCTTCCCTCCACTTATAGTAATATGAACCATGTATTACCTGGAAGAGTATCGCGATATGCGAATCAATTACCCATATAGACGATAATTAGTCATTTACATGTGTGTGTGTCCACGGGGTGGTTTGTGTATGCTCACGCGCACTCATTAGGTACGGCAGGTGTTAAAAAAAAACGCTGAACTCCAGTGTTTATAAAGAAGTAACTACCAACAAATTTATTCTATAGTTCATTTGCGGCTTCTTCACACTTTTTTAAATCAAACCTTTGAAAAATCACCCCATGCACAACGTTCTGGATTGTCTTCTTAACACGTCATGTAGGCCCTATAACAAGCGTTTTATACCTCTGTTAATATAAAGTACCTGATTTTTTATTAAATTTAACTTACACTTATATTTTATTTATAAATTACAATATATAATTTATCATTAATGTCAATAAAAATAGGGAGAAATAGGTGTGTTGGCAACAACTACTATGTAATAGTTATTATGAAAAATATTATTACACTGAGCGCGCACGAATGCGTTGCGTTGTCCCACTGGTGTAATTTCTTAAACTCAGTGAAGCTTTTTTAGCTTGAGACGGAGGAATATGCTGGAAGCAGAACTTAAGCAGGGACTCAGAAAAGTTGGAAGTAACCGCGGCTTGGGCCACATAGCTACATTATAAATTAAGGGGTATGCACGTGTATTTTAGGAAAGGAAGCGCCCACTACCTAAACTCTGGCCATACTTACGGTCATTAAGCCTCGAAGTGTTCTGTACTGGCCAGAAATAGCCTTATTCATTATGTACACAACTGCGTGCACTGGGTCTGAATGGGTTGACTTAGAGAAGCCACGCAGGTATATTTGCAGAACTTTATCTTACCTGTGGATAAGAATCAGATGTGTCTTAAGAAACGAACCTTGATTATTGTAGATCGAGTCATATTGTAACCTTCCCAAGCACCTCAATTTTTTTTTCTGTTGTCCAATCCTTGAGAGCAGTGATCTCAGTGAATTCATGTTCGTGGTCTTACTGTCTTACGATCTTCCGAATGTTTTGTCTGAAGGCCTCGCTTAACATAAAGAGGATATATCGTAAGTAGGCCTCTTCTTATTAATGCCAATAATATAATCACATAGTTGGTTCTAATTTTACATAGTACATGAATACTTTGATGACTTTGATGATAATGGTAATTTGTATCTGACAAGATAGTTTAAAATAAAAAAATTGTGGATAATATTAACATACGNGACTTTGATGATAATGGTAATTTGTATCTGACAAGATAGTTTAAAATAAAAAAATTGTGGATAATATTAACATACGAAAAATATTCGTAATTTTCTTAAATATAGCTATAAATTTATACAGATTTTATTATTAACAAAATAATTAAACCTTTTAAATTAAACATAAACTACGCACGCAATGACATGTAGCCCTATAACAAATATTATATAAGGTTCTAATCTAGATTGTCTAAAAGTAATAACGCACTGACGTTGCTGAAAATTCTGCTGTCACAGTGCACTTCCTATAAAATTGCATAAGGCTGTAAACTATTGACATACGTTGTTGGCATACGTTGTTGCTCATCGTTATGCTGAATACGCATAAGATACATGCCATGTCTTCTTCAGTAAATTTCAGTGTCTTAAAAATTTTTATGTGCTTCTTTATTAAGTAAATTTTTGTGTGTCGAAGTCGTAGTCCTTTTACGATCCTAAAAAGACAGGCTTGTGGACTAGCATAATAAATTGAAATATTCATTGACCGATTTAGTTAAGCTGATAACTGTAGTAATTCTTGAACGTAAGGAATTTTTATATGGGCCATGTAATTAATTGTCACAATTAAAAATGATAGACATATAACATAAATAACAAAACTCCGTTTTTGCACGTTTGCCTTTACAATTATAGTTTTTAGCTGCCTTTTATGCTTTATTTCAATTTAGAATACTTTTCACAACAATTATACTAGGACTAAAATGTGTGTGCATGATATACTTTATTCATTATTCGTTTTATTCGTTCTTTCAGCACATCCCAATAGGCATATTGGAAAACGAATCACAAAGTATAGCAAAGGAAATTTGTCAAGCAAGTATGCCTATGTTATTATTTCGTGTTTTCCCATTGTTGGTAGTTACGAACAAAACATGAGCCTACAGATGAGCTCAATATTTACAAAGCACAAATTAGTACAATTATTATAATAATACTTACGTGTAACGCGTATGTTCGTGAACTACACAAACAATGCCAATGAAAAGGTCACCTTTCCATGCTGGGAGAATAGATGCATAGCCATACCTGTCCAAACATNTACACAAACAATGCCAATGAAAAGGTCACCTTTCCATGCTGGGAGAATAGATGCATAGCCATACCTGTCCAAACATCGTGCCCACGATGCACATTGTTCGAAAATGAGACAGTGCAAACAGTGCGCAATTATTTATGCGTAACATGGAAATGTGGGGAGATTGATTTTTCTACTAATGCAAAATGTGCTACATTTTACATCTAAACCACTGCACAGTATATATATATATTGAAATTCTACAAGGAATTCTTTGGAAACTGGTTGCCAAAGATATTTTTCTAACGCTACAAATTAATGTGAGATAATTTCAAAAAACCTCAATGTAGAATGCATGTATAGTCCATTTGCAAATACATCACACTTTTCCAAAGTCCTTCTAAAGTTCTACTTCCAGGATATTCCTCCGCCTGATGCAAAGAAAGCTTAATTAAGCCGAGAAAATTACACCAAAGGGACAACGCACCGCATTCATGCGCACCTATTGTAATAGCAGTGTTCCTCACTTGGAATTCAATTGACAAAATGCTATCATTTGGTGAATCAGAGGAGTAAATTGGAAACCAGTGTTTTGGAGCAACAACTGGATCCGTAGGGAAACCTGAACAGTTCCCAAATAATTAACGAATATTTAGTGATTTAATATTAAAAATCCGAATCAGTAAGAATTTCACTTTTTCAGTCAGTTAACGATACCTGACTGATTCAACAGTCACTTCAGTGAGTTTAACTAATGAATCAGTGAAACTATGCCAGTTTTCCTTCCCTTATTGATTCAGTGACATTTTACACTGATTTATCAGCCATTTTTCACTGTTTTTCAGTGATTTGTTTTTTGACTGATGGATCAGTTAAAGAGCGTGTAAAAATGACCATCAAACAACGTGTAAAAATGGCAGTTAAACAACGTCTATCAAGTGAAATAACAACACATAAACTAATAAAACTAATACAAAATACTTTCTAAAGTGTGCTTCGTCTTTCAAAATGCCATTTTACGAGGCAACATAAACATTCAGTTTTTCATTCCGGTTTTACGTCTTTCATTTCGTTTTCATATAATCACCACAGCGCTCTACTTGAAGGTAGGAACTGCATATAAAGCCTAATGTGGTGAAGAGAGTGCACTTATATGTTGACGCTCCCCGCGTCCATGTATTTTGGCCGTCAGAACACACGCGCTAGCGAAGCTTGCAGGCGGTCAACACCAATAAATATTAAGGGTGGCGGACGTGTCCAAAAAGGATCCCGCGCCTCACAGCTGCAAAGACGGGCCACCCAAGTTTTCTGCACGTGCAGACGGCATCCGGAGGCAACGGAAGGCACCAGGGCGCGGACACAGCTGCACTGGGCAGCTGCCCCAAGATACACACGAGGTCCCACGACCCCGGGCTTCGCCGCAATAAACCAAGAAAGCTTTTGGCGGATGTACGAGCAGAAGAATAGCAGCATATCTGGGGACAAGGGAAGGACCACTGCGGGCGCTGATCCAAAGACNTTCAAGGAATAATAAAACTAGATTGTTTTTTTGAACTCCAATCGCCCTGTGTTTACTTCAGTAGTAAATTGGTCCTAACCGTGTCAATCACCTTCCTCCAAAACCACAGCTCTGGGAGTTGTCAATGTACTACTCGTTTTTAACAATCCTACCGTTGCCAACTAAACTAAAAACGAAAAGAAAGGGCATACAATTTAAAACAACTCTCTTTCGACGAGGTGCTATAAAACACATATTTTCCTCTTCATTGTCAACGTGACTTGATAGCTGAGATGCTCTGCCCTCACAGCTCAGGGGCAGAGTGGCCTACTTGTAGTCGGAGGGACGGGGGTTCGCGCCCCGGTTCCTCCGCGGCAGTTTTCCAGTTCACACGTCGCGCACATGTNGGTTCGCGCCCCGGTTCCTCCGCGGCAGTTTTCCAGTTCACACGTCGCGCACATGTGTACTGTGAATTTGTCATCACGTCGGTCTAACTCGAGCTCGTCAAACGTCAACAACACACACTGTCAAACGTCACACACGCTCTGTCCAACGGCAAATGTATCGATCAATATGTCAGTGAAGCCAAATTAAAAAAAATATATGGTAAAGAAACGGTCTAAAGGAGAGATGAGAAGCGTGTATGTGCTTGTGTAATAGTGTGAGTTAAATTGCGGCCAATTGCGCAATATAATTAGTAAACTATCGTTAATATGTTTATTTCTGGTAATTATTTGGCTNCGTGACTTGATAGCTGAGATGCTCTGCCCTCACAGCTCAGGGGCAGAGTGGCCTACTTGTAGTCGGAGGGACGGGGTTTCGCGCCCCGGTTCCTCCGCGGCAGATTTCCAGTTCACACGTCGCGCACATGTGTATTGTGAATTTGTCATCACGTCGGTCTAACTCGAGCTCGTCAAACGTCAACAACACACACTGTCAAACGTCACACACGCTCTGTCCAACGGCAAATGTATCGATCAATATGTCAGTGAAGCCAAATTAAAAAAAATATATGGTAAAGTAACGGTCTAAAGGAGAGATGAGAAGCGTGTATGTGCTTGTGTAATAGTGTGTGTTAAATTGCGGCCAATTGCGCAATATAATTAGTAAACTATCGTTAATATGTTTATTTCTGGTAATTATTTGGCTAAATTAAATTTAAAAATATTTAATTCGCTGCTGCAGTTGGCCGTCATTTATTCAATCAGTGAAATTGTTTCGCGTCACTTATTCAGTCAGTGAAATGGTTTCTCGTCACTTATTTAATCGGCGAAATTATTTCACTGAAACAGCCAGTAGTTTTCCGCTGATTTTATGTGGAGCCATTTTCACTGATTCGAGTAGTTGAATTTCACTGCGAACCAGTAGTTTTCCACTGATTAGAGTTTAGAGTGAAGTGAAGCAGTTTATCTTCTTCGCAGTAAATTTTTACGTAGGCCTACACTGTAAAACTAATTGCCTCCACATTTAAGGTAAAATTACCTCTTAAATATAGAGTAAATTTACGTAACAAGTACTATTCCCTTTTCGTACGGAAAGGTACATGACAAAAGTGTGGGAAAATCCGATACAGGTAAGGATACATTAAATATATATTGTATAATAAAATTATGTTAAAAAAAAGGCCGGAGTACTAGTATTGTTAATTTTACCTATATCTTCAAACGAACAGTAACCGAAACCACAATTCTATCTTCGACACTGGCCAGTGGCTGTGCGCGAGATTTACGGTATACGGTATTTTACCTCGGAAGACCGGTACGCTATCCTTTACACTACGGCGACAACTTCGGAGTGGCAGTGATTATTAGTGTAGTAAACTATTCCAAACGAAAAATAAAAAATAATTTATTAAGGTTATATGCAAATTTATAACTGAAATAGCTAACTTATTTAAGTTTCCCTTAAAATATTTCTTATTTGCTTGAACATTCCCCGCTATTCTAAGAGCAGCTTGACAACTTAGTTATTTCTCTAACTGGTTATAATAATTATTTGTGTAACAGATTGCTCAGTTACTTTTGTGCAGCACAAAGAAAAGTTTGTGTGGAATTTCTTTAGTGGCTTTATTAGTGCTTTGAAGTCAATACCTTTCCAAGTTTTTTAGTAATTCCCCTGACATAAAAATTACGCGAGTAAAAGATAACGGCGTATATTGAGATTTGAACACGGGAACAAAAGCTATCCGTTTTCCAGAGTCTCTTACGAATTTACTTATTTCCTTTTTTATTTTATAATATTTTTATTTGTAACTTTTGATAATATTGTATTTTCCAGATTTTTTCTACCTTAAGATTAATTTTTATTATTTAGTATTTTGCCTGCGCTAACGAATATAAGTCCTACAATCTGTTCAACATGGCGCCTCATTTTGTTTCTCTTTCCCGTCCAAATGTTGAGACAATACTGAGGAGATGCACACGTCGTAAGGTAATTTTCCCATTCAGTATGGGATTTTACACTGCCATGTAAGTTAATTGTGCGGTAATTCTATCGCACATGTAAATAAAAATATGTTTCCCAAACAAGTTTGCGAATATTCTCTTACAATTGTCAGGTAATTTTCCCAATATTTTTACAGTGTACAATTGAAGAATAAGTTATTTTATGTTGTAATTTTTGAGCCTATGCGATCATTATTTTTATAATATGTAAGCTATATTTTCACGATACATGCTAACTGACATCGTGCTATTTTCANTCTATGCGATCATTATTTTTATAATATGTAAGCTATATTTTCACGATACATGCTAACTGACATCGTGCTATTTTCAGTGAACACTATTTCTTGTTTGAGTACACATGAAGACTAACAGTTTCTGTCAGTGTCCAAAACCAAAGTAGCAGAACACGAGCTGGGTCAGTGATCTTAAAGGCACACAACAAAAATAAAATGAAGTACTTTACACATGGGAATTGCCATTCGTTGTTGAGCATATTCCGTACGTTTATAAATACCTTCTTGCAATAACACAAAGTATTGAACTCATCGTTGAGAGGTTCGAAATGTAAGACAGCGGTAGGCCGACCCACGGTTAAACAATGTTATCCGTCATTTTACGGAAAAGTACTAGTTAAAAATTTTGCAGAACTCTCCGTAAAATTACGGACACGTTGATTTTTCAATAACGCACTTCCCGTAAATTTCACAGAACATCACAGAGCGTTTTCCTGTGCGTAATAAAGAAGTTATAAAAGTTAAAATATTTTGTTTTGGAAAGAGAGCTGAACACGAATCATAAAGTTTTGAAATTTATGACTCATACAACTCACCTACTGTCCAACCTTCTTGCGACAACCCAGCGTACAAATAGTATGCCATTTCCATAAATAACATTTAAGTAACTTTTTTTTTCAGTTTGTAGTAATGTTTGAGTGTCTTTTAAGTACTTATAATTGTTGCAGGTGCCTGATGCTAATTTTTCATGTTTGAAGGAATACTTCTAAGTGGNGTGTCTTTTAAGTACTTATAATTGTTGCAGGTGCCTGATGCTAATTTTTCATGTTTGAAGGAATACTTCTAAGTGGCGTGAGTGTCACAACTGCCGCAGAAACAATAATTTTGTAGTTACAGTGGCGAAGAAAGATTCCTTTGTACTCGGTATTGTTCGTTATCTAAGCCCGAAGCTGTAGCAAATATGGAGACGTTCCGCATTTTGTATTTACGGAGCTCAGTTCCGTTTTTCGTTAATACGGATCGCGTTGGAAATGTTTGACTGTGTATGGATTCAGGTAATGTTCCAAATAACTATCAACTCTTTGCAATATTCTAAAATGGTGTATTTACTGGCGAGGAAAAACACATGACCATTGCACGAGGACATTACTCACCCTTTAGACCTAACTCGCTTCGGTTAGACCTCCCAATGTCTCCGTGGTCGTAGTGAAGAAAGCGGCTGCCGACTGGAGGAGCGGCTGTTGTTCACTCTTCGCTGCGTATCTCACGAACCAGAAACCCTGTAAAGCTGCCGCTCACTGGAAGGCCTGTTTCATACTTAGACCAGGATATCGATGACTTTACGTTACACGTAGCACGCATCACTGTACACTTTCGCGTGTACGTAAAACGTGGTANAGGATATCGATGACTTTACGTTACACGTAGCACGCATCACTGTACACTTTCGCGTGTACGTAAAACGTGGTATTTTGGAGTAGTATATTAAGATGCTTCTTGTAAGCACAATAAAAATATTTCGAAAGTCTTCTGAAACATGTACTTGACCAGTCTAGTGAAAGGCAGTAAGAATATATGGCGGCAGTATTTGTGAGCATGTAAAGACTTAAGTAAGAACAAGATATAACCCAGCAGTACTGGTTGTTATCTCCAAAACTATGTTACAAATGTTAAAACTTTAAAACTTCTAATAGGTTGTAGTGCTTGAGAAAATGGTACTTCAAACGTAACAAAGAAATGGATTCACTGGAGCTAAGTGAGCTCTTTTTTGTAGACAAATAAAAAGAACCAGAAAACTTTCAGCTGTGAGAATTCAAGGTAAATATTTTGTTTAAACACAAGGTCTGTACAATTTTGTGTGTGGAGATGTGAAAGTTCTTGAAAATGATGCAGATGTCTATGATGATTACATAAAAAGGATGCTAAAGCTCAGAAAAGTATAATTACAACAGTTGACAAAAACCTGTTAGGTACTCATATTTTCATTGTATGTACACAATAAAAATGTAGGGGATCAGTTAGGTTGCTTTTCAGATTGAAAACTCAAAAATTCTTGGTATACAAGCGTGTGTGTATTTTAATGTTGAAGTGGCATAAAAGGGTTGCAAAAGTAAGACATTCGTGATTTATACAGACGTTGATAACAAGAAGGACATCTTCATACCCTCAAGAAAGAGATGCCTCTGGGAGATTTAGACACCTTTTCGTGTACNTTTGATAACAAGAAGGACATCTTCATACCCTCAAGAAAGAGATGCCTCTGGGAGATTTAGACACCTTTTCGTGTACATGAAATAAATAGTATGGAATTAATCGTAATTAATACATTTTTATCTGGAGAAATAATTAAAATTTTGTTTAGTGAAATTAGCATACAAAAAATTTCAAACTTCACGGTAACCTTTATGTATTTTATGCATACATTTCTACACCTCTGAGAAACATAATTAATAAACTGTGGCAATGTAAAGCTCCCTAAATTTTTACGGACAAAAAAAAGTACATAATTTTAGCCTAACTTCTATTACACTGTCTTCCTCATTCTCGGGAGAGTGTATATATATATATATATATATATATATATATATATATATGCGGTATTTGAATTTAAAATATGAGAAGACGACATCGCGGGGGGAAAAAAACATAAAAAGCAAACGTTAACACAACAACGTCCCTATTGTAATTGGCCGCCGAGATCACACGGTGCAGTCACGTATAACGTAAGCAAAAGTTAGACATTGACAAGCTTTTCTATCTCGTGAACGTTACGTGAAATGACCGTGTTAGGTCTCCTCGGAACACGTTAGTCAAGGTGTAGCCGACTTACGTGATCATGGTGCTCGTTACGTGCCCCGTGAAACGTGATGTCATCGAAATCCCGGACTTTGGTAGGTTTACTACGATAAACGTGCACGTAATGAAGGTGTACGTATCAGAATGAAAGAAGTTGGGCCTATATTTAAGAAACTGTTCATGGTCATCGCGTAAATGTCGTGTAGGAATATTCTCGGAGTGTAGAAGTGTAGGAAATGGCGATATTTTATTTCTTGTCATGTACGTAAGGGCTTCAGCAAATGGAACTGAAAAAAGTATAATAAGAAATTATTTAGTACATTTCATAGAATATCTTATTTATAAAAGAGAACTTATGTTTTTATTATACTTTTGTCATTTAAAAAATACACGTGAATGGTATGCACTAAGTAATTGCATTTTAATTTTGTATTTTATTATCATGGTTTGTATTATTTTATTGACAAACCAAATAAGGATGCAAAAAAAAANTGCATTTTAATTTTGTATTTTATTATCATGGTTTGTATTATTTTATTGACAAACCAAATAAGGATGCAAAAAAAAAGAAGTTATATGTTACTATTTTACTAAAATCAAGTTAATTTCTAGTCGTGTGTAATTGTTCAAGTTGAGGCAAATACATTCTATGCAGATGTCTCTTACGTACACGAAACTGATATGTNAAAAAAAGAAGTTATATGTTACTATTTTACTAAAATCAAGTTAATTTATAGTCGTGTGTAATTGTTCAAGTTGAGGCAAATACATTCTATGCAGATGTCTCTTACGTACACGAAACTGATATGTTGGGCGACTTAAAGAAAACATAAGGAAACTATTGAAAAATTTCCTATCCACTTCACGTAAATCTTTAAATAGAATGCGAAAGGCACCAAATGTTCCCTTTTCAGAAGTATAGGCTGAACCTAATGAATTATACACCGTTAGTTTTTTTTTACGGCGATGGTGTACATACAGCACAACTGCTATAAAATGAAACCACATTGCGTATCAGTGCACTCGCACAACTGGTTGACATTCGCCCGTCCGGCTGCAAGTCGTAGNGATGAACCCAATGAGATATACACCGTTAATTTTTTCACGGCGATGGTGTACATGCAATAAAATGAAACCACATTGCGTATCAGTGCACTCGCACAACTGGTTGACATTCGCCCGTCCGGCTGCAAGTCGTAGTTAAACTGGAGTATCGAAAGTAGTGTTTTTGCCGCACGGTTATTTCCCGCTCGGACGGAAACAGTAAGGTGTGAAAGAGGCCGTAATGTTGCGAGCGAGCCTGAGGCCTCCGTGCCAGTTGAGATGTGACTCCAGCTGCGCTACTATCTCATGCGACTCGGGACAGTTTTATGTCACGAAATAGGAGCGACGTTTTGTGTATCGTACCATGTTTCGTCTTAAGGCAGACTAAAAATGAGTACTAAATATAAAGGGAGTTTTAAACACAGATTAACTTAATTCCTTCTGTGGAATTAATTTTGTACTCCATCGGCTTACACTTGCGTATTTTGGATGATTTTTTAACTTTCTCTTTTTGAAAAGTCATTTTCTGGCTTTTTCTCTGACGACATATCTCTGTAATGGCGTATGTACATAATAATAATATTTGTTTATTTATTTACATACCCCCATTGCAACAATCTTTCGAAGAATTCAATCCAGTTGCCCTTGCTTGCGTGAGTAATTGCGAGTTATTATTCTCACAGGCCCTGAACTGTCGAGACGAATATGCGAATGTCGTTTGGTTGCCAAAATTTCAGTCTTTAATATCTCTGAATATATTTTTAACATAAATGAAAAACAATCGTGTCTCTGTGATTATCACATGCCCCTGCTGGTAAGACCAACGAACTTAAAGCTGTATGTTCACAACAAAAATGTACGTAAAATATAAAACCGACTATTTCTAGTAATTCTTAAATGGCCGTAACTTACTTTAAGTTTGAAGCTGTACCACTGCATTACTACAGATATTATGCACAAAATGTTTGCGGGAGAACACAGTGATTCTTTATTTTGTATAATTCAACAAACAGCTGTGGTCACTGCAAAATCGGTAGCTGTCACCGCTCAAGAAAACAGCAGGAGTTAGCACCCTGCATGCTTTGCAGAAACTGTGAGATTTAGTTTCTTTCCACAGAACATTAATGCTCGATGAACACTTTTCTAACTACTTGTTATCAGTAATGATAGTGACACGAACAGCGAAAACACACAGGACCACAGACGTGCCAGGGGGAATCAAATAAATGACATGAGCCAACAGAAAATAAATATGTTACAAATTTTCTTAGTTTTTAGATGGTTGTACTGCATATATATATATATATATATATATATATATATATATATACACACACACACACACACACACACACACAGGGAATTCTTTGGAAACTGGTTGCCAAAGATATGTTTTGTTACAATACAAATAAATAAAGTGTATTTCACAAAGCTTGGCGGGAATAGCGTAAAACTATTGTTGCACTTTAACGAGAAAGTGTTGTAGACTTCAAGTTTATTACAAACATTTAGCTACATGAAAATTTTTGTAAATTATATGCTGTAAATATTTAATATTTCACTTGGAGATTTACGAGAAAATATCTGGCAACGATTTGCCAAACAATTGTTTCTAACAAGTGCATAAATTTTCTGTTTGGCGTAACACGTATATTTAGTGAAACAGTGTAGCCTGTTCAAAATTCTCCAACCTCCCCAACCGGTTTCCGGTCTGGACACTCAACACATACATTGAAGGCGACTTCAGTCGCAAGGACTTCATGTGGAAATTAACGAAAAATTTTGCTTCGCGTTGTTAACCTAAAAGAATGCTTCACTTTCAAAATTAAATATGTCATTAGCTGGCAGGTGGTCAAAACGCAGAAATACGGGGGTGGCCAGAGGGCAAATGTGCCCACAGCCACAACAAGTTATCTCATGAGAAGAAAGCATGCGTAAATGCAGGTTTCATCGACTGACACGCATGTTAACACTCAGAGTGTGCAGCGGTGCGTTGTCTACGCTGAGGATCGGCTTTTGTTCAAACTGGTTCTGTGAACAGTGTACGTCGTTTGCGACTACGATTTTTGTTTATGTGGGCTTCATTTTCTCAATCCGCGTTCCTGAATATGCTCAGCGCCCTTGCAACTCTGCTACCTAAATACACTTAGCCTATGGAGTGTGGCGCGTTTCGCAAGCGAAGGGCATCGCAATACTTAATTTTGATAACAGTAACGAAAGGCGAACTTTCTCGTTTATTTTGGCACGTATATTTACAAAAATACGCATACGCGTCACAAATGTTAAGCCGTAAGTGGCAGCCCCTCTTACTTCCACGGAAGAGCGATACGTTTTGGAGTAGTCGGAGAGCTCTTACATCTTCAGTGCCTTCTTAACTCTGCCATTAGACCAATGTGTAAGTAGCACATATTGGAAAATAAATATGATAAAATGGCCTGAACCGGGTCATAAAATGCAAAACCCTCAATAACTGATAATAATATAAAATTCAGAAAATAATATTACGAATTGAAAATTTAATGTATTTGACACAATTTTCATTCACTCGAGTAATTTAATACAGTGTAATTTCTAGGGAATGATATATTATATCAAGTACAGCAACTGACACTATTCGCCCAACGTTAATGGCGAATAGGGTCCCCGAATATGGTGAATCGGGTCAGCAGCAAACAATGGAGAATAATCATAACAATGATAGAATATTTTTTAATGTTTTTTTAATGATAAATCATACTCATAAAGTTGTTTGACGACCCCTCTTGAGATGCACTACCACAACACGAACATAATGCCGTCGAAGGCATGAAAATAGTACAACATACGTCTTAGCTGCTGCCCCTTCACTCAGAAGCCTGTTTGTTATTCACGGCATCCACGGCATTTAGTATATTCTCCTCACTCCGAGTTCGCGATGTTTTCAGCTTGTACTTGCCCATCTCTTGCCGAAAAACAAATATCACGCAAGTATTACACACAATAATATAATGACGTTAAAGTGAATGATTTTATTCGCTCCAGGAAAACACTGGCCCTATTCACCCGATCGACACTTGACGCTAAAAAAAATAAGTTGGCGACAATGACTGCAACTAGCGAAGAAACGAAAATAGGTAATATTACGTTACTGTAGGCCTATATGTGTTACTTCCGTGCATGATTCGCTGTACTTTAATATTGCGATTGGTATTATTTATGTGTAAATTAAAAATTATGAAAAGAATAAAACAGTGAAAAACAGACCCTTGTGATTTTTTATTTCATTAAAAGAGCGAAGAACTGAAAAATAGTTAGGCGCGTCACTTTGAAAACATGTTCACCCCAACCTTACAGTTGAGCTTGTCAATGCTAGATAGCAGCACTATCCTATCTCCTCTTTATTCGCTTACTGGTAAAAACGCGAAATACACAAATGACCCGATTCAGCCTTTAAGCGATTCAGACAGTTTTACCCTATCGTATAGCTGTGTTTCCCGTCCTCTTGCAGCTCAATATAAAATGTAATGTTTTGCACAGATTCCGCACTAATGCAGTAATTTTTCTAATGCGTAATGTAATGTAAAAGTTTGTGTAAAACTACAGACAAGATATATAAATTATTCATTTTAAATGATTAACCAAGAATATTATTAGGCCTGTGTATGACCTACCATATTTCTATGCATGCAGTCTGAATACTCGTATTTTCAATATTTCTGCAGCTTATGATAAAAACAGTTTTGCAATATATATATTTATTTGCAGTACGCCATATGATTACCGAAGTATTACATACATCGCAAAATATCTAATGAGAAAAGGCCTGAATTGTTTTTTTACGTCTCTGAATATTCAGTTGAGCTGAGGTTTGTTTTAATGAATTTCAGAAAGTATTTAAAACGGACCCTTGAAATTCTGTTGAATGAAGTTCAGACTTAAATTATCAAAGGGTAATGGGACCAACTGCTTTGCAATGCAACAGTTTGGATAGATTCTTGCGGCCTTTCAATAACGAGTCATTGAAAACCGATGGCACGAGCACACATGCTTGATTGGTCCGGCAACGCACTACGTATATATGGCACTGAAGTTTTGTTAAGCTTACATGTGGTGTGGTTAATATCGTATTCTGTCCAATAATTGTATTTTTATAATTTTCATTGGTGAAGAATTAAGGCAGAATTATTTCATTGTAGTACTGGATATATTTACATAACTCGCCACAATTGGCATTGAAGTCATGTATATAGCTACTAGTGATATCATAACTCCTTTTGTAAGTTTAGGAAGTTACTTTCTTTCTGGCCGTGCTAGCGGCGTTCATGTTAAGAAATTCAAATTAAAAATCGGAAATATTTTGGTAATTTTAAATCACAGCTAACAATTTTCTTAACTTTCCAAGTTATGTGTTAGTTAAACTAACATTTATTCTGCTAGAATATGCGACCAGTCAAGCGCACACAAACTTTACACGAGCAAAATGTTATAAATTCACAAAATTTATTCCTGAAAATTTCTTATTTACGTTCATTTACAACAGTAGCAAATTTCTCAGAAAAAAATTACTAGTTGTATTATTGAACTTACTAATAAATGCAATGTCTAACTTGTAATGGTAACGAAAATTGTCCAACCAGTTTATAAAGTATGTTACAAATATTATTATTTTTCATCTGTAATTCAGTGTAACTAAGATGTTATTTTCAATGTCCTGGACCGTTATTTTCTTTAAATTCCCATTAAAAATCGTAAAACCTGTACAGATGATATGCGCCAATCAGTTTGTCACGAAAACTGTACTTTGAAACGAGCAACCTGAACAGGTAAAGATTGTTTGTTAAGCTATGAGGAGGTCTCGCTGTGCGGAATTTTCGAAATATAAAATAATTAACTAAATTTAAACTAAGTAAGTATACCTATACATATTGCGATGGGGTTTGTTTTATTGAAGAAACATTTTATTTAATAAATCCACCATATATAGCAATTCTTCGTACAATGTAAAGTTTTCTAATAAAAATGGTTGACTCTTTTTCAAATAATAACGTATAGTTACCGCAAAATTAGTATAATGCATAAATATTGTTTAAATATTTATAAAATGCTTATGAATAACTTTTACAATAACGACATTTAATAACATACTTCTTTAATTTTAACAAAATTTAATTTTCTTAAAAGCTTCAGTTAAATGATTTTGTTTAATAAAGGTATTTTTTTCTTTACCGCATACTAATTTCAATAGCTTAGTGCTGTAGATAATATTATTAATTTTAAGACAATTTTTTTGCCATATTCTCTGATTGCGTGGTTCACAACCATATTTTTTCGCAAAATGTTGGTAATTTTAAAATCTAAAAAACTATATCGTCTATTATTGCATATAAGAGTTACCAGCATTCATATATCACATACGTCGTCAGAATTGACAGAAAACGCTAAATTAAAAAAACTTTAAAACATATTATGTTGAAATGTAGGGAAGTCATATTTTAAGTTATATCACCTTCGCACTTCCCAAATGATATCACGAATCCATAATGAAAGGTCATTAATAATTCAGCATCCTGAACATTGTATTGCTAATATATCTAGATGTCATTGTTTTTTATCAATGTTACATTCAGTAAAATCAACCGTTTATATTTATTATAACCTCAAGCTTGGGAGAGTAAGTAAAGCACGTTTATTGAAGAGGAAGTATATCACTGTTTGAAAGTAAAAGTAGCTCAGTAAGTACACACCTCAAAAAAGTTTTGCACCACCGATATTTGTTAGTTAAGTCTACTAGGTCGTTCACACAGTCCGTACAGAATAACACGCCGGTCTTGGCCAATGTCTTTTTGTAATGCGCCTACCGTCCCAGCGAACATATAACCAACCAATTACAGGTTGTTGAAAACATTTTGAGGTGTATATTTGTTTTGGCAAAAACAAATGTGTTTATTATTTATTGAGAAAAATTCTATATTCAGTGACTTAAAGCTATCATTGTAGAAATGAAAAAAATTACTAGTTTACACTTTAAACTGCTACATGATATCGCCGTTTTAGGTAAGGAAACAAAATTGGTGAATTATTGCCTGATGTAATGCAAGTTTTGTTATAAGAATGGGAAAACTTTATAATAAATATTTTTCTATTACACTTAAAAATATTTTCCAGTAAATTTCCCTAATTGTAACGGAAGTTTAAACCTATAAATAGTATGGCAAATATACCATACATCAGGCTGCAAATATGTAAATGATATTAAACAAAGTTGAGAATTTCACAATTCCTTCAACACTTACGTTAGGCCAACAATTTGATTCAGCAGCAAAATAAANCACCCGATCGACACTTGACGCTAAAAAAAATAAGTTGGCGACAATGACTGCAACTAGCGAAGAAACGAAAATAGGTTATATTACGTTACTGTAGGCCTTTATGTGTTACTTCCGTGCATGATTCGCTGTTCTTGAATATTGCGATTGGTATTATTTATGTGTAAATTAAAAATTATGAAAAGGTTAAAAACAGGCACTTATGATTTTTTATTTCAATAAAAGAGCGAAGAACTGAAACATAAAAGTTAGGCGCGTCACTTCGAAAACATGTTCACCCCAACCTTACAGTTGAGCTTGTCAATGCTAGATAGCAGCACTGTCTTATCTCCTCTTAATTCGCTTACTGGTAAAAACGCGAAATACACAAATGACCCAATTCAGCCATTAACCAGATTCAGACAGTTTTACCCTATCGTATAACTGTGTTTCCCGTCGTATTGCAGCTCGATATAAAATGTGATGTTTTGCACAGATTCCGCATTAATGCAGTAATTTTTTTAATGCGTGATATAGTGTAAACGTTTGTTTAAAACTACAGACCAGATATATCAATGATTCATTTTAAATGATTAAACAAGAATATTATTAGGCCTATGTAGGACCTACCATATTTCTATGCATGTAGTCTGAATATTCGCATTTGAAATATTTCTGCAGATTATGATAAAAACAGTTTTGCAATATATATATTTATTTGCAGTACACCATATGATTACCGAAATGTTACATACATCGCAAAATATCTAATAAGAAAAGGCCTGAATTGTTTTTTATGTCTCTGAATATTCAGTTGAGCTGAGGTTTGTTTTAATAAATTGCAGAAAGTATTTAAAACGGACCCTTGAAATTCTGTTGAATGAAGTTCAGACTTAAATTATCAAAGCGTTATGAAACCAACTGCTTTGCAATGCAACGGTTTGGATAGATTCTGGCGGACTTTCAATAACGAGTCATTGAAAACCGATGGCACGAGCACACATGCTTGATTGGTCCGGCAACGCACGACGTATATATGACAATGAAGTGTAGTTAACCTTGCATGTGGTGTGGTTAGTATCGTATTCTGTCCAAGAATTGTATTTCTTATAATTTTCGTTGGTGAAGAATTAAGGCAGGATTCTTTCATTGTAGTACTGGATATATTTACATAACTCGCCACAATTGGCATTGAAGTCATGTATATAGCTACTAGTGANTCATTGTAGTACTGGATATATTTACATAACTCGCCACAATTGGCATTGAAGTCATGTATATAGCTACTAGTGATATAATAACTCCTTTCGTAATATGTAAACTCTTTACCCTTACGGCAAGTTTAGGAAGTTGCTTTCTTTCTGGCCGTGCTAGTGGCGTTCATGTTAAGAAATTCAAATTAAAAATCGGAAATATTTTGGTAATTTAAATCACAGTTAATAATTTTCTTAACTTTCCAAGTTATGTGTTACTTAAACTAACATTTATTCTGATAGAATATGTGACCAGTCAAGCGCACACAAATTTTACACGAGCAAAATTTTATAAATTCACAAAATTTATTCCTGAAAATTTCTTATTTACGTTCATTTACAAGAGAAGCAATTTTATCAGAAAAAATTTACCGGTTGTATTATTGAACTTACTAATAACTGCAATGTCTAACGTTTAATGGTAATGAAAATTGTCCAACCAGTTAAAAAAATATGTTAAAAATATTATTATTTTTCATCTGTGATTCAGTGTAACCAAGATGTTATTTTTAATGTCCTGGACCATTATTTTTTTTTAATTCCCCCCAAAAATCGTAAAACCTGTAGAGATGACATGCACCAATCAGTTTGTCACGAAAACTGTACTTTGAAACGAGCACCCTGAACAGATAAAGAATGTTTGTTAAGCTATGAGCAGGTCTCGCTTTGCGGAATTTTCGAAATATAAAATAATTAACTAAATTTCAACTAAGTTAGTATACCTATACATATTGCGATGGGGTTTGTTTAGTTGAAGAAACATTTGATTTAATAAATCCACCATATATAACAATTCTTCGTACAATGTAAAGTTTTCTAATAAAAATGGCTGACTCTTTTTCAAATAATAACGTATAGTTACCGCAAAATTAGTATTGTGCATAAATATTGTTTAAATATTTATAAAATGCTTATGAATAACTTTTACAATAACGACATTTAATAATATACTTCTTTAATTTTAACCAAATTTCATTTTCTTGAAAGCTTCAGTTAAAAAATTTTGTTTAATAAAGGTATTTTTTTCTTTACCACCTACTGATTTCAATAGCTTAGTGCTGTAGATAATATTATTAATTTCAAAACAATTTTTTTGCCGTATTCTCTGATTTCGTGGTTCACAACCATATTTTTTTTCGCAAAATGTTGGTAATTTTCAAATCTAAAACACTATATCCTCTATTATTGCGTATAAGAGTTACCAGCATTCATATATCACATACGTCGTCAGAATTGACAGAAAACGCCAAATTAAAAAAACTTTAAAACATATTATGTCGAAATGTAGGGAAGTAATATTTTAAGTTACATTACCTTCGCACTTCCCAAATGATATCACGAATCCATAATGAAAGGTCATTAATAATGCAGCATCCTAAACATTATATTGCTAATATATCTAGATTTCATTGTTTTTTTATCAATGTTACATTCAGTAAAATCAACCGTTTATATTTATTATAACCTCAAGCTTGGGAGAGTCAGTAAAGCACGTTTATTGAAGATGAAGAATATCACTGTTTGAAAGTAAAAGTAACTCAGTAAGTACACACCTCAAAAAAGTTTTGCACCACCGATATTTGTTAGTTAAGTCTACTAGGTCGTTCACACAGTCCGTACAGAATAACACGCCAGTGTTGGCCAATGTCTTTCTGTAATGCGCCTACCGTCCCAGCGAACATATTGCCAACCAATTACAGGTTGTTGAAAACATTTTGAGGTGTATAATTGTTTTGGCAAAAATAAATGTGTTTATTATTTATTAAGAAAAATCCTATATTCAGTGACTTAAAGCTGTCATTGTAGAAATGAAAACAATTACTAGTTTACACTTTAAACTGCTAAATGATATCACCGTTTTAGGCAAGGAATCAAAACTGGTGAATTATTGCCTGATGTAATGCAAGTTTTGTTATAAGAATGGGAAAACTTTAGAATAAATATTTTTCTATTACACTTTAAAATATTTTCCAGTAAATTTCCCTAATTGTAACGGAAGTTTAAACCTATAAATAGTATGGCAAATATACCATACATCAGGCTGCAAATATGTAAATGATACNGTATGGCAAATATACCATACATCAGGCTGCAAATATGTAAATGATACTAAACAAAGTTGAGAATTTCACAATTCCTTCAACACTTACGTTAGGCCAACAATTTGATTCAGCAGCAAAATAAACTGACCTGTAACAAAATTTTCAAAGTGTTCACGAAACTTTAGAGATTTTAACCACTTTAAAGAAAATTCAAGTAATTTTTCAAACATAGGATTCCTTTACCGAAAGATTTCTTTGTACACCACAATATTGGTTCTGCCTCCAGGTACTAGGATTACCAGTGGCTATAGACTATTTACGGTAAAGTGAGCACTTTTGAAAGCCCTCTCATTAAAAATAATAGTCAATAAATATATTTTATTTTAGCCTTAGACGTTAACTTCCGAGTGCGGTGCAATATATACACTGTGTTTATTACTTACATGGCACTTTTTATTTAAAAAGGTTGTTAAATGATAAAAAAACGACTGAAATAATAAGTAACTATGGCCTAAAAGTGCTCACTTTACCGTGAACAGCCCATAGATGAGCTTATGCTGAGGCAGGCCACGTTGAGCTGCCCGTGAAGAGTCGTCCTCTCTCAACTCTGTCCCTGCCACCTTTGGCGACTGTCCCTGGATCTTAGGCGCTTATAGTCATAACGTAACAGACCTAGAGGAGGAATCCCAATATTTTTAATTCGAAAGGGTACTCAGATGGAGTGAGTTGTACACGCAGTATGAAATCTTATCCCCCCCCCTCCCCCCGTGCTCATCCAGTGGAGACTGTGGCCTCGATTACACATTTTTTGCGAAGCCTTCACTTGAAATCTACTGCTGTTGTAACGTTTTGGTGGTAACATTAATGGAGCCATGACATTGAGGAGAAGCTGCGTGGTGACAGACCAGCGCTCTAAATTAGAATCGGGGGGAAACCACTGATTCGCAGTCAAATTCAACTACTTTAATTAGTGAAAATGGCTCCACTTAAAATCAGTGAAAAACCACCGGTTGTTTCAGTGAAAAAATTTTACTGACTTAACAACAACTCCATGCGGCGAAATAAATATTGTTTTTACGAGAAATTAAACCTATTCCCGATAGTAAACATTTGTGTTGTGCAATTTAACGTAATTTAAAAAAATAAAATTATTTTCAGGATTTGAACCCACGTTATCCGCCTTTCAGATCTCCACGTTACCAACGACTAAAAAATTTAATACTAAACATTTTGAAATTTTAATTTTTAGTCATTTGTATAGGTGACTTTTTGAATTAAAGAGTATAGCTATATCTTATCGCGTTGATGCGTTATTAAGGAAGCCTTGAAATAACATTTTATCCCAAATCCTGAAATTAGTTTATAGGTAGGCCTATTCGTATGTACTGTAGGTTACCTTTTGAAGCTAGGTCTAAGAGCACAATGATATCTCATCAGGTTAATGAGCTATTGGGGAGTCTTCGAGATCAAATTTGATCCCTTTTCATCCTATTAGCGGTTGTATTAAAAAAAACCCTTTTCTAGTGGTTGCCTGCACTCTTAAGGGGAAGCCATCCCTAAACTTTTATGCTTTTGCATTTGTTGGTTCAGGCTGTGCGTTGATGGGTGAGTCAGTCAGTCGAAAAATGCATTTTATGTATAGAGATTATTTACGTTAATTGTTAAACAATCAAAAGTGTAATTTTTAAAAACAAAGTGCGACGCCTATGTGCAGTTTCAAAAACACATTTTCCTAGACATTTAATTTTCACCGCCGTTATAGAACACAGGCGGACCAGGCCTGCTTCACAATATTACATTTCTGGGAATACTAAAACGTATTTCTCAAGNTTAAATTTCTGGGAATACTAAAATGTATTTCTCAATAACTTAGAATCACACGCTATATGTATGTAATGTCGCGGGATTTAAGTTAATTCAGCCATTATAGATAACTTATTTTTTTAGTTCACTTCCTAGCCTATACTGTAATGAAATTTTTTAACCAATACTTAGTATGGAAAGCTTTCTCTTAAGCAAAGGTATTAAGTAATGTCATGTCCTTTTGTGCGAGGTTCTTGTAATAGCTCATATAATCTTATGGGAACTAAGTGCATGCTTGATGGGGCACAGTAAAATAATTGATTAACCTATGCTGGGTTGTTTATAAAATTAGAGCATTGTAAAATTACAATAATATCTCTTGTGAAATGTCTTCTTTGTAACGATACAAGAGCCGTAGCCTATTTTAAGACGCATAGAAAAATGTTTCTGGTATCTAGGAATCGGTTTAGCTATCAAAGTCTAAATTCTGTACCTACTAAGTAAGTATTCGACTTAAAAGAAATAAGTGTTTACGAATGATGTGCTATTAAATAACGATCATTGAAATATAATATTTTTTTGGAGTGTAAAAATGTTACTGCTTTAACTTCGTTTACTAGGAAAGGTTTAGGCTCGTGTATCCCCCCTCGCCCAATAATTTTCGTAACCAATCGAAGGTATCTAACTAATATTTTGTAGAAAGGCAATGCCAATAACTGTACTTCTAACGCAAACTTGCATGATATGATATAATATGCAATTGTAACAGCGCGACTGTATAACTATACAATCCACCTAAACTTTCAAGCTGACCTCCCGTGGCGCAGTAGTTGGTGGACCACCGGTCTGCGATGCGAGAGGTTCTGTGTTCGAAAATAGTTTACAGACTTTAATTGCGTAGATGTTTGAAGTGGGCTATTTTAAAATTCTTCGTTAGAAGAGTATGACCAGTGGATTCGGAGCTTAAATTTTAGATAAAGGACTACAACTAAACCCAAATAATTGATTTCAACTTAAATTATTTTTCTCGACTATCATAATTGCACAGAAAAATAAGCATAACATATATTCGAACATATTGAAATGAAAAATCGCGATAATGAATTTTTTAATGCGTGTGCGTATGTATGTATATATATATATATATATATATATGTGTGTGTGAGTGTGTGTGTGTGTCTGTGTGTATGTATATATATTTATATATATCTATAATAACACAATAAAAATTTTTGTAAACGGAGATAAATATTTTTGTATGAAAAAAATGCTTCTAAATTTACAAAATAATCCTGTAAACCTCTTGAATTTTTACACTTACAAGAGCAACAGCTGTACTACTATATAAAAATTCTTGCAAAAATACTGATATTCAGTAAAACTGCTGATACCATCTCAGAATTTCAAGTTAAGATGAGTGCTAAAGGTCGATGAGTCATTACTCTGAGAATCCACGTATGGTGAGGGCTACTTCTTTCCTTGGACGACAGTGCAAGTCCATTTTGACAAGCTTGAAAAGGATGTCTTCCTCCAAGTTATGGGTTTGCAAAATTAATTTTGTAACAGTACAGGCCAGATTTGGTAAATTTGTAGGATTTTAGCTGTGACAGTACAAATATGTAGGCTATCTTTATTTTAAATATTTTAAAGAAGGTTCAGAATTATTTCTTAACACGTACTTTGTATTCGTTCAACGTCTCTCTAAACAACTAAATGTACAATGTGTGTTGCAAAATACGAGTACATACACATAATTTCGCATGGCTTCCTTTGAATAAAATATGATAAGCGACAAAAATAAGTAAGAGAATACAGGGATAAAGAAAACAAAAACTCCTCAGAAAATACAACAGCTGTCAGCAGCATTCAATTTCTCAGTAAGATTGACAAAGTTACGTCTTTTTTTTACGTGGGACTAACATACTTCTTGTACTTAAGTATAAAACCATCTACAGCTACTCCGCGAGCTCAATAAAAACTTGCTGTTCTCTTTTGGAAGTAAAATATACCGCCTATATACACGAGATTAAATTATTGAAAGCAATTATAACATATTAAAATAAACCAACGAGAATGGATACATCTGTTGCCTAGTGGTTAGTGTACTTGCTTGTAGATTTGAGGTTCTGGGCTCAGTTCTCGTCACCCCAATGGGAATTTTCGAAATCGTAGTTTGATTGGAATAGACTTGACAGGGCCACGTAAAGTACGAGGTGTGTTCAAAAAATAAGGTGACTTTGCAAATTTCGAGGGCTACTTGCATTCGATTATCGATTGTTATTATTGTTATGTTGGTACACATGTCCCCAGCATATGTTGACACTATCAGCCATTTTGCATTGTTAGTTTTTTTGTGACAGATATAAAGGTTAGACGTGTTTTGGTGTGCTTGGCGATTTTTTGCTATTGCAAACAATGGATCAAATAATCTGTATTAACAACGCCGTAATCATGCCTCAGCCACCGTATTCACCGGACGTGATCCCCTGCAACTTGTTCCTGTTCCCAAAACTGAAGANACCGTAATCATGCCTCAGCCACCGTATTCACCGGACGTGATCCCCTGCAACTTGTTCCTGTTCCCAAAACTGAAGAGACCCATGAAAGAACGGAGGTTTGCCACGATTGAAGAGATAAAGATCTGGGAGACTTCAATGCCATACCAAAATGCGCATATCATAAGTGCTTCAAGGATTGGCAGAAAGCGCTGGCACAAGTGTATTATATCTGAGGGGGATTACTTTGAAGGGGACAAAATATATATTGACGAATACATAAATATTTATCGAGACAAAGTCACAAAATAACAAGTCACCTTATTTTTTAACACACCTCGTATGTTCCGTGCAGTCCAGGCTGACCTATAATTTTATACCACAAAAACTAGTGTGTATCATAAAGTAGGCGAATTACTTTGTAGAAGTCCGTATAGCAGCTTTTGATTATGCAGAAAAATAATTTGAGAAATACTACACGTAATTCTGCAGGATATCCGTCAGTATGTTACAGTACACAATGAAAGAAAAATTTTGTTGTAGGAATTATAATTCTGTAGCCGTTACTCTCCAAGACTGTTAAAATAGGGACAACAGTCTGTTTGGTTGTGGCTAAAGGTATGGTAACGCCAACAGAACATATTGTAAAGGGTCAATGCGTCACAAATCAGTGACGTCATTACTTTCTACAGAATATAATGTTTGCGGTTACAAACGAGTAGGGTTCTGACTACAGTCCTTCCAGTGTGGTATTCCCTACAATGCTGCTCTGATGCCGCTACAGAGCTGATTGTCCACCCAGCAGGAACACTCTGCTGTGTTGCCTTTACAAAGCGGCACGGTAGCCCTAGCCATCTTGTGTCGTCTATTATTATTCCCTTTTCGGCTCATAGAATGCGCTGCTAATTGTACTTACTTATTTTTCAGAACTTGAAAAATTCCCCGTGGAAGCAGGCAGCCTCTAACTGCCGGACCTTTTGTTGATAGACAGACGCCTTAAACCACTCGGCTATTACATCAGTTATGAGATTCGGGATTTCAAATGTATTTGTCTTACTATGTTTAATTTTATTTAAACCTTGTCATGTAACGTGTCTTCAGGCGAATCTCACGAGACGAATTCACATATGAGTTAGGTTATTTATTTTTACAAAAATTATCTTTCCCTTTATGACATATATATTTGTATCATATAACGTTGGGTGTCATCTGATATAAAAATGTTTTTACGGGTAGCGTTTGTGTAAACAGGTTTCCTTTCTCATCAGATAATTTGTAGTACCAATAAAAATATGGCGTTAGTAATTCATTTTTATGTCCTGTTTGTGTAAGTGATATACGTCTTGTGAAAATAAATAGGACATTCTAGCACCCTTGTTGCTATTATTTCATTTAACGCCTGACATGGCGGTATCTGTCAACACTTTAGAGGGTGCAGAGTGCCCTCACAGATTGTCAACCGCCTCCACTAAATAAATATTACTTCACAGTAGCACCAATTTCCTATTTATCTTCTGTATTATAAATTCTACTTGTTATGTAATCTTTAAAAGGATTAGGGGGTGTCTTTAACAGTCCACAACACTGTTGTAATTACCATACTTGTTTTTTAATCTTAACATAATCAGATGGTTCCTCTAACAGTCTACGGTACTGTTGAAATTACCATATTTGTTTGTTAACTCTACAACACCAGCTCTGTAATACTAACAGAATCGGAGGGTATCTCCAACAGTCCACGACACTGTTGTAGCTACTGTTTCTGTAAACTTTTGAAGAAAAAAAAAAGGTGATTTCTACAGAACATTCGGTTGTATTTACCAAACAGCACTGTTGAGTTTACATTATCTTGTTATGTTGCCGTAACAAAACAGTAAGATTGTGTTCACAACTATCTGTATAGTTCCTACAGAAAATACTGTTCCTGCTACAGAAAAGATTGTTCCTACATCAGAATAACTTTTAACAANGAATCGGAGGGTATCTCCAACAGTCCACGACACTGTTGTAGCTACTGTTTCTGTAAACTTTTGAAGAAAAAAAAAAAGGTGATTTCTACAGAACATTCGGTTGTATTTACCAAACAGCGCTGTTGAGTTTACATTATCTTGTTATGTTGCCGTAACAAAACAGTAAGATTGTGTTCACAACTGTCTGTATAGTTCCTACAGAAAATACTGTTCCTGCTACAGAAAAGATTGTTCCTACATCAGAATAACTTTTAACAATATTTAGATTGTTCTGCTAACAATATGGATTGTAAAGTATTGCAGAATATTCTGTTGCTGGAACTAAAGTTTAGTTGTCGCTACCATAAAATGCCATTACAGAACTGTTGTGTTAAACTCTCTCTCTCTCTCTGCTGATTTCTTTCAGTGCATTTTTGTAACAATACTGAATATATCTCGTACAATTTTCAAGCAATTTCTTGCAAAGTTTCCAAACCATTTTTTACTTGGTGTTACCTACAAATTTTTGCCAGCTAATTTCCAATTTTTTTCTAAAAGTACAAAAACTTATTTACTGTGACTGGTAGCATAAGACAAGATGACCTTGTAAAATAGGCCTAATCCTTCTAGTGCTAGTAATGCAAGAGATGCTGTTAAGTCAAGTAGGCCTACCAGCAATCAAAGTGTTCTATTTCTTTTCTCGTGAGTATAATTTGGATTTTGTTACTTCTATCATATTTATTAATTGCAGTTGTCTTATTCGATAGCATAGTTAAAAATATATTTATTTATATTTATCAACAATGTAGCTAAGTTACGTTACAGGTCTATCATTTGTAATTTTATACATAAGTCATAATGGGATTTTAATTTTTTTACTATAAAATTGTTATTAGTCCAACTTGCTATTCTTTTAGCAACAAAACTTTCATGGGTTTTTTACTGTACGAAAATTTAACTCATAAAAAAAATCGTTTCTAAGGTTTTAATTTTTTTATTTCTTTATTTTACTACAAAGAATGAATTTTCCTATGTTGCAAATACCTCAAACTTCTTCATACAACCATGACGGCTGTATGAAGAAGTTTGAGGTACTTGCAAAACAGGAAAATTCATACTTTTATTACGATACTTGTAACAAATAATGAGTCAAAACTAATTAGTAAATGTATCCTGCGTTAAAAAAATTGAATTATCTAAAATTGTTGCAACCCCATAAGTTATAAAAAATTTATATGAAATGAAAATTATTATGTATAGACAGCCGCTAATACACAGTAGGCCTGTGCCAAATTTTTGAACTTCTCAGGTTTGTACATATGACTGACAGCTTTATTTAAAAAAAGTAGTATTGTTATTAACATTGAAATTCAGTGCTGTCAGCTAGTCCAAACAAGGTTTTTGTTAGCGAAATATAATTGATGAGAATTATGCTACAATTAGCCTATCCGAAGTTCGCCTGTAACCTGCGAAAAGAGCGCAAATTTCGTTTCGCGTTGAAAGAACTGTGTAAGTTCAGTTTTCAATTCCCAAGAATATTTTTAATATCCGCACTGGCTCATCTATGCAAGTCAGAATGCACAAGTATCGCTTTAATAGAGAAAAACGTTTATGAAACACAGCACACAATGCTCAATTTTATTTACAAAATATAGGACTTTTTAATAGTATTGCCAAACAATGTTTTCAAAACTCTTTAAATTTTTTTATGTAAAAACACAAAAATTTTCTACTGCATGTAGCTGAAAACTGAATCCAAGATAAGATAACCAGTATTTCGTCACATTATCCTTCAAGATTCACTGTGGCGGCCACAACGTGTTTTGTCGGTATTCACCCTGCCAAATTTTTAGTGTTGAACACAACATTTTTTGTAGCCACGACAAAATAAAATTTTAGTAGCCACAGAAGTTTGGTGGTGACAACTAGCAAATGTGTTCGCTACAAGAAACTTCGGCAGGGTGAATACCAACAAAACACTTTGTGGCTTTGTGTTGACTTACACTGGCAGCGACCCTCGATACAGAAAATTGAATTCATAAGTATTCTACAGCATTATAACCGCAGCCACTTTTCATTTTCATATTATTTTAGGCCTAAATACCAGTTTCCTGTAAACGGAATTTGTTGCAATGCCATGATCCGCATAGTTTTTTATTTGAACTTTAACTTAAGGTACAAACTGAAACGAATTCTCTTATTTCGTAAAGGTTCTTCGAAACCGTTCACAATCTGTTAATTTTTATTGTGAACATATATGCATAAGACATCCCATTTTCATTTCTTAGTTAGGCCTACACGTCACAATTAAGTCAGCTGTTAATTCTTATAATTGAAATCCACCCTTACAGTAAATAATGAGATTTTAAATATTTATTCTTTGGCGCTACTATGGACACATTTGAAAATAAGACTAAAAATTATTATTTTATTACCTCGACAAAAAAACTTGGCAGTGACTATCTAGCGATAAAACTGTTTCTTCATTGCGGGAATGGTAGAAGTAGAATTGACTTGCTTAGATCAGCGCGACCAACAGTATCTACTTCAGATGGTACTGAAATGCAGAACTCATTAAAAAATTTCACATAAACTACCAAAATTATCAGACATAGCATTTTATTACTATAAAACTGGAAATAGTGAGAATTGAGCGAAAATCAGTGAAAAACCAATTAAAATAGCTTCACTAGCAATCAGTACCATATAGCCATATAGGTCCTACTAACTCAGTGATTCCCAAAGTTCTATGAACCACGACCCATTAAAAAAATGACAAAGTTCAGGACCCACTTTAACGCCTTATGCGAGAAACGTACCGTTTCGCTGTTCCATCGTGTTCACATTGTATTTCTTACGTAGCATAAGACAGTAAAGGGTAGTAAGATTAATAAAATAGTTTAAAAAGTTGAAGTATTAAAGAACAATTTTAATGAAAAAGATACCTAATCAAACAGCATTACACAATGTGTTATATTAATGTGTTCTAAATTATGACATTTATAACTCATGTATATGTTTATGTATGAAATTATATTTTTCGTGACCCACTAAATTTTAGTATGTGACCCACCAGTGAGTCGCGACTCATACTTTAGGAAATACTGCCCTAACTGATTATTATGACGGCAGAATTTCACTTATTTATAAGCAGGGACACACGATTTTTGTGAAAAGAATTTACGGCCAGTCGTATTTCACAACATTTTAGCTTAGATCCACTTTCGTGATTCGTTGGTTTCCGTGTTAGGCGACTTAAGGGTCTGCACGCGAATCACAGACGTGCAGCATTGAAGTTTCGTAATTCTGATCAGCCAGTCAAGTAGGAAAATGTCTTCTTACAAACAAATGCCGCCAATAAGGAAAATAAAACTGCTGGAACGTCCGTATGGCATTGAAATATAGGTCTAGCATGTGCGGAAATCTTTTCGCGAAATTCGGGTGTCTCTATTTATAAGTGATTCCCACTGAATGTAGAAAATTCCACTACCATAAGTCAAAGGTTCACAGCTTATTTCATGGATTCGCCAGTGAATAGAAGCTTATCAACTGATATCACTGATTGACGCTTAAAGTGTAAATGCGAAAGAATTCAGGCTTTCATATTTGATAACACTGTGGAATATTTACCTCAAATGTTCTTATTTGATGGTGTAATTAATTTTTATACTTAAGTATTTTTGAAATAAATATTTCATACCAAATTAGGTGTATTTCTCTTTTGGATGTTTCAGACAGCACATAGTGCAAAAAAAATCCTCGTCAAGCAGGGCAATCGAAATAATTATTTTTCTTGTATGTAAAAAAATATCTACACTTTTTTTTAGGAAAAAACTTAATAACTTTCCACTAACGTTTATAAACAATTTTTTATTTTTTAAAAATATACTTTAGTACATCTAAGACAATTTGTTAGAAAAATGTTCTTACATGTATGCTAAATAATGCTTCTGCTTGACATGCTTGACGCATTTTCCTTTGATTTAATATGATTTTTAAGGCTTTATAAAGCGAACTGAACATAAATTGTGATAGAAGTAATTACATTAATTAACCAAACTTTAAAATATGTATCTTGTTTCAAAATATTTTATAGTATTATAAATGATAATTTAATAGGGTTTATGCGTTCTTCAGTATGACACAAGTTAATTCATATTTCTGTGATACTTATAACAGTTTCTACTGCAGTTTTTAGTCAAGTTCTGCTTTTGTGCACAGCTGTTTTCCTGATTGCAGTTAAATGAAATCCACTTTACTTCAACATTAAGAGGTATGGACTGCAAACAACTTAATAGTATTAATGTTTATAATAGGCCTAAGCATCGGACGTATGTACTGCACTATCACATCAAGCTCACTTTACCTCGCGAAAATGTTTACTACGTTTTTATTCTTCATTTTTCATTCAACATTAACAGCCTCACTCTAAAACCAATTCCTTTCAAAGTTTTTTGTATGGCAAAGAAAACAAATTTCTTTGAGGCTGTTTTGTTTACAGTAACACAATATTGCTTTAATTAAAAGAGAAGTTTGCAGTTAATAAATGTTTTCTTTGTACGTTTTGAGTGGCAATATTAATATTACCTCCCTTTATANAAAAGAGAAGTTTGCAGTTAATAAATGTTTTCTTTGTACGTTTTGAGTGGCAATATTAATATTACCTCCCTTTATAGCGAACAAATGAACTTACTTTGAGCTGCTTTCATTTACAGTAAAAAAAAATGGTTACTTCGTACAGGTTGTTCACGATTAATTGAGCACTTTTTATTTCAACCTTTGAAAAATGTCACTGCCACTATCTGTATATATTTTAGCCAGCACAGTGACTTTCTTGAGCCCAGTGAAGTTGGTAACGGCGGAGGGAGAGTACCCCCACGTCTTAACGTTGAACCATAAGTGTTCGGTTAGCATCTGTGAATATTGAAATAATTAGTTTTGTTTTTTTCTATGTTTATAAGTGTAACGTTCACCAAATTTGTAAAATATTTACTTTTGTAATCAGTTTACAGTTTTGCTTGACCAACGCACGAATAAAGAGACAAATGGCAATGCTTAAGTAATCTACACATGGCGAAAAATTACTCAATGTGCATACAAGAAGATGTTAAGCAGAGCTTTCAAAAGTGCTAAGTTTGCCGCAAAAAGCCTATAGGAAACGGTTTAGCGATATTATAGGTTTTCGGTGGTACATTGTAGTTTCCAGTACGTAACTGTCGCCCCAAAGCAAACGCTCATAAGCCAGTACGTTCTGCAGTTACGAAACTCCAATTGAGTAAGTACAGTCCTCCTGCAGACGTAGATGTTACTCGGAAGTGCAATGACCCTCCACCTCAACTCTTCCCAGGCGGTGACATATAGCGAGGCACCACTTAAAACTGGAATCACTCAAATAGCAAGACAAATTGGTCGTGTGGTTAAGGGAGTTAGGCTAGTAACACGGTTGTTGCGGACTCGATTCGTGGAGTCACTCTGGTTAATATTTGTTAGTAAACATAATTTTAAAGATTTGCTACTTCTTTCTTATTTATTAATCATAGTCGTTCAGAGCACAAATTTCCTTTACAGTGTAACTGAANTGACCCTCCACCTCAATTCTTCCCAGGCGGCGACATATATCGAGGCACCTCTTAATACTGGAATCACTCAAATAGCAAGACAAAGTGGTTGTGTGTTTAAGGGAGTTAGGCTAGTAACACGGTTGTTGCGGACTCGATTCGTGGAGTCCCCCTGGTTAATATTTTTCAGTAAACATAATTTTGAAAGATTTGCTACTTCTTTCTTATTTATTAATCATAGTCGTTCAGAGCACAAATTTCCTTTACAGTGTAACTGAAATTACCACAAAAACGCCATATGCTGAACTATTGTAAAGACAATGCAAGGTTATCATTGCCATTGCTGTACTTTCTAAATCAAACAAAAATTATGATTGTGGCAAGCCTATTTTGCAGTGGCTCATATTTAAACAACTTTCTCTTTGCGGAAACAAATTATGGTTTGGAGCAAAGAAAGCGTTTTTGCAGTTTTTTCTCCGTCGGGAGAGTGATTCTGTATTCCAGACATAATTTTTTCAGCGCATATTTCAATTAATGAGCTTAACATATTCTGGAGATGTGTGGAAAGAGAACATGTTCCTGTATGCACAGACTTACCGACTGGCTCACTCTCGCTAGAAAAAATAGTTGTGTGATTGGTACAGTATAGTTAAAGATTTTTCTGGTAGATTTGCTCGTTAACGTTTACAATTTTATGGTTTAAAACACTGATCCAGGTCTCTAAAATACAACAGTTTAAGTCAAGCTGCGCAAAACTGCAGAAAAAAAAAATAGTTTCAATGAATTTTCTAACCTGCAATGGCAGTTTTTAACCAATAAATAGAATGGGAAATGTATAGGCTATATTTTAGGCTGGAAGCAGTTAAACTTTTGAGTATCACTTCTGCCTATACCAAGTTAGAAATTTCACTAACGCATATTTGTTCTTTTCTTGAACAAATCTAGGAAAGATAACATGAATGAAATGCGAAGAAGCGGGGAGGGGGATGTAATTAACCATTCGTGCAGTTCTCTGAGCATGCACTACACTGACGCGAAGAATTTGGAAACCATTTCTTAAATATTTCCAGTTTATTTAATTAGCTAGAATTTTATAGGTACTTAAAAATATATGGAACAGTTAACTTCTGCAGATTTTTCACACAAAAAAATAGTTCTATGTAACTAACATTGCTTTAAATTATTGAAATCTATAACATTGCTTCCGGAATATATTTTCTTGGTGGCGTGTGGGCGAATATGAAACGCAGATTTCTGCAGAGGTGTTATAAAGAAAATTAAAGAATTGAAATTCTCTGATACGATGTAATTAAGTAAGTAAACAACAACTTCGAGAACAAAATGGAGCAATTTATTGGTTTTATACGTTTGTAACACTGTTAACATCTCGAAAAAGAAATTCAAGGTTTACAAATAACATATGTACATAAATAATATCTGAAATTAAAGTATATATCTTTACATTTCTATACTAGAATGTATTACAGTTTCCGACATATGGCACATGCCTAATTTACAGTAATTAAATAGAAATTCTGTTGTCTCATTAAATATTGGTATGATTATTTAATACAGTACTTTCGCCCAAAAGTTTCTCTTTGTTTTAGATACAGTACACACCGGTGTAAATGTCTGGCACAGATGAAGACTTGAAGATGACAGACGGAAATGTCTCGCCTGGCGTTTGCACATAATTTCAGACGAAGCAACGGGAATATCTCGAGAAATAACTTGCTCGGAGGTACATAGGGGACACGAGGAATGATACATTGCAATGGACAGCGATATAGGGCGTATATAAAAATGATCTAATTTAGGACGTTGGCACAAATGAGTACAGTCGGTGACTAGCGAAAAAGGTCTTCAGAGACATGTGGCTCTTCCTCAGAGTATAAATACGCTTGTTAACAAGAGAAATACGCCTAACGGAATTAGGGGTGAATGGGAATGCCTGCTTTACAGTTAAAATTTGCTGTAGTTTCTCAACAGGTGTGGGTTTATTCTGCCGCACTGCTTCTAAAATAAAGGTAGAATGTTTTTTTTTTTGTAGGCGTTAAGGGCGATGATGACAAATATAAATTGCACATGCCTATATTCATACATCGGTCAAAANTTTTTTTTTTGTAGGCGTTAAGGGCGATGATGACAAATATAAATTGCACATGCCTATATTCATACATCGGTCAAAATCTGCTCAATTTCAGACACTACGGCAGCTTAAGTGTACACACGACGCAGGATAATGCAAAACCTCGCGCAAAATTTTATCTTTCACAAAATATTGCACGTGAATGTATTGTGCAACGTAGATCTGTTCAAGATCATGAGATAGAACATACAAGTGTTAACATATTTAATTGGCCAAATTATTATATCGGTTCCAAGCTGATATATAACCAAATTGCATGTTAAAAAGATTATAGCTAACTTAACAGTAAAAAGAAAATTTAAGCTGCGCATGGGTCTGCATCCTANAAATTGCATGTTAAAAAGATTATAGCTAACTTAACAGTAAAAAGAAAATTTAAGCTGCGCATGGGTCTGCATCCTAATCATATTCGTAATTTTACTATATTCAAATCACACAAATAAGCTAAAGAAACAACAAAAATTAGACATGCAAAACTNATCATATTCGTAATTTTACTATATTCAAATCACACAAATAAGCTAAAGAAACAACAAAAATTAGACATGCAAAACTGGGAGGATAGTCTTTCTAGCTGCTTTACATTTTTAAATAAAATAAAAATATTCGGACGTAGTTGTAAAACGGCCAATTATTATAATTTTTTTTTTTTTTAGATAATCTGCATTTTATTTTAGTACCTGTGCTAGCTATACTTTCAGACCGCAACGTAGCGAGTTCGAATCCCGGATAATCATTTGGAAAAATGTCAATTTTGAATGAAATAGGTTGGTTTAAGGGTACATTTAGAAAAACTAAGTAGGCCTATGGAGNTTTGGAAAAATGTCAATTTTGAATGAAATAGGTTGGTTTAAGGGTACATTTAGAAAAACTAAGTAGGCCTATGGAGCGCATTTTTTTGTTGGGAATGCACATGACAAAACAAGCGTTTCCAGTCATTTTTAGCCCAGGATATTCCCGTAGGTCTACAGAATTTGAAACCAACACAGAATCATGTGGCACAGCGTCACATTCGTTACTACGCTGTGGAATGACAGGGTCACTTGTAACAGTTACACCCTCAGAGGCGCGTTGCTCGACATTCCAGCGCCATGGACTATATGGCGACTAAGCACATTACGCGTGCGCCTGTGTCGACCTTAGTGCTTGCGCATATGCAACCCCGCGGATACGCAAGTTGCCTCTAGCCAGGCAGCCTCATCAAATATTTAAAAATTGAAATATTTTCAACTGCAGTGTCTAGAAATGGAGCAGTATTTGAAAGATGTGCGAAATATAACTGAAC
>NQII01000240.1:1077643-1089927 GCA_002778355.1 Clitarchus hookeri | reverse complement strand
TATACAGTCGATTGCAAGAGTCCATTTCGGGTAAAATTTGAGCGAGCTATTGCGCGAGGAGTGCCAAGGTTCAAACTAAAGTGTTTTGTCTTTCTCGGGTCATTTAAAGTCGGGTGAGTGCTATTTGACAAACGAATGAACTGAGGAATGTTTTGAAAAATGCAAGTTTTCAAGAATGAATGTTTTTGAAGACTTTTTTTAGGGATGTGTTTTAAGAAATGCTTTTAAAATGTTTTTGATGAACTTTTCTTGAATATTTTTGAGAAATGTGATTTTTAAGAATTTTTTTTTTTTGAGGAACGTATTTGTGAGGAATATTTTTCACAAATGTTTTTGAGGAATGTTTATTAAGGGATTTTTTTAGGAATGTTTTTTAGAAAGGTTTTTGAGACAATTCAGCTGTAGTCAACGATGGTACCACCAAAGACGAAGTCGGGATGCTAGTAGGAGGCACACAATCAAATGTACGCTTCGTCTTTATATCTAGACTCCAGTAGCTCGCCAATCCGAACTGCTGGTATTCAATATTTTAGGCATATGTTTTACTTTGATGAGGAAATGTATCAGTAATTACATGAACGTCTTATTAGTACCATGCAAAATTTGATGAAAGAGACGAACATGATATAACTAACCAGCCTAAATGGTGAAAACGTCAGGGAATAGAGAGCATTCTGTCACCTCTCGCATCAGACGAAGAACTATGGTGTAATATGCCTTTCGTTACATTAATTATCTACAGAGACTGAGATATCACATGACGAACAACCAATCAAGAGCGAGCAATGTGATGACATTATTAAATCATTAGCGCAGTCTAGTGGTAGTGGTGGGGTTGAGCTGTACTGTGTAAACGTTGGAAGGGCGACGAGTGGGCGGGGGTCAGGTGTGATGTAAGTCCATGATTCGTTGGGAGGGGTAGTTGCTTGAACGTGGGATCGAATAGATAGTCAGTGAAATACATTAATGGAGTGGAGCTGGTTGATAAAATATCACATAAAAATTGGAAGGGTTGCTAGTGAGGGTCAGTCATCTGCTGGTTGTCATTCCGGGAGGATGTGTGTTGTCATATTTGCTGAAGCCGAACTCTGGACATTTTACATAGTCGTCTTTGAAAAATGATTTACTAAATTTCTCGTAAAGTTGCTCAATTTCCCCCCTTTTTTTTTAATTTTGCATTTTTTTTTTTTTAATTTTTACCATTTTTAAAATTGATATTTACGAGTTTTTCGGGCTCGAGTTCTCCTGGGGTCAATGTCAAGGTCGTACATATCTAACTAAGATGGTGGTTAAGGTGAATAATGATATTTATCCTTCAATTTTTACGGTTTTCTGTAATTATTCTTAATTGTTTAGAGTTTTAGGTTACCTAGGGTGAAGTCAAGGTCATGGGAATCCCACATGGTGGTCAAGTTCGTCAATGTATTTTTCCCGCGATAAAAAATTTTTTTTTTATAATGTCTGTGATATTTCTTGATTTTATCGTGTTTGAGCTCACCTGGTATCAAGGTCAAATTTATGAACATCCAAAATGGCGCTGGGGTCAAAATTGTATTTTTTTAATTTTTTTACAAATTTTTGCGATTTTTGTCGATTTTTCATTTTTAAGGTTAACTGAACAACGAGTCATAGTAATGGAAATCCAACATGGGGGTTAAATTTATTAATGTAATTTTTGCCTCAATTTTTTTTACGATTTTTGTGATATTTCTAGATTTTTTGGGTTTAAGGTCATCCCAAAGTTAAGGTCACGGATTTTTAAGAAGGTGGTTGGTATCTATAATGGAAAGGAATACGTATGGCCGATGTTCCTTCTTGTATGTTGGGCTTGGCTCGGAACCTTTATTCTGCCTTCCTGGTTTCGGGTCTTTTTGACTTATGTATCGAAGAGTCCTGAATCCCACCTTAGTCATTTTCACGTGTTCAGTGAAGCTCGACATCAAGTTGCTGATTTTGGTATCACTTCCAAGAGCCTCGAATCCCCTTTGTTGATTTAAGGTTATATGTAGAAACGTTTCACGTATTTTTAAAAATGTTGGGGGTGGGGGTGAATTTGGGGTAAAATAATTTATTTTCAAGTGAATTTTGGAGTGATAACGGGATATTTAACGGTTACGGGGTTACAAAATGGTGGCCAGCCAGCACCACCGTCCCGTCGATACAGAACATACTTTTATATTATACTATTTCACCTTTCAGATGAAAAAAATATTATTGAAATCAGATGCGCGGTTGCATAGATAATGACGTCAAAGTGAACTGACCCGTCCTCTGTGTTTCATTCTCTCACATACACTCCAGTCATTCATTCCGCCCTTATAGAATATAACAAACGGTTAGAGACTGCTAAAATTGTTCGACTTTGGATCTTATACAACACGCCCCATACCCTAAAGATACCGCCACAGTCTCCAGACCTGAATCTTTCGAAAACATCTTGAATTAACTGGAGAATAGGGCGAGCAAAAATCATATTAGAAATAAGGACCATCTAAACGACCTTATTCAAACAGANTGAATTAACTGGAGAATAGGGCGAGCAAAAATCATATTAGAAATAAGGACCATCTAAACGACCTTATTCAAACAGAATGGAGAAATATCGTGAATGAGGTAATCAAAAAGCATGCTCATCCAATGCCCAAATGACTAACAGCAGTAATTCACAGAAAGGGGGTGATAAGTAAAGATTAGTCTTTATGTTCGAATACTTGTGTCACGACAAAAGGAAAATATTTTCTTTACATTTCCTGACGGAATTAAGTCATTGAATTTTATTTATTTTTTTCATATTTAAATGTTTTTGTGCAGATTTAAGTGTATGTTTATCGTCTATTATTTTCATCTTTTACACATAACGATTCATTAAATGTTACTTTGTAATTCAAAATATAAACAAGTGTAAATGCTATTATTCAAATACTTATGTCGTCCTCTGCAACTTATATTAAGAACAAAACGGATTCACGTTCTAAAAAAAGAACTTATTTAATTCAATCCAGCTATGGCTGTATGTGAACAGGGGGCAAGATGGGGACGCTAAGAAAAAATTTCTCCAGATCATTATAGTTATTGTTATTATATCCACAAATAATTATACAAGTGCACTCAATATTAGAGCATCAATGTAAACTAGAATGAAAGTTATAAGTTACCAACACAAAACACAAAACATATTTTTGTGAACTAAGGATGATGCCCCATCTTGCCCCATACATGGGGCAAGATGGGGCAAGACTTGGGGCAAGATGGGGTACAACTATTTACACATGTCACACACATAGGCAATGTCCACATTTTCATCGTCCTCCCCAGCACATGCACAGTGAGCCCACCCTTGACATTCTAGACACTTAACCCACTCTTCTGTAGATTCAGAGAATAAATGACCACAAAAAATACATTCAGCATCGTCACTTTCTTTCACTGCAGAACCTTTCTTCGTTTTCTTTTGAATGGTGGGCCTACTTTTCTTAAGTTTCGGATTGCTTTGCTCAAGGTTCAGCTTCTTCTTGCAAGGAACAGGACGTCTTTCCAATTGAGATATCAATTCATGTCTGTATGGTGATTCAGTTAAAACAGCAGTCTTCCCACGGCGCCGACCACTTGAATTTGCTTTCTCCTTGCCGATGTGGGGAAATGGCATTATGTCACTAGGTGATGCTTGTTTAAATGCACTACTGTTATTTTGTACATTGGAGAACGAGCAGCTAGGAACAGCATCATTCTGATTTACTAGAGATTCTGAAGGTTCTGGGACGTTAGCGTGTTCATTGACTTCAGGCGATGGTCTGTCAGTACTTTTGGAAGGCAAATAATCACTATCCTGAAAGATCTCAGGGTCTATTGGCCATATGCCTGTGGCTTTAAATCCATTGATGGCTGTTGTCATGGTGGCTGCTCGTTTAAATGCATTACCAAACAATTTGGCGATCTGATACATGGCGACAACACGCCCTGGATTCGATCGCAACCAGTTGTTAACCTCAACTTCATAATAGGTGCTGAGTGGCTTCATGAATGTTACATCCAGTGGCTGGAGGCGATGGGTGCAGTGTGGCGGTAAACAGAGCAAGATAACCCCATTTTCTCTTGCCATATCAATTAGCTCAAGATTTTTTGTGTGCGTAGCATGACCATCGAATATAAGTAGAACAGGGTTGTCTTTGGAGGCATGCGTAAACTGCACAAACTGTTTGAACCATCGGACAAATATTTCAGACTGCATCCAACCTGAAGGATGACATTCCGCCCAAGTTCCGGGTGCAGAACCATCAATCAATTCGTCCTTCATCCTCTGCCGAGGAAAGATCATCATCGGTGGCATGTAAGTTCCTGATGCACTAACACAAAGTTCGACAGTTACTGTTTGCCCTCTCTCTGCGGATGTTAGAGCCCCGACTTGTTTCCTCCCTTTCGCAGAGATGATTTTCGATTTTGACTTCGGCACTGAGGACACACCTGTTTCATCACAATTATACACTCGGTCTGGAGTAAACTTGTATTTGTCATACAGCTGCCCTAGTAGTTCAAAAAACTTAGAAACCACAACTCTGTTGAAGCCCATAGCTCTCGCTGCGGAAGTAGCTTCCGGTTTTCGAAGAGACAAGTCTGGATGTCGCTTCATAAAACCAGTTAGCCAGCCTAAGCCAGCCTCTCCTTTTGCTGTATGAAACTTGTGATTATTGTTATTTTTTACAACTAACTGAAAAGCCAGTTTTCTTAGATCAGCAGTGCTTAGACCAAACAACATGCCTTCCATTTCTTTAAGGTAACCGACCAGCTCCTCTTCCTCTTCAAGTGTAAACACAGGCTTAAGCGGTCCCAAACTTACCTTGAGCTGCTGATGAGGATTTTGTCTAAACATAGCCACCTTCCTCTCCAGTGTTGTTTGTGGAACGTTAAAAGAAGCAGCTGCCTTACGATAACCCATAGTTTTTTGCACAACTTCTTCAATAGCTTTTCGCATAGACTCTTCGGACCAACTCTGTCGCTCTGTCTTTCTTGTATATTTCCGTACCATTTTGTCTGAAAATAACAATTAACTAGATTAGGGTCTATATTAAAATGCCTAAAACGTACATAAAAGGATTTGTCCCTCTCGGCCGAAGGTAATTTTTACGAGAACAATCAGCGCTACTGTAACAATCGTGGGGGCCCACAGTGACGTAGCGGCTAGAGGTCTCGCTTATCACCAAGACGATCCGGGTTCAATTCCCGGTAGGGTCGCTCTCAGATTTTCGCTTAATTTAGCTAATAAAATAATTCAATATTGACAACCATAATAAAGCTAGTAGATGCATCTTANTATATATATATATGTATATGTATATATACACATATATATAATACACCTACAATGATAAAGCATATATATAATTTGCTCTCTAGTTCTAAGTATGTGTGTCAGCTGTTCAGCGAGACATTTTTACGCAAGTATATTGCCCTGGACAACGCCAAATACTAACTGCAGCAAATTATGAAATATTTACGACATGTGTGTAAATATGTAGCAAACAAAATTAACAGCAGGTCCTAATTTTGAGTAACTTAATTCCTAAAGTATTTTCCTCCGTTGAGGTGTTTTGTAGCAAACATCCGAAAGGGTTTCCCATTATGTTGTGGAGGTAGGAATGTGTGAGAACGGGAAACTGGCATCTTCCGGTAAGGACTACGCCCTTCCTGTTTTTTTTTTCCAGCCCGTAGCTTTCTGAACTGTCTACCTGCACTGTTTTTTTTTATTATGTCACAATATTCAAACTCAAAAATTTGACATGTGCGTTAAAAAGCATTTATTTCGCAGTAAATAGGTTCCAACAGCGTTGTCCTTTGTTCGGTGGTTCTTGCTGATATAGATGCAAAGTAACTGTAAAAGAATAGCGTATTTGCGGTTCCATTGTTTAATGCGCCCACGTAACTTATATAGAGCTATTTTGCGTTTTGCTTTCCGGAGGCAGGGAGAGCTAAGGACGACACTAGCACCTGCATCAAATAACGCAACGCCTTTAAGTGCAAGGCACTGAAATGGCGTCCAGCACGCTGTCATGAGATTGTAAAAATCGTTCCATATAATGTTATCGGGGAGGAATATGCGTACAAATGTTCACTGCGATCGCCTATAAAATTTTAGCACCTACGCAAATAGTACGTTTTGAGAAAACTCAGACTGAAAATACAGTTTTTAATATGCTCAAATACTTCAAAATGTTTCCGGAATTTAAAATGTCCTGCAAGCGTTATTCCCGAATGGTCTGAAGTGTATTGTTTTCCTACGAACACCGGTTGAGGACTTTCACTAGTGTCATACATAAACGAGGGTTTCAATCTCTTTGTAACGCAGTTCCAGCATAAAATAGGTGACCGCCTTAGTACAATTTATTAATTAAATTTCTGTTTAGCCAAAATAGTTTTCAACAGGGCACACACACGTTGTCAGTCTCTTGGATGGCCGTTCAACAGGGCATACTTGCTTTGCATTTACAATACAAAATATAACGCACGATTAGATCTGCATACAACTACTTATGAAGAATCTCATTTTATTCAAAAGCGTAAATTTTTTTCTCCGTCATTATGATTTTTTTAAAAAAAATTTTTCCCCCAGATTTTTTGGTGTTTGATTTGTTAAGCGCTGGAGCGTGCAATAACCGGAAAATTCCATGAATTCTCACGAGTTTTTTTTCTGTGCAGGGTTTGAGTCTTCTAGACGACCAGGACGATCAAGACGAGTTCCTGAGGCTGACAGAAGACTTCGTCATGTGAGTAAAAAGTTATGATCACGACCACAAGAACAGGCAAGCACCATCAGTGAGGCAGTCGGTTAGAGACCGACTCTCTGTCGCAGTTGGAAGGGGCTGGTTTCATATACTGTCTTCGTAAAGCCTCGTTCCCACGCATGCAATCTCGGGCACAACTTTGGGGACATTTGGGGGACACTGTTTCTCGTTTGAACTTTCCTTTCCACTGGTTAACCACTTTAAATTTGGCGTGAGGGCAACTTAATATTATGGATGAGACACAATTTTGTAGATCACGCTAATTTTCGATGCCGTTCGCACAAGTTGGTTATCGTCGAGAATTCTGTTTAAATTGAATTGTTCCGGTTTTGCTTTCGCTATGTGAGGTTTTTAAGCTGAATTATAAAATAATTTTTTTGGAATACAAAAATAATGAATTTTCTTCTTATTTGCTATAACAAGCAAAGTGATGGGAAAATAAATTATATAAATAATAATTTCTTGGTAGTGTTACGAACGCATAAGAAAACAAAAATTAAAGGTGTTATGTCACAAATAGTCAACATTCAGGTCGCAAATTGTTGCAAGGCGCATTGCGGTTTACAGTATGTGGGTTAGAATTCCGGGAAAAGCATTGGTGCGCAATATTACCTGTGGTTTGTTAGCCTATCTGCCATTCTCTTACGCGTTTCTGGAACATAAAAGAGGGATTATTAACGCGTGAATACGTGAGCAGTCCGTAGCATTCAATGCCCTTGCATGCGTTTCACGATTGTTTCAGTATCACAATTGCTGACCATTGAATTTCATTTTCTAATTTTGTTATTCGGCAACTACGTGTTTTTTTTTTTATAATTGCTTAAGCTTATCATTGTAACGCGCGCTCGCTCTCTCTCTCTCTCTCTCTCTATATATATATATGTATATGTATATATACACATATATATAATACACCTACAATGATAAAGCATATATATAATTTTCTCTCTAGTTCTAAGTATGTGTGTCAGCTGTTCAGCGAGACATTTTTACGCAAGTATATTGCCCTGGACAACGCCAAATACTAACTGCAGCAAATTATGAAATATTTACGACATGTGTGTAAATATGTAGCAAACAAAATTAACAGCAGGTCCTAATTTTGAGTAACTTAATTCCTAAAGTATTTTCCTCCGTTGAGGTGTTTTGTAGCAAACATCCGAAAGGGTTTCCCATTATGTTGTGGAGGTAGGAATGTGTGAGAACGGGAAACTGGCATCTTCCGGTAAGGACTACGCCCTTCCTGTTTTTTTTTTCCAGCCCGTAGCTTTCTGAACTGTCTACCTGCACTGTTTTTTTTTATTATGTCACAATATTCAAACTCAAAAATTTGACATGTGCGTTAAAAAGCATTTATTTCGCAGTAAATTGGTTCCAACAGCGCTGTCCTTTGTTCGGTGGTTCTTGCTGATATAGATGCAAAGTAACTGTAAAAGAATAGCGTATTTGCGGTTCCCTTGTTTAATGCGCCCACGTAACTTATATAGAGCTATTTTGCGTTTTGCTTTCCGGAGGCAGGGAGAGCTAAGGACGACACTAGCACCTGCATCAAATAACGCAACGCCTTTAAGTGCAAGGCACTGAAATGGCGTCCAGCACGCTGTCATGAGATTGTAAAAATCGTTCCATATAATGTTATCGGGGAGGAATATGCGTACAAATGTTCACTGCGATCGCCTATAAAATTTTAGCACCTACGCAAATAGTACGTTTTGAGAAAACTCAGACTGAAAATACAGTTTTTAATATGCTCAAATACTTCAAAATGTTTCCGGAATTTAAAATGTCCTGCAAGCGTTATTCCCGAATGGTCTGAAGTGTATTGTTTTCCTACGAACACCGGTTGAGGACTTTCACTAGTGTCATACATAAACGAGGGTTTCAATCTCTTTGTAACGCAGTTCCAGCATAAAATAGGTGACCGCCTTAGTACAATTTATTAATTAAATTTCTGTTTAGCCAAAATAGTTTTCAACAGGGCACACACACGTTGTCAGTCTCTTGGATGGCCGTTCAACAGGGCATACTTGCTTTGCATTTACAATACAAAATATAACGCACGATTAGATCTGCATACAACTACTTATGAAGAATCTCATTTTATTCAAAAGCGTAAATTTTTTTCTCCGCCATTATGATTTTTTTTAATTTTTTTTTCCCCCGCAGATTTTTTGGTGTTTGATTTGTTAAGCGCTGGAGCGTGCAATAACCGAAAAATTCCATGAATTCTCACCAGTTTTTTTTCTGTGCAGGGTTTGAGTCTTCTAGACGACCAGGACGATCAAGACGAGTTCCTGAGGCTGACAGAAGACTTCGTCATGTGAGTAAAAAGTTATGATCACGACCACAAGAACAGGCAAGCACCATCAGTGAGGCAGTCGGTTAGAGACCGACTCTCTGTCGCAGTTGGAAGGGGCTGGTTTCATATACTGTCTTCGTAAAGCCTCGTTCCCACGCATGCAATCTCGGGCACAACTTTGGGGACATTTGGGGGACACTGTTGGGGACACTCTTGGATACAGTGTGGCAAGAATGTTCCCCGTTTCCATGCTTCAGTTTCATTATTGTTGTACAATCAATTTGTCGCTGCTGCTGCTTGTAGCCAAACGGGTAACCGAGGATGCATCCAGCTCCGTGATGACTGTCCTGCGGCTTCACAGTGGTTGTGAGAACTTTGTGAGAATAAACCTTAAATATTTTCTTCTTTTTTTTTTAATTTGGTTGGGTTACTGATACAAACCAGTACAAACTGTGTTGGACGTGCTGCACTGTTAGCAGGAGAAATTATTGTTTGCTACATTTCTATTTTTAGCAACTCTAGATAGCCACAGTAGTATAATGTACCTTCGTAGGATATCAGAATCAGCTATTTACAAATTTAGGCCAGTTATATGCGAATACATAGTGTTGCGAGACGGAGAAAAGGTAAGTTAAACAAACTTGTGTATTGTTTTGTATGTCTTTAATTTAATGGTAATGTGGCGTAAACTTATAACAATCAAACAATATATGTCTGAAGTTTTAATTACTAGAACATTTGATTATTATAATTTTGTTCACTGTGGTTTACGGATGAATTGTTTTAGTGATAAGTATAACGTAAATAACTTACATTCAAAGAGAAGACGTAGACTCCTTATGAACACGATGAAATAGTTGTTTATTGATAAATGTCGTTACTGGTACTTGCTGGTTGAGGATAGCTGGAGGTATGAGCGTATGCAGGTGGATTTGTATAGTTTACTCCGACTTGGATTTGTGAGGAGGCATTAATATTACTCTGGAACTGCGGTAGCATTTGTATGTTGTTTTAGGAATATTGTAAAGTACCACATCCAGATTGTAACAGTGTGTTAGAGATGCTATGGCGCACCACAATCTTCAATTTCCGATATTTGATTGTTTGTATTGGTTCAGCTACGTATTCGTTAAATAAAAGCCTTCGTCCATTTTCTTGTGTTCACTGCTTTGGAAAAAGTAGTATACCTCATTAAACGTTTTTTTCCAATGCAGAAACCTGCTTTGCAGAAACACTTTGCAGTAGTTGGTTCTATAAGTCGGGTAAGGTATTGTCTTGTGTTGTCTGTGGGTGCTGATTTTCTTAACACGCGCGAATGTTATCACGGCCTTCTTGCATGCCCTCTTCGAATGTTGGTGTAATCTGGAAACGATTCACAAATTATTTGTTTAGACCTCGATTAAGCCTATGTTAGGTTATATTTATATGTTACGTCTCCATGCTTTATCGTTTCTTATTGTTGCAAGTTACGGATACTGAGGAAGAATGGATAAATTTTGCGAATGGGTTTCAATCAAAGTCGAACTTCCGTAACTGTACTGGCGCTCTTGACGGGAAATATGTACTTCAGACCCCAATAAATAGCGGAAGTTTGTACTATAGCTATAAGGGAACGTTTAGCAGAGGTTTGATAGGGCTGTGTGATACTAATTACAAATTATTGTTTATTGATACTGGAATTCAAGGACAACTGAGAGGTGGAGATGTTTTATTTATAATTACAGACTTGTTCTCAGCATTAGAAATATACCGTCTTAATCTTTCCAGTAATCAGTCATTACCTGGGAAGAACGTCGACGTGCAATTTGTAAAAGCAGCAGATGGTGCTTTTATTATATCTAGCCATATTATGAAAACTTACCCAGGAAGATTTTCAAACGGATCAATAGAAAGGAATTTCATCTACAGACAATCACGTGCTCGAAGGATTGTAGAATATGTTTTTGGCACAATGAATGTGTTTTCAAGTGTTGAGATGACTATATTGCTTCAACCAGAGATAGCTAAGTGGGTCACTTTAAGTTGTGCTCACCTACATAACGCTTTAAGAAAAGGTAGATTGTCATGTCTGTGCTCTCCTCCGGATGATGAAGGAAATATCGTTAATGGCACTTGGAGAAATTATGGCGCAGAATTTCCCTGACTGCGGTGGTGTCCATACAAATAAACAATGACACTTTCATAAGAGAGTAATACGCACACTACTTATTTCACACACAGGCACTAGCAGTAGTGGCCGTTAGTGTCAAATAATAGGTGTTCACAAATTATCTTTTAAATTTTTATAAGCAAGAGATTATGGAAATGTTACAGTTGCAACAAAACGAGCAATACAGTATTGCCTTGCTTCAAAAACCTCCATCCACTTCTGAAGAATGGTGGCTGCGTACAAAGAAAGACTCAAATACGCGCGCACCTTGGTTCCTTAGCTTGCTCGGTTATCGAACAGGACTCGGAATTTAAAAGCAAGACATAATTTCGTAAACGACGTGGTCGATTGGAATTTCATGGGTACCGAAACCACACTACACTAATCACAAGGCGAGTAGGCCGCCATTGTACTGAGTTAACGGGGAGCCCGTGTGAACCTGAAAGACAGCTACTCGTTACAGCTTCTTATCATACCTTACCAACTCGAGATGCTAATTGGCACCCAGTCAGCGAAAATTGCTCTAGTATTTTGGAAACCACTTCACTGGAATTATTGTATCATTGGTGATGCTAAAATAACAAGGTTACACAGATTTAGTAGTGATTAATATTGTTTTGAAGTCTGATAGCCGGTGTATTATTCGCACTAGCTGCAGATTTCATGAGTTTTTAGTCCGTAACATTTCTACAAAGGAAAGCATGGAATCATGTTTTGGACGTTCGTTGGTAGTGGCTATGACACGTCTCTATTCCTGATATGGTTCATCACCAAATTTAATATTTCGGGAATTTTCATTACATTTTTATGCAGACGACGAAACCACGTGTTTACTTCGCCTTTATTCCTGGATTAATGTTAAAACGCCGAAAATTATTGAACAACTCCTAACCAGTGGGGTGAGGTTAAATGGACAAAAAATGGACGTTGACAGTGTTTGGCCAAAAAGCAGGGTATGAGCACCTTTTCTTTAAAAAATAAATATAAACCTCGTGCTTATCTGAGTAGGAATATACATAATGGGACGAAATTCAGCCGACAAACTTCCTGAGGTGTGTGT
>NQII01000240.1:1044372-1077156 GCA_002778355.1 Clitarchus hookeri | reverse complement strand
TGTATGTATGTATGTATGTATTAAATGCCCAAACAACGGGGGGTGATTCCGTAATAAAAATTAGGTTGAAAATATATAGGTCACAGTATATCTAAATGGAATATTAAAGGATATACGAGTCTATGAAAATTGGGTTTTGAAAACGTATTTTTGCCGAATGCCTTAAGCCTACAAAAACCGCAGCAAAATGGTGACTTACGCTTTCCATTTTGCAGAGACACATGCGAAATGCTGGCCGTCCCCGGTCTGTGCGCACTGTTTGGCTTGAGGAAGTGGTACATTAACACATCAACGACATGCCCTTCACTAGTACACGCTCCATAGCGCGCCAAATGGGCGTGTCCTATTCAACCCTGAGGGACATACCGCTTGCAGAAAGTACAAGACATTCAGCGAAAATACATTTTCAAACCCCAATTTTCACATGCTCATATCTCCTTTAGTATTCTGTTTAGGTATATTGTGTCCTATATATTTTCGACTTCAGTTTGGGCGATTAGTTTATGAACAAGTATAACACTTTCTACCTCAACTGAATATGACTGGAAATATAAGCCCTTGAAAATATATTTTTTGAATAGAATTTTTTTGAACTATCGAAAATGAAGTGAAATGACGTTACGATTCTTTAAACATTGTTTTATTTTATCGGGATCTTCAACCTAATAGCAAACGCTCATTAAAACCCCCCACTGTAATTAAAATATCAGGGGTGGCCACTCTCGTATTGCATACAACGTTTTTTTTTTTTACCGTGGGGAGTTATAGACTTTTGATGCTAGTTTATTGAGCAGTAAAACGTAACCAACAAAAATTATAATTTTGTTGCAGCAGCCCAGGATCCACCGTTTTCGTATAAAACGCACACAAACATTTCTCTGGGCGTATAGGGAGTATGAATATTTCATGCAAGGAATCAAATACTGGCTGTCGCTAGAAACAAACAGGCTGCCTCAGTACTGTAAGCTTATTAATGCAGGTACATATTGTTAAAAGTAAGTGTTAAAAATGTCCTCTGCCATCTCTGCGCAGTGGACACGGTAGTTTACCATAGTCACATGTAGGTAGTATTACCTAAGTGGTAGTATTACCACTGTGCGTTGCACACAAAAACGATGGGTCCTGGGCCGTTGCAACAAAAGGACAATTTTGTCCATTTGGTTATACTGCTCAATAAACCAGCATCAAATTTTCATAATCCCTGACGGTAAAGACGTTTGAAGTAAGAGAGTGGCCACCCCTATTATTTTCATTAAGGATGGAGGTATTAATGAGAGTTTGCCCTTAAATTGAAAATTCCTATAATACAAAACAATGTTTAAAGAATTTTAATTTAATTTCACTTCGTTTTCAATATTTCGCAGAAATTCAGTAAAAAAATTTGATTTTCAATGTTTTATATGTCACTTAATATTCAATTTAGGTAGTAGATGTTCTATACTTTCCCCCACTCGATTTTGCATAAGAAATCACCTCACGAAGTTTGTCGGTCGAATTCCGCCCCAACCTTTACGTTAAGTTTTGAGTTAATTTAGTATAAAAACGAAATGTATATACCGAAGCTCGCGGGATCTTTATTTCATGCAGAACAGAGAACTCGCACCAAGATTTGTTCCAAAGATTTTCCACTTATTTTGGTATTTTCGCGCAACAATTTAAGAGTGTCTCGTGATAAAACCAGGAAATCACAGCCGTGGACTTCACTTTACACTTTGGTCACTTCAACTAACATGTTGGTGTTTCTACCAGTTACACTTTACTGTTGGTTGGGAGTTTATCATACACTATAGAACCAAAAAAACTTGTATAGGCTTGCGTATGCAAATAACAGAGGTATGGAACCAATCAGAGTAACGCGATGCGGTCGGCAGCGCCTATATACGACAACAAGCATCTGGCGAAGTTGCTAGATCGGTTACTGCTGCTACAATGGCAGGTTATCAAGATTTAAGTGAGTTTGAACGTAGTGTTATAGTCGGCGCACGAGAGATGGGACATAGCTTCTCCGAGGTAGCGATAAAATGTGGATTTTCGCGTACGACCATTTCACGAGTGTACCGTGAATACCGGGAATCCGGTAAAACATCAAATATTCGACATCGGTGCGGCTGGAAAAAGATCGTGAACGAACGGGACAAATGACGACTGATGACTGACGAGAAACATTAAACGTGACAAACGTGCAACCCTTTCTCAAATTGGCGCAGATTTCAATGCTGGGGCATTAACAAGTGCCATCGTGCGAACTATACAACGGACCATCATTGATATGGGCTTTCGGAACCGAAGGCCCACTCGTGTACCGTTGTTGACTGCACGACACAAAGCTTTACGCCTCGCCTGGGCCCGCCAACACCGCCATTGGACTGTTGATTACTGGAAGCACGTTGCCTGGTCTGACGAGTCTCGTTTCCAATTATATCGGGTGGATGGACGTGTCCGGGTATGGAGACATCCTCATGAATCCATGGACCCTACATCTCAATAGGGGACTGTTCAAGCTGGTGGAGGCTCTGTCATAGTATGGGGCGTGTGCATTTGGCGTGAAATGGGACCCCTGATACGTCTAGATACGACTCTGACAGTTGACAGATACGTAAGCATCCTGTCCGATNATACGTAAGCATCCTATCCGATCACCTGCACCCATTCATGTCCATTGTACATTCCGACGGACGTGAACAATTCCAGCAGGACAATGCGACATCCCACACGTCGAGAGTTGCTACCGAGTGGCTCCTGACTTTAGACACTTCCATTGACCACCTAAATCACCAGACATGATCATTATTGAGCATATCTGGGATGCCTTGCAACGTGCTGTTCAGAAGATATATTCACCGCCTCGCACTCCTATGGATTTGTGGACTGCCCTGCAGGATTCATGGTGTGAATTGCCTACTGCATCTTTTCAGACGTTAGTCGAGTCCATGCCACGTCGTCTTGCGGCACTTCTGCGTCTTCGCGGGGGCCCTACACAATATTAGGCAGGTGTACCAGTTTGTTTGGCTCTTCAGTGTAGTCAGGGATTGTACTAGCAGTTACCTGTAATCGGATATAGTTGAGAAATCATGTGGCAGAAGTCCATCTTTCAGTGCAGCTGGGTAGGGGTTGATCCAGAGATCCAGAATGGACCGCAGCGTTCTAACAAATTGTATTTTTTCGAAAGGTTTCCTCTTTCGGCTGAAATTTAAAAAAAAAAACTTGAAACTGTACCACAACGAGTGAATTAAGATATTTGGGCAGATCTTAACATCGAAGTCTTGAGAGTGTACCACAACGTAGACCTACCTTTTTATACGGAGTTTTCAGTGGAAAGCGAGAGCTGTGGCCAAACATGTTTGTAAATACTAGTGTTACGCACTTAAAATAGCAGAATCCCATGGATAACATTTTAAACTCTGGCTTGTGTTGTGAGAAGTTTCGGGCTCAAAATCTGGGCTAGACAAGGTTTGTTATAGCAAGAGTCATCTGCTGTGAAATAAGTTAGAATTGGTTGTTTCTAAGCTCCTTCCTCGAGTATTTTCAGCCTGTAACTGGAGATGTTATAAGTAATAGTAATAAGGAACTTCGATACACAGAGCCAATAGTAACGAACAATGGCAACGAAGTGCATCAAATTTACTGGCATTTAATAAAAAATTCAGATAGATTTCAGTACCGTGGCCATACTATCGTTTAAATACGATTTTTGAAAATGTCTGTTTATATATTATAAGATATAGATTTATTCCCATGCACATTTAAAATCCAACANACATTTCTCATGAATATTTTTGTTTCACTTAAGTGAAAATATTAAGGTAGAAGTAAAGTGGATCTCCTTATAGTGATGCAACCAGCAACACAGTATTGCACAACTTTTTAAAAAAGTACTGTAGAGACTTCCAGAATCGTAAAAAAAATTATGGCTTGAGTTTCATATGAAAGATAAAAGTTTATTTTTTATTCAGTGTAAAATATGTCACCGAAGTAGTTCTCTTTGATGGGTAAATTAATTAATTAACAAAAGGAAAATTTACATTTCTTACCCAAGGATGGACGTATTTCTTCTCTGAATAAATAACAACATTGACTTTATTTAAAAATACCTCATCCGACCAGGTTAGCAGTTTTTATTCTATGCTTTTGAGTGAGAAAATATTCGCATGACATATTATAGGTGTGCTAAAAGTTAAGTTTATGAAAATAAGTTACAATATATATTACACCTGTTGACTGAGTTATTAATTTTTAAATGTCGCAGTAATGATAACTTGTCAAATAACAGTACAATCTTGGAAATACATAAAAATTCTATAATATACCTAGGAAGCTTCTGCCTTCGTAGCGCAGTGGTAGAAAGTGGAACTACGAGAAGATGCGAAAGACGAATGAACAGCATTTGTTGCTGCCTATAAAATGACAGTGATGCAAGTAGTGCGATCATGAACAACCGACCATTGCAGGTCTATGGTATTATGCCTGTTGTCATGAAGCCAAAAAAAAATCCTTTTATTATATAAATCGCACGCATTTAATTTTCAATTTCAGGTAGGTAAGACAAATACCCTGAAAATATTGCAATTCCACACATCTTGTAAAACAGACGACCCAATTCATGACAGCTGTTTGAAAATATGATTACTTTGTTTTATGAGGTACAGTTTGCATATGGCGACACAGAGTTCCCGACCCGTGTCAAGCTTGCAGTGTAGCGACGCTCCGGCACTGGAGTCAGCAGCAATGGTTCAAGGGGGTAACCAAAATCCCCTAGAAACAAAGAAGTATATTAAGGGCAGAATTCAGTGCGCAAAGAGCAATATTTGAATTATGCATGACCTAAAATTTTACCAAGTATGGTTTTCCACTCATAGTGCCAAAAATAAGTCCTACTTATTTCGAGAACGTGCCATAGCGTCATCAAAAAAAAAATATATATATACATATATATATATTGTAATCAAAGAAGTCTTCATTATTAATTTATTTATTTGGTTCATAAAATCTGCTTTATTGCGATGTTTAGAAGTGATTATTTAAATTATGACTTGGCTACACAGTGTATGGGCCAATTTTAATACATAATATTTTGTTCGAAATTTCTGCCAGAAACTGACTTACTTTAGAAAATAACTGACAAAGCTAGACTGGAAAATTAATACTCATTATATCATGAATTAATCTTTCTGTTGAAGTGATGTGCAAAGTATTTGAAATATTTATAGGTGAATTTGAAGATGACCATAACATTTGTATACCAGCACTAAGATCGTTTTATTGCTACTCTTATTTGTTATATGATAGCATTCATGTTTAACAAGTAAACAACTGAGAATTGAAAAGAAAAATAATTACAGAAAAAAACCTATAATACCTAGGGAAAGAGATGTATTTCATAATTATTTACTTTAAGTTCATTACATCGACCTAATTCCATTTTTTCACCTACCAAAGAATTTGGCAAAGCAAAACATGTAACGGCCAATTTTTGTAATGTTTTTTACCTCTGAAGCTAACAAACTATTAATTGAAAAAAAAAACATCAATCTTGGTATAAAAATCTAAGTCACTTTAATATTTAATTTTTAAAACTACCGACGAGATTGTGTCCAAAGCCAGCTAGTTTAGGATTGAATGTGTTCACAACACAAGTACTGAAATATTGGTTAAAATGCCACATGGCAGCATTATAGGTGAACTTTCAAATGTGCCCTGCATACGCCCTTAGTATTTACAGCAAAATCTCGTAGCTGATGGTATTAACAGAGCTACTTATATTCATACTTCATCAAGTAAAGTTTGGTCCAATAAGTAATATTTGTACAAGTACTACATGATGCATAATTTAATTGCTACAGTTGCTTTTGACTGTACATTTGCAGGTTAAATGAATGCAATGCTTTGTCATTGCATAAATAACCACTGGGTTGAACTATCCTCCAGTTATAGATTTTTGGATGTGAAATACTGTTATACAATTATTCCTTCATCTAGTCTATTCTCTAGTAAGCTGTGAACTTCTTAATGCATAATCAAACTGTTTATATAGCATTGTATTTATTTGTATTGAATGTAATAGTACACAATACAGCAGATTACTTTACTAAGCATATATGAACTAATACCTAACAACCAGGAAGATGGCCCATTTCGGATGTAGTTCTCTTCCATGACTCTCCGTGCTGCACTGTTCCTCCGTACAAAGGCATCGTGTGTTGCTCCACCATACAGTGCATTAACATTATTACTTTTCAAATCAGCATCGCATACCTGGGGGAAAAATATTTTAATACCATAAGCCTAACCCTTTCCAATTACCATAATTACGGTTTATCATATAAGGCTTACCAACTGCACATTGAGCGAGTGAACGCCTTTCTTGCTGACGAACAGGTTTTCATGCTATTCCCCCGTTGTTCACAGGTGGTGCAACAATCTGTATATGTGTGCAGTCAATCACTCCCACAACTCCTGGGGAAGTTGTAGGTCTGCATAAACCTGCAGGAACAGAACATTATATACCACGTAATGAAAATCATTACAGTACTATAATTATTTAAATGTCATTCAGGAGTGGTCTCTGAAGAGTAAAGGCAATCAAGATTTATGTGTGAAGATGCTCAGAATAAGTTCAGTGGCTTAATGGAATATATCTTATTTGGTAATTATTCAGAATAGGGCTTTTCAGAAAATAAAAGAAAAAATCACGGGAAGTGGTATATTTCCACTCTACTAATTACACAGAACACGAATTTACTAGGGGAATTATAGTATTACCGTTACAAACCACAAGTACGAATTTCGTAATATGTGCCCACCTAACCTAACTTTACCTAACCCCACATTGAGTGAATCACTATTTTACATTTTTAATCTAACCTAGGATTGTAGAGTTTTAATCTAACCTAGGTGTGTTGCGTCTTAATCTAACCTAGGATTGTAGGGTGTTAATCTAACCGAGGATTGTTGGGTTTATTTAGTACGGTCTACTTATTTTACCATTACGCCCTCCTCAATATAAAAGGTAAGCTGTGCAGAACCCATTCACATATGTTACTTTTGTGGGTCTACGACGTTTCCTTCAGAAAATCCCCTATTCTGAATAATTACCCATTTTCTTATAAATGCAAATTGCTTCATGATGACGAATGCATCATTGTGCAATCATAGAAGTGAGTTTTGCAATCAGTGGACAGACTCATGGCCATGTGTATGACAAGTGTTTCTCCAAGTGCAACATTCAACATGTATTTACACTTATTGGGTAACTGATAGGTATAGAATACTATGATTTCATAAAAATCAAACTGTTTCATAAAAGGGTTAAATAAAATTTTAAAATTTATCTTATTGTCGTCATTTATAAAAACGTNTAAAAATCAAACTGTTTCATAAAAGGGTTAAATAAAATTTTAAAATTTATCTTATTGTCGTCATTTATAAAAACGTTTTAATGAGAGGTTGTATTATTTAAGACATCAGGCCAAATAACCCCTAGCTACAATAAAAGAATTTTCGCAATCATGTTTAACATTAATAATTTAACATTCTTTATACTCTAAACACAAAACCATGAATTAATGGGNGAATTTTCGCAATCATGTTTAACATTAATAATTTAACATTCTTTATACTCTAAACACAAAACCATGAATTAATGGGGTTTTTTTTTGGCAGGTATTCTTCTATTCCATCCAACATAGGTTACATCATTTGAGTGCAAGAAGTGACAAATATTCTTGTTACAATTATACATATGACTTTAGTTTGTGTACAATTTATATACTTTTTATGAGAGCAAGTTTCTAAATTAGTGGCATTCTTATGCTAAACTCATGCCAAACTTTTCAAGTAGCAGCCATTCATTTCAGAATTAGGTTTCTCAGATATACAAAAAAAAAAAATTCAGGGAAACGGCACAAATGAAAAAAAAATAGAGTTCTTTAAAAAAAAAATGTTGATAATATACTTCTTTGGTAAGCCGATTTAGTTGCCTTAAAGTTTATANAAATAGAGTTCTTTAAAAAAAAAATGTTGATAATATACTTCTTTGGTAAGCCGATTTAGTTGCCTTAAAGTTTATAAAATATGATAAATATACACCTAATGCTTCATTCATGCATTGTTCTTTATTGGTGTTATAGTTTTCGTTTTTTAGTTGTTTTTCTCTTCAAATATCAAGCCAATCCATGTCTTCAGCGTTATGACATGAATTTAAAGNTTTTCGTTTTTTAGTTGTTTTTCTCTTCAAATATCAAGCCAATCCATGTCTTCAGCGTTATGACATGAATTTAAAGCTTTGTTCTGTTGACGATTTTACCTGATGATTACCATGGTATGTACAGTCCTCTCACTTTAGTGCTTCAGTAATGCAGGNTTGACGATTTTACATGATGATTACCATGGTATGTACAGTCCTCTCACTTTAGTGCTTCAGTAATGCAGGCAGAGTATAAATCTGTAGCATTAACTTGCAACAACATACTAGTTACACATTAACACAAATTATTCACATTGTAATAATAGTGACAAAAGTAAACCAATATGCATACTAACCTGTGTTTGACTACTGCCTGGTCTCTCTCATCAACAGGCAATTTAACGTAGCGATCCATGAGTAACTCATTCATCGCCTCGCTGACCTGAGCTACACCTCTGCTTACAGAAGGCTGGCTAAGACATAGTAAAAAATTCTGCCCAACAGATAACTAATAGCTACCTGAGGCAAAAAATCTAAGAGCAGCCAACACCTGTAAAAAGTGAATATGACANGCCCAACAGATAACTAATAGCTACCTGAGGCAAAAAATCTAAGAGCAGCCAACACCTGTAAAAAGTGAATATGACATATTGTCATGCAAGAATAAACATAGCACCTATGTGAAAACCTACTAAGATATAACTAGCACTTTTTTTCAATAAAACATTTTCTGGTACTAGGTATCCCAAAATTAACTTGCACTATGATACAATATANAACTAGCACTTTTTTTCAATAAAACATTTTCTGGTACTAGGTATCCCAAAATTAACTTGCACTATGATACAATATAAATGTGGTTATTAATATTACACCCAGTAGTCTAATAACATTTTCTCAACAGCATTGCAATATTTTGTGGCAACATAACCTCACTTCACTTGAGAGTTTTAAATCTGTGGCTAAGAATAAAATTACGCAATTTTATCTTTTTTAATGTAAAATAGCCACTATTGGTTTACTATTACACTAGAGAACTTCACAACACATTCAACATAACATACATGNTTTTAATGTAAAATAGCCACTATTGGTTTACTATTACACTAGAGAACTTCACAACACATTCAACATAACATACATGTTCTTTATTTTTAATAAAATAGGAAACATTTTAGGCATAGTTAAAATGAGTGTGTGTGGTGGAACCAGATGCACAGTAGCTGCTCTCTATGAACCAATATTGAACTGCTTTTCTGCCACTGGCACCATCACANACAGTAGCTGCTCTCTATGAACCAATATTGAACTGCTTTTCTGCCACTGGCACCATCACAAACAATGTGGATAGGGTATGATGTTAGAACATTATTTACGTAAACAAGTGGAGATGTTTGTTTACTTCCTCTAAATAATATTTAAAGAATATATATGAAATACAGTTAGGTAAAAGAAACCTATTAAAATAAAATGGTGTCATTTGAAAATTCAAATGTAGTCTAAACAAGCACATTCGTTAATGTTAACCATGTGATTTTGAAAATTATAATTGGCGTGGAGTTGGTTAATGTTGGGCACATGCTTGAATGTACCTTAATTAGAGACGACGTGTAACAATNAAACAATGTGGATAGGGTATGATGTTAGAACATTATTTACGTAAACAAGTGGAGATGTTTGTTTACTTCCTCTAAACAATATTTAAAGAATATATATGAAATACAGTTAGGTAAAAGAAACCTATTAAAATAAAATGGTGTCATTTGAAAATTCAAATGTAGTCTAAACAAGCACATTCGTTAATGTTAACCATGTGATTTTGAAAGTTATAATTGGCGTGGAGTTGGTTAATGTTGGGCACATGCTTGAATGTACCTTAATTAGAGACGACGTGTAACAATNATTATAATTGGCGTGGAGTTGGTTAATGTTGGGCACATGCTTGAATGTACCTTAATTAGAGACGACGTGTAACAATATCGTAAGAGCAAATCATTATGCAAACGGTGTTCTAACCTCAATTGGATAAGAGTTTTTGACAGTTGTTAGTAACAAGCTGTTCACTGTTGGAAAACGAAATCTGTTACGTCATGTTTGACATGCGCACTCGTTTCACTCAATTTTCACTCTACAATTAAAACATCACTATATTAACATAACCTCCTTTAATATGGGTATGTACTAAAACTTAAATGTTAAAATACAAGTTTGTGAGTTAAAAATACTGAACTCGACCTCACACCGTAAAAAATACGTACGCTAACTCACCTTCTTTTCAACCGAAAGCCTGTTTAATTTATTTCTTTGCAATGGTTCACAGAGGTCGTTGCACAGCTGCGTTGCGACCGCCCTCGAAAAACTAAACATTTTAATGAATGCTCCGTCCTCCACGTCGAAGGGGTTGTTGTTATCCCGCAAAAGCTTCCTCTCCCGCCGCATTTGCATAATCTGTTGTTTCCGCTCTTCGTTGTCCAAATCTGACCCCGCATTTAACAATAACCTCCGCCACATGCCCGCCATGTTGAATCGACGTCCTGCCGACGAAATTATACCCTTCCAACACCTCGTGGGCAGTTGGTGGGCTTCCACTGTATCCTTACCGACTCGTGGAGTCAAATTACCTTCGTTTTAAGCTTAGAATACCAAATAGTAGGCAGAAACAGAAAATTGTTTCGATCCTACTTTTTTTTGTCGGAACGAAAACTTCGAATAAGCCCCCCTGGTGTTCGTTGTGAGAATGGACGAGAGGGCGTGAAACACGAGTGAAGTGAGGGCGTGAGGGCGTGAGGAGAATTCTAGAACATCGCGGACTGGTGGGATATGGACATGTAATACGGATTTTATTGTAAATAGTGGAACTGTCAAATTTGGACACATAATTTATAACGAAATAGGTTTTGATATACTGTATATTGGGACTGATTTATAATTATTTAATTACGTTAATTCCTTTGAGGTAACTGTAAATTTGATTGATTTAAGTCAGTAATTGTAAACAGCANAATTCTAGAACATCGCGGACTGGTGGGATATGGACATGTAATACGGATTTTATTGTAAATAGTGGAACTGTCAAATATGGACACATAATTTATAACGAAATAGGTTTTGATACACTGTATATTGGGACTGATTTCTAATTATTTAATTACGTTAATTCCTTTGAGGTAACTGTAAATTTGATTGATTTAAGTCAGTAATTGTAAACAGCAAGTGATATGAATTTATTGTGAGATGTTGAGTAAAAAAAAATTGGATAAAAAAATATTAATGGAAATTTTGCTACACTATACCAAATGTTTTCAAATTAATATAATTCAGTAAATCCATTTCCAAAGAGTTATCATTACCAAAATAACAGCGGAGAAACAAAGGAACGTAGTTGGTCTGAGCCCTACAAATTGCAACATTGCTATTACTTATGGCCAGACGGTTTACAGGAAATTCTACGTTTTGTAATTTACAGTTTATTCTATTTCACGAAAGAGTGCACCTTTCTGACAGCCAGTGTCTAGTAATGTGCCATAAATGATATAAACAACATTCTAACTAGAACAACTTAAAATCAGTCGATGCATATCACCTTAGCTGCATTAAATATAGCTCCTTGAAACATTTTACAGACTATAAAAGATAACATACACTACTTCTAGATGCATGTCACCACTAATAATGGCCTCCTTCCAAATTCCTATCCTAATGTTCCACAATTTGCCGCCAACATGACATCTTCGCATAAAGAACTCGTGCTCCTGTCCTCATTGCAGTCAGTGCAGAAGATTGGCCGGAAGTATAATGACGCAGGCGCCACACAGGTTCGACTTCTTGTAGGGGTAGGAACTTCTTGTTTGCTCATACTGTGCATTGTAGAGGTATCGGAATGTGGCCAATTGAGTATGCATGTTGCAGAGCATAGTCACAGGTGCCATTCCGGCTGTGGTACGGTAACAGACTCCATATGTGAAGGTTAGCATGAAGGAAATAGACGAATTGCTGCGTTAAACCAAGGAAACCAAAACATTTCGTATGGAAATAAGACAAACATCATAATTTGTTTAAATTATCTATTAAATGTTTGATAATATCTTTCAAAACATTCTAAATAAAAACGATTTTTTTTTTCGATATTTTAATTTTAATTTTACATAAGAAAGGTTACAATCCCGAACTGATCATCAGACCCTTTTCTTTTAATTCTTAGTGCCTTACGGAAGCTTCACGAAGTATCTCGCAAGTGTATATATTTTATTTTCAGCTTTACATGTACTGTGTGTTAATTTTCAGACAATTTTTACTGTCTTCGGCAAACACACCCTCTGCTTTTATTGTACCGTACTGGCACACAAAGTTACTAAAGAAGGATCAAATATTTTGTCATGTACAGTCTAACTGGTTCATTCACTTATTTAGTTATATTTTTATTCAACGACAAAATAAGTAATATGTTCTTTCATTTCACATTAAAATACTTTCGAACCAGGTGGCTGCTATTTTTCAATCGGCGAGAAAAATTTTAACTCCNCTTCTAGATGCATGTCACCACTAATAATGGCCTCCTTCCAAATTCCTATCCTAATGTTCAACAATTTGCCGCCAACATGACATCTTCGCATAAAGAACTCGTGCTCCTGTCCTCATTGCAGTCAGTGCAGAAGATTGGCCGGAAGTATAATGACGCAGGCGCCACACAGGTTCGACTTCTTGTAGGGGTAGGAACTTCTTGTTTGCTCATACTGCGCATTGTAGAGGTATCGGAATGTGGCCAATTGAGTATGCATGTTGCAGAGCATAGTCACAGGTGCCATTCCGGCTGTGGTACGGTAACAGACTCCATATGTGAAGGTTAGCATGAAGGAAATAGACGAATTGCTGCGTTAAACCAAGGAAACCAAAACATTTCGTATGGAAATAAGACAAACATCATAATTTGTTTAAATTATCTATTAAATGTTTGATAATATCTTTCAAAACATTCTAAATAAAAACGATTTTTTTTTTTTCGATATTTTAATTTTAATTTTACATAAGAAAGGTTACAATCCCGAACTGATCATCAGACCCTTTTCTTTTAATTCTTAGTGCCTTACGGAAGCTTCACGAAGTATCTCGCAAGTGTATAAATTTTATTTTCAGCTTTACATGTACTGTGTGTTAATTTTCAGACAATTTTTTACTGTCTTCAGCAAACACACCCTCTGCTTTTATTGTACCGTACTGGCCCACAAAGTTACTAAAGAAGGATCAAATATTTTGTCATGTACAGTCTAACTGGTTCATTCACTTATTTAGTTATATTTTTATTCAACGACAAAATAAGTAATATGCTCTTTCATTTCACATTAAAATACTTTCAAACCAAGTGGCTGCTATTTTTCAATCGGCGAGAAAAATTTTAACTCCAGATTATTTAGGGTCGTTTACTTCCTGTTTACAAACAAAAGTTTTTTGCGTACGTTCAAAATTCAAGACACGTTTTAAATGCTTCGATGTAACTATTTAAAAAATGTCTTCAGGCTTATTTAAAAACTTTGAAAGACTGAAAATGTAACATCTGATTCAGTACCTTATTTGGTGTTGTCAGATGGCTATGTCGGAAATGTTGTTGGTTGGAAACATACATGCATACATGGTATACGTACGTATATATGCAAATATACGTCCATGTAGGTAAATACTGGTATCGCGCACACCTGACACACATAACAGTACACATAAGAATACACATGCCACATNCGTCCATGTAGGTAAATACTGGTATCGCGCACACCTGACACACATAACAGTACACATAAGAATACACATGCCACATAAGACTACCTCTTCAAGAAGAGTGAGGTATGCGAAGAAAATTAACATTCTATAAAAATACTGCTTCCTGCGCGTTACATAACTGAAGATCAGCGTTCTCGAGCACGAATTACTTACCAAAGCCTTTCACAAAGTTTTTCCAAATTCCATCTAAAACTTTTGAAAAATGTGGAAACAAAAACAAATACAGTTTTCGCTAGGCAGTGAAAACGTATATTAGTTGATTTATAAGTGTCACATGGTTTAAGTAAAATTTTAAATTTTCTGTTTACAAAAGTTTTGTAAGACTATTTGTTCTTTAAACCGTTTGCGTAAATAACCGCCTGCTTTTCATATAACGTAAAAGTGACTTACTGAACAAATATGTAAACATACTTGAAAGTAGCAACCTGTTACTTGTTTCTTCGAAATAAAAATGTTATATTAANTACTGAACAAATATGTAAACATACTTGAAAGTAGCAACCTGTTACTTGTTTCTTCGAAATAAAAATGTTATATTAAAGTCTGGCGTATTTTTTGAGGCATAACAGCTCCATTTGCACTTTAGCAAATATGTACATTGTCACTTTTAAACCATTACTTTAGTTACTAATTACTATGCCTGGGGTAAAGAAATTATTTTTTTTTTAATTAGAGGTAAACAAAAATTACGAGGAATACTATTTATTTATGAGTCTTTTGTTTGGTGGCGAAGTTGAGGCAGCAGTCTTGTCTTACTTACACACTTTTAAACCCCAATATAAAGTTTTGATTTAGAATGCACAGAGAAAAACAAAGTGTTATATACACAATGCAATACAGAAGCTCCAGAAGTTTGTAGTGATAAGTATTTCAGAACCTCATTATAATGCTATTTTACTCTTACATTTACAGATTTAAAATATGGCAGTTTATATTTTTACGTTCAAGCTAACACAAGTAACATAAGTTTCTTGTTAAATATCCCTTGCAATTTATAGTGTAACACTTGCAGGTTACATGAATGAATATTTTGTTGTGCACAATTTTGTCCAGTAGGGCGCTATCGTCACTTATACAGTCCATTAAATAAAATCATTCATTACCACGAAATATTTTGCGGACAATTTTATATAAAATGTATATAAAAATATTACCAAAATTCGTACTAACACAACGGTAGAAGTGCTACTGCATCAGCAGATAATTAGACTAAAAAACCCGATTAATGTTTTTTAAAACCTTTTAACTACATTTCTAAAGACAAACAATTTTTTTTTGCTAACGTTATATTATTACGGAACAAGATATTTTGTTCAAACATTATGCACTAACATCGTGAAACATAACAGAATTATTGGCAAATTTCCCGGAAATAAACACTGCCAATATCAGTTTCATTATCGAATGAAAATGCATTCGCATTCGTTCCTGTTTGCTCAACAGCAACTTACTTGCCGTTTGACACATTAGAATTTCGGGCAAACACGTCAATCGGTGGATTTAAACAACTGTACATTTTTATTGTAATAATTTACTATACAAGTAAAAATAGTGAATCTTGATTGCTCCTAACCTGTGTAATCAATAGTGAAAGATTTACAAAATTGTATTATTGGCTTTTCCAATGTGCCTATCTTCCATACTGGCATGTGTGTTGTCATACNGTCAATCGGTGGATTTAAACAACTGTACATTTTTATTGTAATAATTTACTATACAAGTAAAAATAGTGAATCTTGAATGCTCCTAACCTATGTAATCAATACTGAAAGATTTACAAAATTGTATTATTGGCTTTTCCAATGTGCCTATCTTCCATACTGGCATGTGTGTTGTCATACACATGGGCGAAGTACTGCTAACCCAAGACCACGAGAGGAGAAGGTTGGGCCGTCTCGCCTGTTTCGAGTAACGGTACTCCAGAGGGTGGCATGTGACATCACTGCGGCGCAGCGCTCCCCCGAGTCTAGGGCCGCCCGTGTGTTATTTATTGATAGTTACGGACCGTGGTTTAGCCCAACCTGGGGCCCAATTATTAAAACTTTCGGAATTACTCATCTAAAGGAAAGACGTCATTCCGCTATCGGAATGCCTAAAGCCAATTTTTGAACAATCTATAGCAGAATTGTATACCGAAATCGATCCATGAAGTGTCCAAATGAATCCGACAGCTAGGCAGCTGCCGGAATCGCCATTCCTCTACAGATTTGTCTATAATACTTTGTATGATGTAGGAAACTTGAAAATACACTTGCGCGAGGTTTAATACAAATATAATTAACAAAGGAGAGTAAAACTGTTACCAAATATCACATTATCAAGGCTTTTACATATCTATGAAAAAATCGTGTAAACAAGCTTAAGTTTGTAGGTGAAAACTGATAGAATTGCTAGGAATATCATGTGAAATATTATACGAAACTGCTGAAACATAAAATACATAACNAACTTGAAAATACACTTGCGCGAGGTTTAATACAAATATAATTAACAAAGGAGAGTAAAACTGTTACCAAATATCAAATTATCAAGGCTTTTACATATCTATGAAAAAATCGTGTAAACAAACTTAAGTTTGTGGGTGAAAACTGATAGAATTGCTAGGAATATCATGTGAAATATTATACGAAACTGCTGAAACATAAAATACATAACGAAATCAATTTTGCAAGAAAAGCTGTAGTTGTGAAACGTAGTTAGTATTGTGAATCAAATCGTAATAAATTTGTTTTAGACTTGCAAACATTAATGAAAAATATTTTAATATTTTAAAGTTTACAGCTATAGCCGGAATGTTAGGAAAAAATTTGTAATGGTATATTTATACCAGAAAAATAAAATTGTTGTAGTGTTGCTTTTTAATTAGCATTTTATCATTTTTTTTACAGTATGGTTAAGCGTTTTACTGTTCTTTGGTGAATAAAGTTACGATAAAGTAATTAAAATATAAAAGTTTCTTAAATATATTTTTAATTAATACTAAACCTATATCTATCGGCAATATGAGTTAACTTTTTCACATGTTCTTTCACGGGCTAAGTTATTTTATTAGCAAATATTAGCGTAATTACGTCAATACAAGTTCTTTTAAGGAAAAAAAAAACAAATCTGCATGAAAAATAAGAGTTCCTGTGGATTACCAATGTCTGACTTCATTATTTATAATATATTAGTTAATAGTTTCGTCGTCACTGTTGATAGTTTATTTTTTTAAGGTAGTTGCAATTACTTATCCCGGATAATCTACAAATAAATAAAATATATGTTAATGTTTTTAAAGCACATTTTCCCATTACAACAGATTTAACGTGACTGGTTTAGCTTCGCTGACGACACGCGAAATGTAACGATGCGAAGTTGTAAAATCGATTCTTCAAAAATCTTATACATTTTATTTCAACAGTTACTAGTCGTCTCAAAAATTCATATTTTGGCATCGCAACACTTGTTACCGGAATGGAAGTATCGAAACACTCCGCTAGAGAATTTATTCTGATATTTTAAAAAAATTGGACCCCTCTTTTGTTGTCAACACATAATTATACCTGACCATTATTACATTATTTAGTATGCTGTTTGTATTTCCAATGCCATATTCGTGTTGCAATTATTTGCGGTATTATGCTCGTACAAACAGGAAATTCGCTAGTTTATTGTTGCTGTGAACCACAATCACACATTAAAGCGAATTTTTCTTAGTGTCTCGTCGTTGATGTAACTGTATAGTCCCACAGATTTGTGTATATATAATTTGAGTATATTTGTTTTATTATGCATGATTAATATTTATCAGTTATCTTCAGCTAATTCCAGGACGATATTCTGCGGAATGATTCCATCAGCATGAAACGCGATGTTCATCTCACTTTTTCTTGCATAAGCTAATGACGATTTTATTTTTACATAAATCACTTTCGTAACAGCAATATAGATATATTTAAAAAAAAATATGTTTGATATCTATTGCAAAACAGTAGCTGTACCAACGTGCAAACGAGTATTAGATACAAGTTTTACCCTTNTCTATTGCAAAACAGTAGCTGTACCAACGTGCAAACGAGTATTAGATACAAGTTTTACCCTTAGCTGCAGTCTCGATTGGCCAGTCGCAGCGCCATAGTGACGTCAGCGCGCAGCACTCAAAGTACCTTTACTTAAACTGGCTCGCTCGGGCCAACCTCCCTTTGCTCATAGTCTTGCTTGCTGCTTGCTATCCATCAAACACATTGTTGTTATCGCAGCGAGTAATCTGTTAGAGGTGACGGGTCATTAGAGAGGTGGGCGGATGACCTGGTCTGCTCACTGACACACCGGTGGTTCTGTGAATGGATGACAAGCTATTGTGGTGCCATCTAGCGGATGGTTTGGAAGTATTTACAAATAAGTTGGCAGTGCGCTCTGGGCGACAGAGAATCACANGTGGTGCCATCTAGCGGATGGTTTGGAAGTATTTACAAATAAGTTGGCAGTGCGCTCTGGGCGACAGAGAATCACAATACCTTCCACTTGTCTTATACCTTAAACGGTGACCCAAAGGATTAAAGCCTTGTATCCACTTGAGCACGCTCAGGCGAATGAGCCGCTCATTCGTCTGAGCGTGCTCAGAAGAACAANCCATCTAGCGGATGGTTTGGAAGTATTTACAAATAAGTTGGCAGTGCGCTCTGGGCGACAGAGAATCACACTACCTTCCACTTGACTTATACCTTAAACGGTGACCCAAAGGATTAAGAGTTTTAACATGTGAGGGGGGGGGGGATGGTTGCACTTACAGTAATGACACCATAGCTATTCTCACTTTGTATGGAACTAGATAACGTTCATATTTAAACAATCACAATGATCAAAAACAAAAATATACTGTGGCGAATTACAGAGTGACACACAAAGGCGTATAGAGCCGAATTGTAAAATTACCACTAAAGCACTGAGGTAATGCGTTAAAGCGCAAGGATTGTGACCTTGCTCATACGAATCTTCCGGGACTCCTCCCTCATTGATTGTAGCCTTACCATAAAAAGGCAAACCAATTCGCGGAAGCCTGCTTTGAGTGTATGTATTTGGGTCACGCAGTAGAGCTATAAAATTTTACGATGCCCTTTCAGATCATTTGATGTGCGGTTCCCGGGGCCGACCAACGAATATGACCATATTAGTCGTCTGTCCAGGCACATACCCTCGTAGGTGAGGCAGTATTTTGTCACTCATATTTTACCTTCGATGTATTCATGCAAAATCAAAATTTTTGTTCGATTTTAATTTTTTAACGCGTGCAGCCAGACTTTAGATTAATTTGCTATAACTACACTAAAGAGCCAAAAAAACTTGTACACCTGCCTAATATCGTGTAGGGCCTCCACGAGCACGCAGAAGTGCCGCAAGATGACGTGGCATGGCCTCGACTAAAGTCTGGAGGTATGCTGGAGGTAATTCACACCATGAATCCTGCAGGGCAATCCACAAATCCACAGGAGTGCGAGGCGGTGGATATCTCTTCTGAACAGCACGTTGCAAGGCATCCCAGATATGCTCAATAATGTTCATGTCTGGTGATTTAGGTGGCCAATGGAAGTGTCTAAAGTCAGAAGAGTGTTCCTGGAGCCACTCAGTAGCAACTCTCGACGTGTGGGGTGTCGCATTGTCCTGCTGGAACTGTGCACGTCCATCGGATTGCACAATGGACATGAATGGGTGCAGGTGATCGAACAGGATGCTTATGTATCTGTCACGTGTCAAAGTCGTATCTAGACGTATCAGGTGTCCCATTTCACGCCAACTGCACACGCCCCATACTATGACAGAGCCTCCACCAGCTTGAACAGTCCCCTGTTGACATGCAGGGTCCATGGATTCATGAGGATGTCTTCATACCCGTACACATCCATCCACCCGATACAATTGGAAACGAGACTTGTCAGACCAGGCAACGCGTTTCCAGTCATCAACAGTCCAACGGCGGTGTTGGCGGGCCCAGGCGAGGCGTAAAGCTTTGTGTCGTGCAGTCAACAACGGTACACGAGTGGGCCTTCGGCTCCGAAAGCCCATATCAATGATGGTCCGTTGTATAGTTCGCACGATGGCACCCGTTGATGCCCCAGCATTGAAATCTTCGCAAATTTAAGAAAGGGGTTGCACGTCTGTCACGTTTAATGATTCTCATCAGTCGTCGTTTGTCCCGTTCGATCACAATATTTTTCCTACCGCAGCGATGTCGATAATTTGATGTTTTACCGGATTCCCAGTATTCATGGTACACTCGTGAAATGGTCGTACGCGAAAATCCACATTTTATCGCTAACTCGGAGATGCTATGTCCCATCTCTCGTGCGCCGACTATAACACCACGTTCAAACTCACTTAAATCTTGATAACCTGCCATTGTAGTAGCAGTAACCGTTCTAGCAACTTTGCCAGACGCTTGTTGTCTTATATAGGCGCTGCCGACCGCATCGCGTTACTCTGATTGGTTCCATACCTCTGTCATCTGCATACGTACGCCTATACCTGTTTTTTTTTTTTGTTTTTTTGCAAAATTCGACAAAGATACCAACGTTTTAGCATCTGCGAAGCTCAAAACAAAAATGTTCGAGCTATTCAGTAGCCAAAAATGATCACAATTAAAGTGATATAGAACCTACGGCAAGACCGGTTGTAGAAAACTTGGCACATTTATGAAAATTTTGACATTTTTTCTTTATCCATTACCTTAGCACATTTGGTATTATTCTAGCTTGAAATGAAGAATGGGAGTGTATACACTTTTATAATAAACTATATCCCTACAAGAAAGAGTTCATCATTTTATAAAACGTTAACAGGTGAAATGATTTTAATACCGTGTAATATACTGTATATGTAAAATTAACTCGAGAGAATTTTTATTTTAAGAGTTGACTAAGTCAGTAAATGAAATGTTAATTAAAACAAAGACATTTATGATAAATTCATGAAATTCGATTGTTTTTCTCTTATATGTTTCTGGCGATGAAAATGTTCACACATTTTGGTTACATAACAGATCGGTGAACAGATATTCCTATAATCAAATAAACGTTGATATTACCATTAGTTTGTACTGGTTTTGCTTCGAGAAGACATGCAGATTACTCGAGTAAATAGATGGTTTGGGAAAATCTGAAGTGTTCATATTATTCAGATTTTTTATAACTTTGTGCAATTGTGGTGCATATGAACTGCGAGAAAGTTTGTTTCATTTTATTAACATCTTTCATCTGTGAAAGCTCTTATAGGCTCAGTCTCTCTCTCTCTCACTCACTCTGAGTGAAAATTATGGTACCATTAAGCGCCGTAGTTGATTTTTCGCACTACGCTAAGAACTTGAGACCAGGTGTTACATCCCACTTTGATAATTTTTCATTTCCCGACATGAATTTTTTCGCTCATGGTAATTTTTATATTTGTTCCGAAGGCCGTGTTGCATTGATCAAGTTAAGATTCTATCGGAGCTCTTGATAGCGTAGTTGGCGGGAACGCCAGCGTATGTTGCGAGTTTGAATTCCAGGTGAGGCTTAGATGTGTGTGCTGTTTTTAGGTTGAGGGTTATCTTTAGTTTAGTTTGTGAAAAGCCCAACCCCCTGTTCAGCCTTCGGGTATAGAGCAAGGCCGTTAAAATATTAAAATTAAATTAATTAAAGAACCATTATTACTCATTTTACATCCTCCCTTTTTTTCAAGTCTTTTATTCCGTGTCATTGGGCAAAACTCTAAATATGTAGCATTTCAATAATTTATATTATACATAATAGTTGTGACTGCATACGAGTAGTCCATTTTCTGTGTTTAATGCAAGATAATTTAAACCATTTCAAAAGTTGTTTGTTTGATACGGTCAAATGAGTATTAATNCTTTGTGTCGTGCAGTCAACAACGGTACACGAGTGGGCCTTCGGCTCCGAAAGCACATATCAATGATGGTCCGTTGTATAGTTCGCACGATGGCACCTGTTGATGCCCCAGCATTGAAATCTTCGCAAATTTAAGAAAGGGGTTGCACGTCTGTCACGTTTAATGATTCTCGTCAGTCGTCGTTTGTCCCGTTCGATCACAATATTTTTTCTACCGCAGCGATGTCGAAGATTTGATGTTTTACCGGATTCCCAGTATTCATGGTACACTCGTGAAATGGTCGCACGCGAAAATCCACATTTTATCGCTAACTCGGACATGCTATGTCCCATCTCTCGTGCGCCAACTATAACACCACGTTCAAACTCACTTAAATCTTGATAACCTGCCATTGTAGTAGCAGTAACCGTTCTAGCAACTTTGCCAGACGCTTGTTGTCTTATATAGGCGCTGCCGACCGCATCGCGTTACTCTGATTGGTTCCATACCTCTGTCATCTGCATACGTACGCCTATACCTGTTTTTTTTTTTTGTTTTTTTGCAAAATTCGACAAAGATACCAACGTTTTAGCATCTGCGAAGCTCAAAACAAAAATGTTCGAGCTATTCAGTAGCCAAAAATGATCACAATTAAAGTGATATAGAACCTACGGCAAGACCGGTTGTAGAAAACTTGGCACATTTATGAAAATTTTGACATTTTTTCTTTATCCATTACCTTAGCACATTTGGTATTATTCTAGCTTGAAATGAAGAATGGGAGTGTATACACTTTTATAATAAACTATATCCCTACAAGAAAGAGTTCATCATTTTATAAAACGTTAACAGGTGAAATTATTTTAATACCGTGTAATATACTGTATATGTAAAATTAACTCGAGAGAATTTTTATTTTAAGAGTTGACTAAGTCAGTAAATGAAATGTTAATTAAAACAAAGACATGTATGATAAATTCATGAAATTCGATTGTTTTTCTCTTATATATTTCTGGCGATGAAAATGTTCACACATTTTGGTTACATAACAGATCGGTGAACAGATATTCCTATAATCAAATAAACGTTGATATTACCATTAGTTTGTACTGGTTTTGCTTCGAGAAGACATGCAGATTACTCGAGTAAATAGATGGTTTGGGAAAATCTGAAGTGTTCATATTATTCAGATTTTTTATAACTTTGTGCAATTGTGGTGCATATGAACTGCGAGAAAGTTTGTTTCATTTTATTAACATCTTTCATCTGTGAAAGCTCTTATAGGCTCAGTCTCTCTCTCTCACTCACTCTGAGTGAAAATTATGGTACCATTAAGCGCCGTAGTTGATTTTTCGCACTACGCTAAGAACTTGAGACCAGGTGTTACATCCCACTTTGATAATTTTTCATTTCCCGACATGAATTTTTTCGCTCATGGTAATTTTTATATTTGTTCCGAAGGCCGTGTTGCATTGATCAAGTTAAGATTCTATCGGAGCTCTTGATAGCGTAGTTGGCGGGAACGCCAGCGTATGTTGCGAGTTTGAATTCCAGGTGAGGCTTAGATGTGTGTGCTGTTTTTAGGTTGAGGGTTATCTTTAGTTTAGTTTGTGAAAAGCCCAACCCCCTGTTCAGCCTTCGGGTATAGAGCAAGGCCGTTAAAATATTACAATTAAATTAATTAAAGAACCATTATTACTCATTTTACATCCTCCCTTTTTTTCAAGCCTTTTATTCCGTGTCATTGGGCAAAACTCTAAATATGTAGCATTTCAATAATTTAAATTATACATAATAGTTGTGACTGCATACGAGTAGTCCCTTTTCTGTGTTTAATGCAAGATAATTTAAACCATTTCAAAAGTTGTTTGTTTGATACGGTCAAATGAGTATTAATAGGATTTCAACGAAAATTTGCATGCAATGTTTTGGTTTTCCAAACTATTTCCTTCGCCATTTTTGGGCTATAGAAATACTTAAAATAAAACACCCGAAAAACTTCTCAAATGGTTGTAGTGAAATCTGGCATGGCTGTAGAAAGTATATTTTTCTTGTGGGGGCCATCATTAAATTATACTTTTTTTTATCATATCCCATGGCTTCTACGCCGACGCATGTGAAGGAGGCATTAGTAGCCGAGCTTTGTTTCTGATTTTTTTTTTATAGTTTGGACACAGAATAATATTTGAGTGATTCCTGAATATTATTACTACAGTGTTGATACTTTTATTGCACCTGTGTGGTTCAGGCTTACGAAGTATTTAATAATCCGTGCGTTGTGTGGCAACCTCCTATTCTTGTGACCGTGTTGACAGGCGGGAAATTTTCAGCTTTCCTTAGTACATTCTACATAGTAACAGTAAAATTCTCTTGTAATGGGCCGCGGTGGTGTAGTGGTTAGACTACTCTCCACCCACCAAGGCGAACCGGGTTTGATTTTCGCATGTGACTTTCGCGTGCCGGACTTTGCCACTGGTCGGCGGGTTTTCTCGGGGTTTCCCCTGTCCTTGTATTCCGGCACTGCTCCATTCTCACCTCTATCACCCTCATCGGCTCTCAAGACCTCGCTGTTAAGAGCCGCCAAAATCTCTTCACTCACTCTACATTTGACGTCAGCAGCGCGTAGCCCATAAAATAAGGTTCATGTCGCCGCGATCAGGCTTGGTGTATATGTAACGTGAAAATATATCGACCATTGCTATCGTGAGTAAAACACGCGATGTACCAGAAACTGAAAGGCTCATGGATGGCGGTATTTCTGAAACAGAGCCATTTGTGAACTGTTTGCTTGTTCGCGCGCATTTGAGATTTATGTTTGTCGTGATTGGACAAAAAGCATCAACTGTGAACAAACGGTGTGTGGAAACTGTGGAGTACCATGTGAAATTAATGCGAAAGGTGTATGTCGGCTACGAAGATGCTCGAGGGCTTCTGGGGTCTTAAACAGATGACTGGTCACTGCACCCATGCCGATAGGTGTAGTTAGCAGTGCAGTCGTGTCCATCAAGGATGGTTCACTAACTTCTGGATGCCTCACAGTGACATATCGTTGATCGGATTCCTTTCCTTGGTGCCTGAATAGCTATTACTATGATACTTCGTCTCGTATGTTAATCGCTGTACTTTTAGTTAAAACGCCATTTGTAGAACATAATATTTTCACTTTTTCTTNACTTCGTCTCGTATGTTAATCGCTGTACTTTTAGTTAAAACGCCATTTGTAGAACATAATATTTTCACTTTTTCTTCCATACTTATAATACGAGTTTTGCTGAAGAGCTTTGTTTGTTACATATACACAAACATACGTATAACATTTCACGAAGAAACGCGGAAGTGGGCATTGTGCATGCGGAAAGAGTTGTTAATTTTTGCTAAAGTACCATTCTGAACGTTCTTGTAACCATAATACGAGAAAGATTTAGACTCGGATATAAACAAATTTTTTTGAAGAGTACTTGTTTACAGTGAACGATTTTTTTTAACTTAACTAAAATGTTCTGCCTCTAAAGATCTGCATTCATTCCCTTGAATAAAATATATAATTGAAAAATAATTTTATGGGACGAACATTTATTTGGTTTTCCGTCATCATCCATGTGTATTTAAAACAAACAACTATTTTAAAAGTACTTCAAAATAATAATCGGTTTGATTAACGTAAACATTGTGAATATCATGATATAGTTAAATTAATATTTCGTTTGGAGTTAATAAAATTTTGGCTAGCTGGAATAATTTTATGTTTAGCATTACACAATTTGTGGCTGTAATAAAATTAACTGGATATAATACAGCTATTTATTTGGTTGGCTGAAGGGTGATCGGGACATTTCATTGTCTTCGTTAACATTTACTGCTAGGATTTTTTTAAAAATTATTTATGTTACATTAATATAATTAGAGGAGAAGGTCCAAATGTAGGCTATGGTCCAAATACAGGCTAGCTAGTTTCTAGCTCTGCATGGTGCTGCTAACTAGCGGGAACTGAATGTCTTATAGAAGGACACATCTTGCAACACCAGTGAGTCGGGAGCGAGTATTCGCGCTGTGTTGTGTGTGACGCCATCTTTGTTGTTTTCTGCCACTTTGAATGTTTAAACAGGTATTTTTTCGTTATATTTTTATAGCAAGTGTGTTTATCTTTCGGGTATTTTGTGTTATGCATCTCATTGTGTATGGATTGGGCTTTCTATAAACGTAGTAGTTTATTTGTCAGTGTATCGTGTTGGCTATTATAACCACCAAACCTTATTAACATGCAACTCTCTAGGTGCTCTAAATATGAGCTATAGTATGTGTGCTAAGTATGGGCTACTAGCCAATATTTGGACCACGTGTTTGTACAATTTACACTCAATACTTAAGATGATCGGCTATTTTCCAGGATGGGCAGAAGGAAGCCGAAATATGTGTCTAAAAAGAAAAGGAAGTTGTGGAATTAATCCGATATGGAAGAGGCCATTAAAGTGGTTAGAGAAAAGAAGATGCAAACAAAGAAAGCATCAAAAATGTTTAATGTACCCCGCACAGCATTGCAGACTTTGGGTAAGAAGGAATCTCTTTCTCCATCCCAAGCGGCGGCAACCAAACTAGGCGTAAAAACCATTTTAGGAGACGAACTTGAGCAAGAGCTCGCTAGGTATACACTTGCTATGGAGCAAAACTTTTTGGGTGCACTAGGGGTGACTTGCGGCGGATGGCTTATTAACTAGCAAAATAAAATGGTTTACAACACCTGTTCAAGTCAACAGAAGTTGGAAGATCTTGGGTAGATCTTTTCCTCGAACGCCATAAGGACGTCCTGTCCTTCCGCGAGCCACGCGGTGCCTCATTTTCAAGCGCATTAGGCTTCAATAAAGGAAATGTACGAACATTTTTCGAGATTCTGGACAGCGCTTATGAAGAACACAAGTACCCAGCCGAGAGAGTGTACAACGTGGACGAGACCAGGCTCACCATCGTCCAAAGTAAAGTAGCAGATGTTGCTAGGAGAGGGAAAAGGTAGATAGCTGCATTAACTTCAGCTGAAAGAGGAGCAACAATCACCATCATNCCTCCGCGAGCCACGTGGTGCATCATTTTCAAGCGCATTAGGCTTCAATAAAGGAAATGTACGAACATTTTTCGAGATTCTGGACAGCGCTTATGAAGAACACAAGTACCCAGCCGAGAGAGTGAACAACGTGGACGAGACCATCGTCCAAAGTAAAGTAGCAGATGTTGCTAGGAGAGGGAAAAGGTAGATAGCTGCATTAACTTCAGCTGAANGACCATCGTCCAAAGTAAAGTAGCAGATGTTGCTAGGAGAGGGAAAAGGTAGATAGCTGCATTAACTTCAGCTGAAAGAGGAGCAACAATCACCATCATTGCCTGTATGAGTGCCAGTGGACACTTTGTACCTCCTGCATTTATATTTCCGAGAATAAATATGTCCAATCCACTGATAAAAGGTAGTCCATCAGGTTCGATTGGCTTTGCTAATCCATCTGGATGGGTACAAGCTCTCGTAATGCTGTAACACCACCATGGGGCGCTGGTTAGGCACAATCCCGTATCAATGCTCGTCATATGTGACGTTTCTCAATGCGACACGAAACAAAAAATCCGAGACGTGGGGAAACTGCGCTTTTTGAAGTCCGTGTGCGAGACTGGTGTAAAAAATAGTGCGCATCCAGAGCCCAGTGTGGCGGTTTGCAAAATCAGAATCAGAAATTAGCGCTTTGTCCGAGTACATTGCATCATACATACCAGGCATGTTCCCGCACAATCGAAATGCTACTTTTAAATTCTTAGTTTATATTTACCAAAAAAATTGGGGAAGTAAAGTTCTTATTGTAAGTTAAATGTGATCAGTCACAGGGCAACACGAATTTCCGGTGCGGGAATTCATTATCTTTATTGTCTGTATTTTCATTCGTTTGCGCATGTAAAGCGAGCATGTATTTCGTATACATAATCGCAAAATTAATGTATAAAATTAAAATTCTAGGAGTGTACTGTATGAGCTTGTTTTATATGATGCATGTTTTATCAATTAGGTTATGATTTCGTGTTGGTTGAAGTTCAAAACCATTATGAAATTTTCTTCTGCACTTAAATTGGTTGCTGGAGTCCACATTTTACAGCGTAAAATTTTCAGTTATATGAATCGCCTTTACCTTCGTCTACAATTGACGTACTAAAATTACAAAAGCGAGTACCAGAAGAAAACGTATTGTTTACAATCGGTGTATGCGGTAACGTAAGGTTTAGCTCGCCATTCAGAATCAAACACCTGTTTTGGAAATACTTTTTACACCCATGAAAATGTTTACATCTTTAGGTTACCAGCTTTGATTCTCAGTAAAATGTTCCCTCTCCAAATTATGTCTTGAATCAGTAGTTTTTCATTGAAAGTTATTTTGACGCGCACGCTATAAAAAATTATAACAGCATAAAACGCGGGAAATTTTTCTTGTGGAAAAAAATTATGAAAAGTCTCCTAAGGGATTTTTATATTATGGAGGAAATACATTTTCACTCCTACATTTCTGTTATTTACATTTTTTTTAAATTTGCATTGACATTTGCCAAAAGTAGTTTATATGGCGCCATACGTTCTGTCTGGCTTTCCAATTCCCCACAAGAAAAATTATAAAGGCGATTTGAACGGCATGTCACGATCGTAGACTAAAGATGAGGTACGCAGATGTTTGTCTTCTGCGCATGCCAGTACAGCTGTCAGTCACATTGTCAACAGATGAACGTGTTTCTTTATATTTGAATTTCCAACACACCCTTTGACATGAATAAAATACCTTGACCGACATGAATATATTATAGTTACATTAAAACTTGGTTACAGGAAATGTACAACATTAACAAAGCACCTACGTGCATAAACAGTGTCGGAACTGCAAATGCTATTCACGTTTGTTTTTGATAATGCTGTTGGTATAAAAGCAGTTCAATGTTGGGAAACGAAAAGTGACTACTACGAGATCGCATACGCACTCTACCTAATTTTCCCTCTACGATCACAATGCGTTATACGGCTACGCTGCTATTAAGTAGAACATATTTATTTCTTATAGTACTAGTGACTTTTGCTTGCTTAATGAGGTGCACTGGCCATACACTAGACCCGGCGAGGGTTGGCGCTGGAGCGAGCTATCGGAAGAACGCGCAAGTGCCATGGAAAGTAAGGAGTTCCCATATAAGATTTATTTATACATATTACTATGTATATAACCTCCTTGGCAGTACCATTTCCACGAGCTAAGATCTGGGCTCTGCTGAGATTACCCTTATGTGAGCGCTCGCGCGGTTGTAAACTGCCACGGTATACACCGCTGCACCTCTCTTCGTAGCAAGATACAGTGCTGGAAAATAAGGTTTGAAACAAGAGGTAGACGTGCAGAATGTAAGTCTGGGGAGGCGAAGGTCGAAGAGGACCAGTGCTCATAACGCCACGTGTACGCCATATGCATTGCAATGGGCATAGACACTGGGGAGGGCAGGAAGAGCATTACCCTCCCCAAGTGGTCGGTTGTAGAAGGGCAAGGAGGCGGAAAATGTTTCCTTAGTTTTAAATGATCTGTATATGGGACTGTAATTTGTGTTTTATTGGTCACTTTCACATATTCTGTAAATTCCATCACGTATGCTTCCCACCCGACATTACTTAATTTGTCCTCAAATACTTCAACAACATTTCTCCTCAATGTATTCTTGTGACAAGAAGGCCGGCATATTCGACTGCTTTTGTGTAGGAGTATGGCAGCAATTGTTTTCCACTTACTCCGCACAGTATTGCCAGACGTACCAGAATTATGGTATTTGTACCTGATTTTCTCTCTTGGTACCAGGTACCAAACTTTTGTCATTCTTGTTCGCATATATATATNTTATGGTATTTGTACCTGATTTTCTCTCTTGGTACCAGGTACCAAACTTTTGTCATTCTTGTTCGCATATATATATATATGATTTTTGCTGGTGACAAAGTTGTGTTAAAATTTACTGATGTAGCGAAAGTATCGGTTAATTAATNCATATATATATGATTTTTGCTGGTGACAAAGTTGTGTTAAAATTTACTGATGTAGCGAAAGTATCGGTTAATTAATATTATTTTGTAAACTTAAATAAAAATTATTGTATATCACATTTTGTTAATATATTTTTATTGTACTTGTAAATTTATAGCCAAATAAAATGTTAAATCAGACACTATAGTAGATAATTAAGACTTCAAAAAATTATTTATGTATTTCTTAGTCTCTGACAAAATACGATTCAAGTGGGTGAAAATTTTCATTTTTTTTAATGAGTACCGGTAAGTAATCACTATGCGCCCTAAAAAAGTTATCAGTATGTGTGTATGTATGTATGTATATATATATATATATATATATANAGCATTGGTCCTAGAATCATGACATTTGTAGGTAACATTCATTATGTAGGTATCCATAGGCAGCCACTAAGGAGGGTTTTTTCAAAGTTCAACCCCTGAAGTGGTGAAATGGGGGTTCAATTTATGTATTGAGAAAAAATATTTGATGGTCCTATTAACTCTAAAGTTCATGAAAGTATACTACCTACAACAATAAATAATTAAATACATGGTTAACAGTTTCTTAGAAATAAACCAATAGTAAAACTTCGTAAAAGTATTCTAAGTAATTAAGCTTTAAATAGGATTGTGCAGGACATAAAGAGTAACAAAATCTTAAAGGGCGGTGTGATAGTGTTGTTTAAAGGAGATTTTCTTCAAACTTTAACGAATGGTGCCGAAAGGAATGCGTGCCGATGAAATCAAGGCGTGCCTCAAGATATTTTCTTTGTGCCGCTATGTTAATGTGCTAAAACACTTAACAAATATTTTAGATTACATCTGGGAGGTGAAGTGTCTGACAGTCAATTGTCAGACATCCTGCTCAAACTAGGAAACGGTGATTATCCAGAAACAGACGGCAGATAGTTATCGCGGACAAGTTGTACACTATAATGACTACAGTTCAGGAGCTGATAACAAAACATTATCCAGACATTGACCAGATACATGACAAGTCTACGGAATGTTTGTGAGAAATAGCCATTCTGACCCCAAAAAGACCAAGAATTGGTCATCAATAACATTTTGCTGAAATCATTCGAAGGGGAAGAAGTGGCATACAATTCAATAGACACGGGGGTAAATACAGACGAAGCAAACCAGATCTCCTATACCATATCCTTATACTGCGTGTGGGCACTCATATAATGTTGCTCAGAAATCTGAAGACACCGAAACTCTGTAATGGCACTAGGCTGCAAGTCAAAGGTCTACATGGCAATGTAGAGTGGCTCTACATGTCAATGCTCTCGTTTTCAAAGTATTGTATAAGCTGAAGAATTGCTGCGAGATTTATGTTATGTTGACGATTTTGATGATGACCATGGAAGAAAGTAGTACCCAGAACTAAAATCGGCTCTCGAGACCTCGATGCAAAGAGCCACCCAAATCTCTTCTCTCACTCACTGACTCACTCAGAACTAAAAGTCGTATTTAAAACTGTAATTATACTTACAGCATTTATATTTTAATTATGTTTTTAAAGCAATATTTTTTTTTTTTGTATTGGCTTTAAAAACATGTTTAGCAATTATGACGGAGCATGCGGACACTACCGATCAGTGAAACGTTTCCAGCCCAGTGAACGCCATTTTGCATATGCTCTTTTTCATAATTTTTATGCGTGTACCTTGTTGGTGTTGTCGGAAAATTTTATCGGTATTAATTATTTATTTTTGTATTTGCTTTCATCAACCGTAGTTGGTTGTAGGTACCGTTTTAGTGCGTTTCCTTGAGTGAAATGTAACATTATCGGCAACTTTTTGCCGCTTCCTAAAACGGCTCGTTCCGCCATTTTCCAATCGGGGCGTCCGCCTTGAAGTGACACAAATATAATTTACGTTTCAATGTAGAAGTTTGTTGGTTTCAGGAAATGGCCGAAGTGTTGATTTTACTGAATGATTCTGCAAATAAATTGTTATATCAGTGACGGACAAACGTGATTTTAGTAAAGTAATCTTGCAAGAACTTCCATTAAAAAACACGTGGTCAAGAGAGTGAGGTTAACAGCGGTAAAAGTGTGTGTGTTTTTGCTGCATTTGTACAAACAGCGCCGTACGTATTTATGGTGTTTTGTTCTGTCATTGAAGTTAAAACTTTTGAAGTTATAATAATTTTAACATTATTTCCGTACGTGAAAAATTCTTCATTGCTCCATCAAAACTATATGCAAAGCAAAATGACACTCACTCGTACGAAAAACCGCTAAACAATGCCGCCTCACGAAAGACGTAGCTATAATATCCTACATTGATTATACTGCACTCTAAACTTGATTCAGTGAGAATTGAGTCAAATCAGTGAAAACAGCGAAAATTGAGTAACTAATAATCAGTGCCAGATAACTAACTAATATGATAACTAACTAATATAGTGGCAGAATTTGACTGATTTATTTGTGTTTCCGCTGCTCTAAACCAGCGAATTTGCTTGATTCGCTGCTCAATAGTAGCTTGTCAACTGACTTTCAGTTAATGTTATTTCACTGATTCGTATTTAGGACATAAGTTAGCTAACGTCAGTCTTTCAGTGCCTGCCATAGCAGGAAACACGAAGAAAATTCTCGTGTGCATTGGACTCATAACAATTGTTTTCATACGTTGTTTTCTTCACTAACAGAACAGCTGTGGCGGAAGGATACTTGTGGTCGCGCTCTAGAACTGTCAAAATTTACCCCGCGTACATGAAATGAACAATAACAATGAGCACTAACATTAGCAAATACGGTTTGCCTCAGGCCTTAAATTGGTATTAGTGTCAGTCGCTTGAAAGAAACTGTAATGAAAAGCTCTGTCCTCCCCTGAAGTTGGGCTGCAGGTCGGCCGGCGCCCCTGTGCGCTGCAGACAGGCCGCACTGCGCCCCGCTCACGCAGGCACGAGGACA
>NQII01000240.1:1028478-1044041 GCA_002778355.1 Clitarchus hookeri | reverse complement strand
TTTTTGTACCCAGTATGAGAGACGCTTATTTATTCATACGTGCATACCCAACGCGCTGGTGTACGCAGCGCGTGTTGTTTGCAATAATGCGCAGATTGCCAGGAAATGCCCGGCGAGACATCAGACACCTGGGGGCTTCCCGTCGCTGCCTTCTAGTTATTGATCCTGTGCTTAGGCAGTTTCCAGTGACACTTTACCAAGGATTATGGAAAAGACAGTCTCCCACCTTTTCATTGTCAGAAGATATTTTACACATATTTATATTAATAAATAATTTATAATTTTAAATATTCGTGAACTGAAAGAAATATGAAAGTCACTTATTTTAAAGAGTTTAAAAAAATTCTGAAAAGTTGTACGCCTGAGTACACTCCTAAATGCAGTCACTGTGTTTTATTTTATATGTAGGATAAACAAAATTATTTCCGGTAGTGTGTTAAGTATTGTTACTTATGTTTCCGATCGAAACATAACCTTTACATTTAAAATTGTTCTTTCGTTCTGAGAGCACATTACACTTTTTGTTAGTTATTTACCGTAATCATATTGCGTGATTCTCTGTGAAGGAATGCGGCGACACCTGCTGAAATTGGCAATGATCACGTTTTCGGTGCGTAGGTCCCTCCTTCAGAATTTCATAATTTATAGAGAGAAAATGGGAAATGCATACATATGTTAAGATATCGAGCATGTTCCCAAGATGCACGTCACTAATTACTTAAGGGGGAAAATATAGTAGTTTGTCGCTAGTAATATAGTTCCTGTAAAATTCCTATTTCTCCTGAAATCTTATTGCAATATTTCGAATTTTAATTTGGGTATTTGAGAATATTCTTCAAGCCGAATACTGCGACAAACACTGATTATAGCCCGAAAAAAATCAGAGTGATGTTTTAAATGTTTNGCGTGTTAATTTATAATGTACTTACTGCCTACATGTATCAAATTTTCCTTCCGTTACTGGGCTATGTTTTGCCTGAAGTTATTCCCTGAATCGCCTTTAAATAGATGCGGCTTGTCAAAAAAGTTATCATTAATAAGTAAGAAGAGGCATTAATAAGTAAGAAGAGGCATTAATAAGTAAGAAGAGGCATTAATAAGTAAGAAGAGGCATTAATAAGTAAGAAGAGGCACAAGTATTTTCGTTTGAAACACTAAAGGAAACCAAAGAGCTTATGAACTGCAAACAATGAGAATGTTACCTGATGTCTTTTTTTTTTCCAAGCAGTTCTAACCTATAAGTTTATTTGTATTGTAATTACCAATGTTTTAAATGTTTAAGTCGAAATTCTTAACGCCTATTTAGCAGCGTGAGACCTCTCACCATGTACACACTCAGAAGCGAATCAGTTTTGTCAATATAAGTTCGTGGCTGAATTGCGATCGAAGTGATCCGAGGCGACTATGATAACATTTTCTCTTTTTCAGCCTGGTTTAAGCAAATTCTTTTTCAGTTTGTTATTCTGTAACCGTTCCCTCCGTCCCCCTCCTTTTTTTACCACATGTGAGTACACACTCACATGTGAGTACACACTCACACTACACAGTACATATTATAACTATTAGGATAGTTAACATTTTTCAAAACCTCTGGGCGTATCCAGGGGGCCTATGGTCGAAAGTACAGCTCGAGCACTCGAATTCGAACAGATTCGAATGGTTATTTTCGCATTCAAATACTGCTTCCCGTGAAACCGGTATGCTGCACTCTCTACAGCTCGCATACGAAATGAGCGCTCAAGAGGAAACGCTTTGGCCGTTAAAATGGTGGATAATTGAATGGCCACCTCGACTTAAAAATATCAGTTTATGTCACAACTAAGGCATTAAACCGTTTATCAGAGTGAATAATAAATCTTAATATTTACGTAAACGATAATAATTTGATCGAATGAACCAAACATGAAAAGAAACAGCAGAAAAATGAAATATTACAATCGGCTAAAAATATTCTGCAGTGTATAATAATTCAGCAATCAGCACGTTAATATTGCGTTGTCATGTAGTAGCCTACAGTAATATGTAAGTATGATTTATATAAGTAAAAACAGACTATCCTAATAGTGTTTAACACTGAAAACTTGGTAACTACCTACAGTGGGTCACATTAATATTCGGCCAACTATGATTATAGCAGTTTCATGGTCTTATGTTACATTAGAAATGAAGATAAACATAGAACATATTGCACAATCATTCTTGTGAGCTTTAAATGAAATTCAATAGTAGCCAATAACTGAAATGAGCAGTGCAAGTTAGTGAAACACAATATTTTGTCCTCGCGTGCTTCATACGCACGTCACTTTAATATTCGGCCAGTTGTGGTGGACGCGTGGCACAGGCATGATGCACATTGCGTTCGTACCTCGGGTAATTCCCTGCACGCTCTCTGCGCTGAGAGATTGTATTGGGCAGCTCTGTTGGCTGCGTCAGTCAGGCAAATGGGATGTAGGGGCAAGAATACAACGTTTGAACAGCGGCAGCTGGTAATTTTTCATCATGCAAAGAAGAAATCTCAACGAGAAATTGCGGAGCACTTAAATCTGCCGAGGTCCACTGTCGGAGACATCATAAGAAGGTTTCAGAAGTAAGACAGAATAGATTCGGTACCTCAAAAAGGACAGCCAAAGAAACTAAGCGAGAGAGAAGAACGTCTAGTAATCAGGAAGATAAAGAAAGATCGAAAATTAGTACTTGTAAACGTACCACGGAGGTACTCAATGAATGTGGAAAGAATGTCCATCCAGAAACCATACGACGAGTTATCAGAAGAGCAGGATATAATGGCAGGGTATCTAGAAAGAAGCCTTTCATTAATGAGGCAAATAGAAGAAAAGACTTACGTTCGCAAAATACCACGTTGACAAAGATGAAATCTTGTGGAATGATGTTATTTTTGCTGATGAGACGAAATTGAATGTGTTTGGTTCAGATGGCAGGGTAACAGTATGGCGCAAGCCAAATGAGGAGCTAAAACCTGGGAACATACAACCTACTGTGAAACACAGTGGAGGTAGTATTATGATCTGGGGCTGTATATCTTCAGCAGGTGTTGGAGAGGCTGTACGTTGATGGAACAATGAAAAAGGAAGACGATCTCAACATCCTGAAAGCAAACCTACACAAGAGGGCTGATAATCTGGGCATTAGGAACACGTTTAAGTTCTACCAAGATAATGACCCAAAACACAAGTCGTACATTGTCAAGAGCTGGCTTTTCTATAACTGTTCCAAAGTCATCAAAACACTTCCTCAATCACTCGACCTGAATCCCATAGAAAATCTGTGGGATGAACTCAAAAGAAGACTGCGTACTACAACAATTAGGTCCACAAAAGAATTAGAGAAAAGGTTCAAGGAAGAATGGAGTAAGATTGGCTCCGAACGTACCAGGAAAATAATTGCTAATATGCCACAACGCCTGCGAGAAGTAATTAAACAGAATGGCCATGCTACCAGGTACTGATTAATGTTTGTTTAATTTGCAAAGAGTATTATGTTTGTGTTTGAATGATGATGGCCGAATATTAAAGTGGCGTACTTATGCAGCATGGGATGACAAAATCATATTGTTTGTTAAGTTGCATTGCTCATTTCCGACATACTCGTTCGTCACCGGTTCTTTTCTCCCAAGTCCTTCGATGCCTCGATCTTCGCTAGACATTTGTATAGTGGAAAACCTAAATTATATTAGTTCCAAGGTGGACGAAATTTAGTTTCTTACATCAAAATTATTTACGTGCTAGGCCAGTGCAATGCTGTATGACATAAGTTCCAATCATTTTCCTATTAGTTTTTATGAGTATCAACAGATAGCGTCTCTGTATGTCGCTGGGATCTTGTAGCGCTAGTTCTATGTGCCAGGAGCAAGGAGAAAATATGCGATACTTATTTATGCTTTCCGTGTGTTGTATTATCGGTCACAATAGATGAACACAACATAACAAACATTAATCCGCGTGCTACCAGGAAGTCAAAACTATGTAGAAGGTATTTTCATTCCCAAAACTGCCACACTGCAACATGTACTATAGTCGTCGACTGCTGTTACAGTATCGGAATTCACATTGCCAGTTCCTCAGATGGAATTATGTGTGTGGTATAAGGGGCATTTAGGCCGAGTAGGGAACTAGATGTCATCGTGTCTATTGCAAGTCGTAAGTTCAGGGTTAATTACAACGTACAAATGAAATCTTTGTGTTCAGAGTGATAACTGCGAAAGCAGATCAAAAACAGGATGTTGCTATTTTTGTACATTTTTTCGTTACTTCATGGGTTTTCATCAGCACTCAACAAAAGTTCCTCATGTTTGGCCAGGGTTTTACCTTCTTCAAATACAAACTTCGCTTGCTTTCATCGAGAGGCGTGTAACACATTCTAAAATGTAGCATGTCGAACATGTCAAGATGGCGATATCATTAACCAGACCTATCAGATAGTTCCAGCTACTGGATATGAGTGAAATGTTTTTAAGACTTCGAAAAAACATCATCATTGTATAAAGAGACATCAAATGTGGGAATTATTCAAGTCTCATGTCTTAAAGAGACGAAATATATCCTGGTATATCAGTCCAGGTCAGCTGTTAATCCCCCCCNTCTGGAGATTTAGGTAGATACTCAGCACTTACTCGTTAGTCAATCCACCTCCCAACACATTCTTCATCTAGGAGCGACGTACATGTCGATGGTGATATGGCGGTGCACCATGCTGCTGGAAAAACCGTCGTCGTCTTAGTAGAGTTGGGGAACAGCTGCCACAATGTTTTCCTGCAATATCGTATGGTAAATTTCACTTCATAGAGATGGATAGTCCTCGGCCCAATCAAGGTGGCATGTGCAGATTAAACTCTCTACAATGCCGTTGACAGGTGAGGTGGAACCACCCTTGGGTGGAGAACATCCACCCACTGCGATTGGAAAGGGCGTAATCTCTTTCTATTGGAAGCATTCAACTGCTGGTTCAAGCTCAAAAATTCATGGTTCTGGAATGGGTCTGGAAGAGCGCACACGCACTATACACCTGGTGTGAGAGAATAAGTCTGTAAGTGGCAGTTTATGTAAGTCTGATGAAATGAAGTCTTAAGTCCTGATGTGCGCTCTTCATTAATAAGCTCTGCAAGTTGTCACCGTAATACCAATTTGGATCTGACATGGAGGAGGAGCTCTGGAACGCAATTACTACACAAAGTATAGAACTCGTGAAAATTTCACCTGTCTCCGTCCCGTCAAATAATAATAGTCCCACAAGTCCTCTGGCAGACACACCGTTAACCCAGGAAGATTATCTGCTTGCTCTGCCACAATGTGGATATTTTCATCGGCCCAGTACACACAGTTGTGGTGGTTGACAGCTCCATTCAGTTTAGAGGTTGCCTTATAGGACCAAGCAGTCACGTCAGTAATGTTCGTTGTCGTTGAATATGTTCACAACCCACTCACAAAGTTTCTACTTCCCGGGGGAACATATGAATGTATGTAACATAGTCCCCACATTTTCTTCGTCAGTTAGACAACTTTTCCTGTCACACCGTTCTTTATTCACAACACACATAGTTCTGTCCAAACTTGTGACATAGTTTGGGGTCGTCTCACCCATAATGTTGGAGTGTAGGGTCTTGATTTACTGACGCCTGATTTACGAGCATCTTGCCATACGGACTTCGACTTCCCGAGGGAACATATGAATGAATGTAACATTGACGCATGATGTAATAGGAAATTAGAGCGCTGTCACCAACCAACCCCTTCCCCCTCCCCCACCAGCTTAAACCAGTGTAGGGACATCGGATGACACATGCTGCCCATTTACACATCCCTAGGTCAAGCAGAGAGGTAAAAACGCGCTTCCAGGCCCTTACACGTGTCCTGCAGCGCAGGCCTCCCACACTCCTCTCCTCTCCTCCCCCTAGCAAGCCCCGTGAAAATTTGTAAACACTGAGAAATCACGAGATAGTCAGGCGTATGATGCCTGAAGTTGAAAACACGCACCAAGAAGGCGGAGTCGAGTGGTGAACTTCAACAGAAGTGCCATGTCGAGCTAGTGGGATTGTCCAGTGCAGCCTGTAGCCGCGAAGGATGGGTGGGGCCCACACCGGGGTCCCTCACCGGGATGTGGTAGGGTAGTAAGCAGTCCGTTACTACCCTACACCGAGAACGGGAGCGAGTGGTGAGCTTCAATGGAAGTGCCACGACGAGAGGAAGCCAGCTGTGTGCAACAAGCCAACCACAGAGGTTCTTTAACAGGGCCATCCAGTTCATCAGACCTCATCAACAGCCGGAACGTATCCGGGCCATCCAGCTCACCAGACCTCAACTGCCGGAACAACTAGCACGCAACATGTGCAGATAAGTAACCCCGTCGTCACTCAGGGACCTGTTCTGACACCTAATGCCCCTACAGCGTCGGAAACGCAGCCGGAACATTGTAACCAGCCCTTCAGGCCTTGAACTCGCAGGGCATTAAAGTGTGTATAAAGTCCCGCAACAGTGCCGGGAATGTATAAGTAAATTCCCGTTAAATAAACCTGTTCCAAACTAAGAAGTCGTGATGAAATCATTGTGTGATTTACCCTCAAATCCCAGGCACCATATAGTCTGTGCCACTGGACATTAACCGTAGACCCTACGAACCATCTGTATACCACAGGTGGGGAGTAGCGAAATGTGTTAACATAGTCCCCACATTTTCTTCGTCAGTTGTCGGTCATTTCCTGTCACGCCGTTCTTTCTTCACATCACACATAGTTCCGTCCAAATTTGTGACATAGTCATGTCATTGATCACATGATGATTGTGAAGTATCGAATTCTGCCCTCCTTTATCTCTGCTCGTCAATCATTTTCTCACATTTACAATAACGCTTTAGAAACTACTTACTTTTCTCGAAAGGAAACCATGTCACTCCCGCCATTTCCTCTGCAGTTGTAGCGCTGCTCGCGGCTGCAAACGGAACTGACCACAGCAGAATGGCTACATACGTTCGCACACACCGAATGCTCTCGTAGCGTAAAATGCACGCAGTCCCATTAGAATGTCATTAAGAGTTTCTCTGTTATTCGCATTTAGAGAGAGTAAACATTAATCTGGGACGGCCGGTTTGTGTGTGTGTGTGTATATATATATATATATATACATAAATACATGCGTACTTGCATACATGCGTGCATACGTATACACACACATGTCTTTGAATGCATGTTACAAACTTTGTGAGGCAATTCCTCATGAAAAATGAAACAGAAAACGCAATGCGGCTCATATAGCATAAAGTGATTATTAAGGGGATTATGCCTATCTAAACAAAATGTTTTTTATAGGAAATGTTTACATTTATCACAAAATATGTGCGAATAAACGACACTTTGGTGTATGATGTTAGGCTTAAGCCTCAGTAAGTTTGGTTTATAAAATATCCCTTTTCATATATTTAATTGGTGGAAAGGGGCGCGGGGGTTGCTGGATTATGTTCGTAATAAAACGTATCCCCTAGCTTTTCTTCTGTTTTGATTATTTAAGTCAATAAGTACTCATTGACAAATAAGGCAGCATTAGTGTTGTAAAACTTCGAGGCCAGTCGTATTCAAGATATGTGCGCAATAATTTTCAAATAGTGTAGCGGCACGCCTGGGTGCCACCCGCTAAAGTGGCGTGGCAGTTTATTGCATGGACTGGGGGCGGCACATGTCAAATTATCTAACAGTTACATTTCATAGAATTATTTTCAACCCTACTTTGTTAATATGGTACGATTAAGTTATTGCTACACTGAGAGAAAAGTATGTTCCAGCCAACAAAATATTTGTTTNACTTTGTTAATATGGTACGATTAAGTTATTGCTACACTGAGAGAAAAGTATGTTCCAGCCAACAAAATATTTGTTTGTATAGAGCTAAAAATATATTTAGTTGCCACAACAGAATATTCTGTTGTGTAAGCAAAACTTAAAAAACAAGAAAATATTATTTTGTTTTTCTAACCAAATACACGCTGAATTAATAAAACTTCTCTGCTGTGCCAAACGAAATTAGACCACCAAGAAAATATTTAGTTTAATCAACTGTATATGTTTATTTGGCCTCTCATTTGATTGCCTTCNACTTTGTTAATATGGTACGATTAAGTTATTGCTACACTGAGAGAAAAGTATGTTCCAGCCAACAAAATATTTGTTTCTATAGAGCTAAAAATATATTTAGTTGCCACAACAGAATATTCTGTTGTGTAAACAAAACTTAAAAAACAAGAAAATATTATTTTGTTTTTTTAACCAAATACACGCTGAATTAATAAAACTTCTCTGCTGTGCCAAAAGAAATTAGACCACCAAGAAAATATTTAGTTTAATCAACTGTATATGTTTATTTGGCCTCTCATTTGATTGCCTTCNAGAAATTAGACCACCAAGAAAATATTTAGTTTAATCAACTGTATATGTTTATTTGGCCTCTCATTTGATTGCCTTCGTTCGAGAATACAGTTCCAGAATTTGTTTGTAATTTGTGACAGTTAGGAAAGTAACAGTGTTTGTTGGTGCATTAACTGATGCTTAATGATGATATGAAATCCTAATAAAACAAGTTCAACAGGAAACTTAAAAGTAAAGCTGTAAAAATTTGAATATTTATTTATGTACGTTGTTCAGCATTTAAATTGTATGTATTTAAAAACATTCCCAATTGTTCAGTTCTCGCTTCAGCTGAGGTTGCTAGTGCGTAGTGCTCGGCCGCAAACGACCTAGGTTGAAATCTCTGTCAGACTTTCACTTTTTTTTTTTTTTTTAATAATAACTGAAACTGTTTAACGTTTGTAGAGCCAAGCAAATCTTTAGTTGCACCAACCAAGTCTTACAGCTTCGGGCAACCAAATATGAACAACTAAATAATTTGGTTTCAACTACAAAATATTTCATTGCTCCTATACAAACAATTAATTTGTTTGCGCCAAACAAACAAAACCTTTTACTAAGTGTAGGTTATTATCAATAAACTTTATTCAGCCCAATCTAATTGTGTATTACTAGTAAAAATGTGTATTACGTGTAATGTTCAATGTTATTTGGAGTAAACACTTCGATCTGTAACAAGCACGGTGGTTTGTATACCTTTATTAACATCCTCGCATAAACTGCTACAGACTTAAATACGGTTGGCTGACTGCGCAGTGATATGAACACCGATATACTATCTGGCAATCAAACAGAAACGTGACCTTCTGGCTGCGTGCGCGCTTCTGTACGTAGGCCTACAAGCGGAGGAAGTTAACTTTATCATTCACTTCATGTACCATCACCATGAATTACTTCAACTTAAGTTTTGGTTTGTTTTACACATTTTTTTAAAACTAACCATTGAAATTAAAAAAAAGGAGTTCCTGTAACATATACTTTCTGCACGCTTTGCTCATTTAACAAATTAAAATGGTAAAGAAGGTTCCTACAACGTATATACAGTAGAATCCCGATAATTCGATTTGTCAAGGGACTGAGTGTTAAATATGAATTATCGAGATATTCAAATTAGCGGAATACCAATAATCGGAAGCAAAAAAAGAAAAAATACATAATAACGAGATTGATGCAAATTTGCATTAATATTTTACTGATAAATGCATGGCTACATATTATTTATACATATGTATACATAAATCAATAATTACATCAATAAAAAAAATTAAATTTACGTTTAAAAAAATGTATAATTTTCTTTTGGTGCAAGCCTTGCATACGGGTATTGTCGATGGCTTTGTCAAGCATGTTCAAAGCTGAAAATACTTCATCGCCAACGTCTGATTTCGCTAGGAAATGGCGCACGTTGTTGATGTATTGTTTAACCACTTTAGGTGTAATTGTCCGCACATCATCTTCGTCATCACCTTCACCATCAATGTCCTGAGATGGAGCCAAAATTTCGTCATCAGTTAGAATCCCCGCTACCGCTAGGCCATCGTCAAAATGGACGAAATCTTCAAACGTTATAGAATTTTCTTCATTTTGAGGAAGACGATTCCAATTCACAGGGCATTCCAAGTCTTGTTCAGTATCTGCTGATGAAAGTTCCACCTTCGTGAATACACAGTACGAAAACAGTTTTTTATTGTGCTTTCGCTAACACTTTGCCACGCCTTGTGAGCAATGTTCATGGCTGAAAATAAGGTGATTTTATGATCCTGCTCATCTTCGATGCTGTCAAGGAGTTGCATCACTACTTCCTTGCGGTAAAGGTTTTGAACGTTTTAATTATGCCCTGGTCTAGAGGCTGCAGCTTAGAAGTAGTGTTGGCAGGCAAAAACACAACATTAACATGACTGAGCGGTGGGGTATTGTTGTGGGCCGTACAATTATCCATGAAAAGTAGAATTTTTCGCTGCCTTTTCTCCATATCAGCATTCACTGATCGTATCCATTCCTTGAATAATTCGCCCGTCATCCACGCTTTTTTGTTTGCACGATAGGTCATCGGAAAAGTTTTTATGTTTTTAAAACATCTTGGTTTGGCTGATTTGCCTATCATGAGCGGTCTTAATTTCTCAGATCCATCCATGTTGGCGGCCAACAATATGGTTACACGTTCTTTACTATTTTTTCCGCCATGACACTTTTCTTCCTTAAAACACATTGATCGGTCGGGGAGACACTTATAAAATAACCCCGTCTCATCGGCATTAAAAATGTTGTTGGGCTCATAAGAATCGATTATTTCTCCCAATTCGTCTTTCCACTCAGAACAAACGTCGGCCGATACACTCGCACTTTCCCCACTAAGCTTCTTCAATTTTATGCTGTGCCTTTTTTTAAACCTATCAAACCAACCATCACTTGCACGAAAGTCTTTAATTCCCATTTTTTCTGCGAAAACGTTTGCTTTTTCTCTTAAAATATTTCTCCAACTAGTACATTCGAATTCCGTGATTGCGCAAACCACTTTTTTAAATTCTCTTCTAGTTGTGGATACTCACCAGTCTTAAAGCGCTTTACTTTGATGTTTGATGTCTGGGAGGCGATTTTGTCCTTGCTCTTCAGAATTGTTGTTATTGTGGAAGGAGGAACGTTATAACGTTTGGACACGTCAACTTTTTTATCACCACCGGCCACGGTGTTAATGATTTCTTCTTTTCTCTAATGGAAAGACACTTATTAGCTCTTTTCGGAGGCATGGCTAAGACCGAACTGACTAACTTTTTACTCGTTCTGTTCCTTCCTACCCTCTCATAACCCTAGGCCGGACACCACGGCGCCTCTTAGTTCTGGGAATCACAGACACATCGCCTTACAGCCTACTCGGCGTCATTACCTGCCCTTAAAACCCTCCTACGTCCCTCAGTACCCTTCCGGTCTTTTTTACCCTGCCCGAATTGCATAAATCTAGAGCTGGTGTACAGTCTAGTGTTACAAACATTACGAGTTAACGAGATTTTTAAGTTGGAAATAAGAATTATAAGACGTTTTAATTGAGCTCGAGCACCAAAATAAATACGTATTATCGAGGGGACCGGAATGCATTGGTTTCTTAAGAATTAAAGGGATTTTCTCAAGGGACCGGCAAATTTACACGAATTAGCGGGATATACGAATAATCGGGATGCGAAATATCGGGATTTCACTGTATTTTAAATATCAGAATTTTTTTTTATTTTTTTTGTAAATTTTGGATCAAGTTGGTGTATACACAGACATACAATATATTTCAGTTTACTGTGAATTATTTTNTAAATATCAGAATTTTTTTTTTTTTTGTAAATTTTGGATCAAGTTGGTGTATACACAGACATACAATATATTTCAGTTTACTGTGAATTATTTTAAAATTTGTTATCCAATAAACTCTGGTTGTACTTGGTCACACTGAGGGAAATTTGGACAAAAATCAACAATTTTTAATGTATTGCAGAAGAAAACGTCAGACATTGTACACATTTACGCAGCTGACAACATATTTACAACAAAATTCAAGCCATTTTTAATTCCTATATTTAACACCTTCTAAAATTTTTTTGAAATTGTGCTCGGTTATAATTTGTGTATTATTGGCTTCCAAATCTTTTGTCATTCTTTTAGTTATTTAAAATAGCTGCATTGTTCCTTCTGCTGTTTTTATATTAGCTATTTAAGTCATACACAAATATATATATGGTGGAACTGAACTCTACCGACAAACTTCGGCAGGTTAATCCTCATTAAAAAATAGATCGAAAAAATACATACGACCTATAGCCTAAGTCTATTCCGAAGGGGTGTAACCATCTTTGATAGGTAGTTGAAGCCAATGTTTTTTGCTAGTAACACAGTGAGAATGAACGATAAATGTCTCCTTTTACAGATACTGCAGTATTAAACGACGAAGTACAAAGCACAAAAATATGGGCGCCAATATCAATCTCCATCCACGAAAAGGGAATTGGCACCACATTTGAGTAAATAAAAATGTAACTGTGCCACTTTGTTTGTTGATTCCTGTGGATTTGTAATCTACCGTACATCATGAACAAAACGTCTTTCTTATCCTTTAATCTAAATGCCGCCGTTTTGGAGGAATAAATTAATAGTATTCCAACAATGAATCCTACGTCTCGCACATAGCAACACATTTGCTATTGGTGCATGATGTTGCTGTTTTAAATGACACCATGTAATGCTGGAACAAGTCGTGTGTCATATGTTGTTATCCATACCTACCCGAACGAACTAGAGCCACACATTTGCATTTCAGTGATAGTGTTCGTAAAGAAATTTCGGCGGCTTTACATTGCGGATGTCTTCAGAACCGATGAAGGTGACGTGGAGTGGAGATGGAGTAATGGCGAAATTACATAGTAGTGAAACGGGTGTGCCCCGAAAAACAAAACCCACTAGCTAGTGGTAACGTCTGCCACGTTTCCCAGATAACAATATTCCTGTGGACCCCGCCGAGCGTAGAGCCCGATTCGCCGTGGTGGGAGGCGAGTAGTCTGGCCACTGCGCTCCCATGGGCCCTACTTGCATATCAGCGATAGTTCGTTGGGGTACGCATGGATTACACATGACGCACGACTTGTTCCATAATTACACGGTGTCATGTAAAACTGCAACATCATGCACCAACAGCAAATGAATTTCTATGTGCCAGACGTAGGATTCATTGTTGAACATGTGTGGTGTGGTGTCCTACACGATCAGCTTATTGGGCCATTAATTTTCCCGGGATGCTTGACTGGTGTGGTGTATCTGCAATTTTTGCAAGAAGAACTGCTGCTGTTACTTGAGGATATGCCGTTAGCAATGAGATGTCGTACGATCTTCCAGCATGATGGTGCACCTCCTCACTTCCACCATGCTGTGATTGAACACTTAAATGTTCATTTCCCTGAGAGATGGCTAGGACGAGGCGGTTTTCACCCCTGGCCTCCTCGATTGCCAAATCTATCACCACTAGTTTATTGTGTATGATAATGGATGAAGGATATTGTTTACCAAAGGACTGCACAAACACGTGAGGAACTACTTGCGCGTATAATGCATGCCGCTACAGAAATCAAAGACAGCCATGTGCTGCTACGTAGAGCAACACGTGCGGTTCATACACGTGCGGCCAAATGTATGGAAGTAGACGGAAAAATTGTTGAACATCTTTTGTTAGACGGAATTGTGATGATCAGCTGTAAACAATACGGTTTGATAATACATTACTGTATTTACTTCTGAAAGAGTTATTATTTTATTCGTCAATTTTCAACAGTTTTGGATTAGTCTGTAAATATTGGGAATATGACCCACATTAATGACATATTTTGCTCCAAATGAATTAAGGTATTGGCCCTGTGAGTGACGGTAACTCCTCGTGAATCATCGTGTTAATGTACAGGATGTTCGGAAAGTAAACACCCAAACTGGGGAGGGGGGGGGGTGATTCTTTATGTAAAATAAAGTCAAAAATATATAGAACACCATATACCATAACGGAATATTAAAGGAGATATGAGCCTATGAAAATTTGCTTTTGAAAACGTATTTTTGCCGAATGCCTTGTATAGCGCCTACTAAGTCCGCAGCAAAAATGTGACTTATGCTTCCTATTTTGCAGAGACACATGCGTAATGCTGGCCGTCCTCGGTCTGTGCGCACTGTCAGCACATCAATGACATGCCCTCCACTAGTACATGCATAGTGTGCCAAATGGGCTTGTCCCATTCAACCGTGTGGAACGTACTGTGGGTAAATCGCCGCCATCCCTACCGCTGGCAGAAAGTACAAGGCATTCAGCGAAAATATGTTTTCAAAACCCAATTTTCACATGCTTATATCTCCTTTAATAGTCTGTTTAGGTATATGGTGTCCTGTGTATTTTCGACTTTATTTTTCATAAGTAATCACCTCCCGCTGTTTAGGCGTTGAATTTACGAACATCATATATATATATATATATATATATATATATACACACCCTACTAATATTATAAATGCGAAAGTCTGTGTGTGTGTGTGTGTGTGTGTGTACGTTTGTTACACTCAGCTCCATAACGTCTAGCGGATTTTGATGAAATTAGGTATGTAGGTACTTTAGGTCCTGGAATAGGACATATGATACTTTTTATCCCGGTAAACTGTACGGGTCCTGTGTAATAACAACAAAACGTAATTATACAACGGCTGGGAACGTGGCCGAACTCAGCTCCATAACGGCTGAACGGATTTTGATGAAACGTTGTATGTAGGTACTTAAGGTCCTGGAATAGGACATAGAATACTTTTTATACGGATCCTGTGGAATAACAACAAAACGTAATTCTGCAACAGCTGGGAACGTGACCAAAATATTTTTTTCCTCTGGTGTCAGAGTTTATCAGGCCGCCCAAGGACCTCTGAAACGGCTTAACAACTGCTATCAATCGATAACAACCGGGACCGAATATTTAACGTGCCCTCCGAAGCCCGGAAGTGCTCAGATGTTATGCCAGTAAACGGTCACCCATCCAAATGTGTGCCGCTTGGAACGTTATTTAACTTTGCTGATCGATTAAAATCCCCTCAGCCAAGAGCAAAAAGTAGTACCTAGGTACACTTATTTATAAAGCTACAACTTGATGAAACTCACATTTTATTTTCATACATCGNGAGCAAAAAGTAGTACCTAGGTACACTTATTTATAAAGCTACAACTTGATGAAACTCACATTTTATTTTCATACATCGACGCTGGAAAGCGGAAATGTGGTAACTATGCGATAGTTGAACAGATACACTCCAAAAAAAAAAACCCCTACTTCTTGGCTATCGGGTAAAAAAATATTTCCTTCCTTTTAGGTTGCCGTAATCAGTTAAAAATCTAGGTGAACATAGTATAACTTTTATAATTCNAAAAAATATTTCCTTCCTTTTAGGTTGCCGTAATCAGTTAAAAATCTAGGTGAACATAGTATAACTTTTATAATTCTGTTTTCACATGAATGAATTGTCTTTTCCCAATTTATTTATAAGTGTATAACTGTAAAACCCAATTGTACCCGGGCGAAGCCGGGCCGGTTATCTAGTATGTATATATATATATATATATATATGTATATATATTGTCGTGTGACGGTTTAGGGAT
>NQII01000240.1:993046-1026575 GCA_002778355.1 Clitarchus hookeri | reverse complement strand
TATATATATATTTATATATATGAAAGGTACACGGAAAAAGTCGGGTGTCAACGAAATGCAAAATGAACAAAAAGTTACAATGTTTACATTACGAGCGGGAGAATCATTGGAGCCCATGTCCAATGAAAGAAAGGGGAATATCTTTGCAATATAACATGTATTAGAAAATATGTACACATGAATAAAGGGGAATGTTACTATATAACAATCGAATAAAGTTAAATGTCAGTTTGTGTAGGTGGTAACACCACTAATGTATGTGTGTAGTAGCAATGCTTTTTTTTAGCAACACTATCAATGCTCAGCTGTTTCGCATACTAATGTTTGTACTGTTGATGCTTGCATGTTATGTCTGATGACACAAATAATATATCAAGTCCACATCTGCGACCTCCAAAAGGCTGATGTGGTTTATACAAGATAACGACGTGCAAGGTTTGCATCGCAGAAAGAATCGGATAAGGAATAGCACTGAATTTCCGAGAAAAAAAATGCTTACCTAATATATCAACTAATGAAGTCTACTATCGCAGACAGCTATCACTCTCACTTTCAACATACATGCTTTGTCTTGTAGACATTCTGTTTTCTATACATAACCAGAGACCATTGCACGAAAAGCAGCAGTTGAAGTGTGTTCTATGTTGCATTATTTTATATTTTGTGAATTGCAGAAAGAGATAAAACATCTGACAATCTTGTGTGATAGTGTATGTGGACAGACCAAAAACAGGACTGTTTTCCGATTTCTCTATTTTGTAGTTCACGATGCCAAATGTCTAGTTTCTGTGTAAATGGTTTTTCCCATTTGTGGGCACTCGTACCGAGAGTGCGATAGAAATAGGGCTCTAATCAATAAGAAATATCCAGCTGAANTATACATAACCAGAGACCATTGCACGAAAAGCAGCAGTTGAAGTGTGTTCTATGTTGCATTATTTTATATTTTGTGGATTGCAGAAAGAGATAAAACATCTGACAATCTTGTGTGATAGTGTATGTGGACAGACCAAAAACAGGACTGTTTTCCGATTTCTCTATTTTGTAGTTCACGATGCCAAATGTCTAGTTTCTGTGTAAATGGTGTTTCCCATTTGTGGGCACTCGTACCGAGAGTGCGATAGAAATAGGGCTCTAATCAATAAGAAATATCCAGCTGAAACCCCAGACGACTTAATGGATCATTTCAGGAGTGCATGAAGTAAGCCCGCACCATTATATGTCGTAGAAGTTGATTAACCAGTGATTCGTCAATTGACGAGTTATTTGATACCTCTACCGAAAAGGATGCCCATTTAAAACAAGATCCGTGAGGGAAATTATAATATCCTTGTATTATAGATCTTATGACGGCAGGTGGACGTGTTATATGAAATCTTTCCTCCTTTACCAACATCAATGACATATTGCGAGCTGTTATTCTAATTTTGCCATGCTACTCNGCTCGCAATATGTTTACCAACATATTGCGAGCTGTTATTCTAATTTTGCCATGCTACTCCTTTTTTGTTTCAGGGTTACTCACTATATCAGAAGAAAAATTTGCCGATTTAAAGTCCTTTGGACATTTTGTGGACCAGAAGAAATATCCTTGGTTGATAGCATTCCGCACCATGGTTGGAGAGACAAAAACAGATAAACAATGCACGTAGCTTGGTGATGTGCTAGAATGTTTAAGAATGCTATGTCTGGAGTTACAATACAATTGACATTCCCCATTATTTGCATGGCAAATGTGTATTTACATTGCTTTGTATTTTATTGTACATAAACGAATTGGTTCTACTTTGTCAAATATATGTGGGTAGGATGCCAGGACATTGGGCTTAACAGTATATATNGCTAGAATGTTTAAGAATGCTATGTCTGCAGTTACAATACATAAACGAATTGGTTCTACTTTGTCAAATATATGTGGGTAGGATGCCAGGACATTGGGCTTAACAGTATATATGTAATCACTTATACACATAAGTTATTGTACACTTTACTAAAGATTTAGAAATGCACATTAGATTATCTCAGAATGTGAAAAATATGACTTTTCCCATGTACCCATCCTGTGTATGGATGCATGTATATATATACACACACACACACACAGGACGGTCCCCCTAACGTGTACACACCCAAAATTTCCGGAACGGTTGCAGATCACGANGTATGTATGTATATATATATATACATACATACACACACACACACACAGGACGGTCCCCCTAACGTGTACACACCCAAAATTTCCGGAACGGTTGCAGATCACGAAATGCTGTTTTTGCTAAATAAAATTACGTATAGGGGCAAATAATTTGCCGCAAAGTGACTCCGTAACACGTGTATGAACAGAAATAATTAAACCACATATGATTTTTACACTGGAAACATACATTTATTTCACAGGCGTCTGAAAGTACATGCAAAGAGGAATTCAGTGATATAGCATATGCAATGGAAAGTATCACAAACACGCCAAGAAATAAAGTGCAAATATGATTAAGTTAGCTGGGCCGGTAGCAGGGGCAGTGGACCTGTACTTACTGCTGTAAGCAACCAACACGCACCATGACTTATCCTTGCGGGACTGCTTCCTAATAACAGCGCAGCATCAGTCCCTGTAATCTATTATGGTTAGTGGTATTTTGCAGTTTTTGTCTGTACATACAGCGAAGTTCACGATGAGGAAAAACTGGGCGCTCTCCTTATTTATGGTGAGTGTGGTAGAAATGCCAAGCAAGTCATCCAAATGTGTGGTGGAAGGTATCCTGATCGGACACCCATCTCACTGCAAACGGAAAGGGAATTTGCACACGTCTCTTGTCACAAGGTGATTGGAATTCCTCAACACGAGTGCAACGAAAGACTGCTACGGGCGAGGTGAGTCAACACGATGTTGTGCTGGTACATGTCGATGCAAACCCCCACATGGGTACGCGATTACTTTCCAGGTTCGTAGGAATAAGTAAAACAAGTGTGTTACAGATACTGCGCCAACGGAAATTCTATCCATATCACATGGCTCTTCATCAGGCATTCCATAAAGGTGATTTCCAGCAGTGTGATCAGTTTTGTAGGTTTATTCTGATGTCTGTAAGGGATGACAGCAATTTTCTGCAGAACATGCTATTTACCGATGAAGCGACCTTCACAAACCATGGACTTGTAAATTTACGAAATATGCACTACTGGGCGACAGAGCATCCGCATTGGGTCCGGCACGCGGAGCCTCAGCGATAGTGGATAGTGAATGTGTGGTGTGGAATCTTTGGAGATTTCGTCATAGGGCCATACTTCATTCAAGGGATAATGACTGGCTGTATGTACGCCCATTTCCACAGAGAAACCTTACCGGAACTTCTGGAAGTCCTATCGCTCGACATACATCGTAATATGTGGTTTCAGTATGATGGTTGTCCTAGGCATTTTGCTTTATTGGTGAGGTAAGTGTTATATGAAACGTTTCCAAACAGGTGGTTAGGGTCTGTTGGTGTTGTAAGATGGCCAGCTCGCTCCCCCAACCTCACGACTCTAAATTTTTTTTTGCTGTGGGGAACACTGAAAGATAGGGTGTACAACATGGATCCTGCGACGCCAGAAGACATGCAGGAACGCATTATGGCAGCTTGCAGAGGCATCACGCCAGAATCATTTCAGGTGGCTTGTCGCTCGGTACATGTGCATTTACAGATGTGATTTCTGTCGATGGTAAACNTGCTGTGGGGAACACTGAAAGATAGGGTGTACAACATGGTTCCTGCGACGCCAGAAGACATGCAGGAACGCATTATGGCAGCTTGCAGAGGCATCACGCCAGAATCATTTCAGGTGGCTTGTCGCTCGGTACATGTGCATTTACAGATGTGATTTCTGTCGATGGTAAACACATCGGGGACGTGCTGTGAAAAGACTTACTGTGAAGCATTTCAACCCTAACTGTGCTATTTTGTACTATGCATGCGGACACTATTCTATTTCTCCTTAGGTTGGTTTTTCTATTTTTGTTGTGCATCTATACACACTTGTTATTCATTACAGTTAATGACTAGGAAACAAGTCTGCTGAATTATGTTGGTATCTGAATAAAATGTATTGTATTGATATTAGACTTGCACTCACATTGCCCGTCTTCCCTCTGCTACGGTACTCTCATTTTAGTCCGGAGGGTATGTCCCCTTATTTGATGGAATTGTACATTTTCAACTTAAAATCATGAAACTTTGCAGAAGTATTATTGATATCAGAACAAATATTTTGAGCATTGTAATCATTCCCGAAATTCACAAGCCGCCATATTGGAAAATGGCCACTGAAATGTGTTATTGTACTTATGTACTTATGTACTTATAACTCTTGAATAGATCAACCGATTTAGTTACTTTTTTTTTCAAAATGTTGTTACTTATTTACTACATACAAAAAATATATGTTTTAAATTTTTTATGTGTTAATTTTTCATTTTAATTAAAAATAAAATTGAAATTATAGGGTTATTAAAAAACATTCCCTNGTACTTATAACTCTTGAATAGATCAACCGATTTAGTTACTTTTTTTTTCAAAATGTTGTTACTTATTTACTACATACAAAAAATATATGTTTAAAATTTTTTATGTGTTAATTTTTCATTTTAATTAAAAATAAAATTGAAATTATAGGGTTATTAAAAAACATTCCCTTGCACTATGTACACATTTAAATTTTACGAACTGTTTTCTAATGAAATGTAAAAGTGTAAGTATACGTAGATCATTATTTTTTAATTCTTTAATTATTAAATTAAAATACATACAGACAAATACTCAAAATAAAGAAACAAATGGAATACTTTACCTCCAGAATTTGGTAAATTCTACTGTTCTACTGTTGTGTCAATAAACTTTGTATGCTACTTAAATTAATCACATTCACAGGCATCGCATAAACAAAGAGCTCTGCATCGTAAATTACCCTTTGCACATTTGCACGTTGAAATATATTCTCTTTTAAACTTGCACCTGACCAGTTCTCTTGAATCAACACCTGCAAGTGGTAGAGTGATCTATCTTGGNCAGTTTTCTAATGAAATGTAAAAGTGTAAGTATACGTAGATAATTATTTTTTAATTCTTTAATTATTAAATTAAAATACATACAGACAAATACTCAAAATAAAGAAACAAATGTAATACTTTACCTCCAGAATTTGGTAAATTATACTGTTCTACTGTTGTGTCAATAAACTTTGTATGCTACTTAAATTAATCACATTCACAGGCATCGCATAAACAAAGAGCTCTGCATCGTAAATAACCCTTTGCACATTTGCACGTTGAAGTATATTCTCTTTTAAACTTGCACCTGACCAGTTCTCTTGAATCAACACCTGCAAGTGGTAGAGTGATCTATCTTGGTTGCTACGAAGAAGATTGTTGATGTTTGGTCCAACTAAAGACATTAAAGTTCGGAAAACGTTGTGACTTGTGAAGGGGCTGGCCCACACGTCCCGCCTGGTAAGCTACTCTTAGCACATGCAGTTTGGTGGGGGGAGGGGGTCTTGAGGTAGAGGAATATTTTTTAGATCCCTGTTTTTCTTTGCAAATAGGACAAGCCTGGCTTTATTTACACATTTTTCTTGACTGTAGAGATTATATAGAAGGACAACAAATCTTTCTATAGTTTCCATAACTGCCATAGTTTCTTCTAAAGTTGGCGAGTTTGAGAGGCAAGAAAGGGCTTGTGTTACTTCGGGGCAATTGTTCCAAGCTGTACAGCGTGTTATTTTGCCTCTTCCTGAAAACTTCGATGTTGTGTCACAGCCTGTTAGAACGTGAAAGGCTGGTAGCGCTTTACACCGGTCAACTACTGAGGCTTCTGCTATGCGAGTAATGTTGAGAATTCTAAAACATTTTCCTGCAGCAAATGCAACCCAAAGATTCTTNACCCTGTTAGAGCGTGAAAGGCTGGTAGCGCTTTACACCGGTCAACTCCTGAGGCTTCTGCTATGCGAGTAATGTTGAGAATTCTAAAACATTTTCCTGCAGCAAATGCAACCCAAAGATTCTTGCAGTTTAGCTTCGCAGCAAAGTGTAGAGCCAATACGACAACATCTGTGTCTGCAGTACTTATAATAATGCACTTTCTGTCTTCAGAAACACCATCAAGTGCATGAAGAAACATTCTGGTGTCAGCTTCCTCATGGTTGCAGGGTTCCACTCCCTCTGTGGTAGATGCAGTACTTGGGAAAGAACATTCTACTCTTTCTCTTTGCGTTACTACAACTTTACCACTGTATCTAGCTGATCCTATTTCGGTAGCGAGTAAGTCAAATAGTTCTTGCTTGTTTTGGTCATCTCGCAGGAACACTCTCCAGTTTAGAGGTACTTTCTTTGCTACCTCAACTCGTCTACATATCACTTTGCCTGTCTTACCTCGCTCAGAAGACTTGAGGCTGTGAAAACACTTAAGTAGGTCAGAAGACTTGAGGCTGTGAAAACACTTAAGTAGGTCAGAAGACCTGAGGCTGTGAAAACACTTAAGTAGGTCAGAAGACTTGAGGCTGTCAAAACACTTAAGTAGGTCAGATTCCCCTTTGCAGTTTAGCGACCCATGGTCTGATAATGATGGCGGATACATGTCTTTATGACAAAAAGTCTTCTACATCTCCATCACGGATCTGGCAAAGCTATGTACAATTTTAGGAACTAACTTCTGTTTTCTTTAATGATTTTAGTGCTGTTGAAGAATGGCTTGATCTTGATGTTAGTGATTTATGGGTGAAAAGAGGGAACCTATTTCTTGTAATAGGTGTTTCTATAGACTTCTCACATTTTATGAGTTTCTCACAGAAAAAATATTTACTCTGATTTTTCCAGACTGTTGAATTGACCTTCGGTATTAACAACATTGCCATCCATAATTTCTCCAGTATCCGAAACCCACAGAGTCCCGCTTGTATTTTAAAATGTATTCCCCATAACTTTTATGAATGTTGTAAGGTTATGGGCTTTGTGAAGGAACTTTGCTTGCTTGCGGGAAGTATCGTCATGGTGACTTAGTTTCTCAAGTTGAGCAGTTTTGTTTACCATCAAAAAATCATAAACAAATCTGGTTACCTCTGGTCCGCATACCATCAATATCATAAGGGCTTCAGGATTTTGTGCTAAGCCTATGGCACCTCCAGTGCCATTTATTAGTGCATTATTTTGTTCGTTTGCTTCATCGAGAGGCATGTTAGAAAATCGTCGACTTGTTTTGTTTACAGTGAACTTTCCTGTCGTGAACTTTCCTGTCTTGAACTCTTGCAAAATACTTAGATGCTGTTTGTGGAGATTTTCCATGTCCCTCAGGTGAACTGCAACATATCGTGCATAGTTGTGGTGGTCAAGAGCATGAAACAGCCACTGAAGTTTAGATAACGACTTTATAAAGACCAAAATCTCCCTCATGTACCGCTCTATCCCATGTAAATGTTTACAGTTGTGTGTTCAGTATAAAGATCCAGAACTGAGACTGAGGATACTTTTCCTCTTGTGCCTGCTACTAGCTTTCTTCAGACAGGTTGTCAGATTGACTTCCACTTTAAGTTCAGTAATCTTTATAAGATTCTTGGCTAAGCCTGTACAGTGAACACGAGGTTATGTGATGTGCTTCTAATGTCTTCTTTACATGTAATCTTTCATAAAATAGTCTGCAGTCCCTGACGAAGCGATTTGTGCTTGCTGAAAAGCTACAGTCCAACCACTGTTATGTAACAAGCTTCCTAGGCTCTTCAACAGTGCCAGTTTTATATGGAAACCTCTAAGGATAACTACAAATTTACCCATTGTATTTCTTTCACAAGCTTGTAAAGTGGTTGATCGCATGTAATCACAGGTATTTGTCCTGGATTCAAAGCAGTTATTGCATTTCTAATAACATCCACGGAGTGATGCAACATAGCAACTGATTTCGAAATCATCATAAAATAAGGGAAGAAGTGAACCACAGCACTTGAGTTGTAGTCGATGTTATCAATAGCAAAGATTGTAAAGATGCCAAGTTCTAGGTTTGGAAGGGTTGCAGAGCCAATGTTATGAAAGTGAGCAATAGCTGAGATCCCTAATTCTGTGGATATGCTTAAAACGCGGTCGTATGATGCGGACATGCCCAAAGTAAATAACAGGTTTATAAGATCTTAACTTCTTGTTCTGGAGTGGATACAGGAACCTAGAAATAGTGGCATTGGCGTCTCTCTGACTTGAGTGTGTCTAATATGCTTAGTTGACTGTCGCTGCTCCCTAAGGGTATTAAAAACGAATAACTGTCCTACTGTAAGGCAGTGTTGCGGTGCATCAGTTTCCTCATTTTTTTTACTTGAGCCGTACATTACCACTGATAGAAAAGTATCCAATATTGAAGGGATATAATTTTCTTGACAATCTTCTTTGAAAGATTTCGTGAAAGGTGGTTGCTGTAAAACACCTCGGCGGATTACAGCTTCTGCTCGTGCCAAGATCACTGTTTCAGTTTCATCATCATGGCTGCACGTTTTCTTAAGAGAGCGTCAAATTTCTTTATTTATAACTATTAACACATCCCTGCCTTCTATATATGCCTCAAGTTCAGGAAAATTGGCTAAAATTTGATTTTTTTTTTTTTTANTCAATTTTTCTACAGTACAGCTGTTAAAGCTCACTTAGTTTAAATACCTGTGTATTTTCTACACATTATAGAGAGGAGTCGATGAATCACATAAGTTCTGCAAATGGGCTCTTGAATATCAACCGTTGAGAATCATCCTTTCAATGTTCATCTTCATCTCTCTGTTGTTGTTTGTTGTTCTTGTGATAGAGACGTGCGAGGCATCCTGCATGGTACACTGCATCTCTAGCAATCATATCCCCTTCACTTAACTTGGAAATAAGCCTTTCATCTTTAAGATTCTTAGTGCACTGCCTCACACAGGTGTCCACTTTCAAAGTTGATACACAGGATAATGACTTTTTCTGCATTTCCGGGTCTTCATTCTCACAGAAGAAACATTTCTGCTCTGACTTCTTTCGATTGGAATTCTCTCTTCTCTTCTTACACCTACTACCAGATGTTTCATTACATTCATTTTCAGTCACTTTTTCAGTTATCGGTTCTAAAGATTCCACTCCTTTACTATTCTTCCTCCAAAGTTCTGTAGCGCGATTGATTGTAGCATAAATTGCATATTCTCTGGAAGTTATCTTTAAACTGGATAAGTGTTGCTTTTATTCCATTTCCGTCATTCAGCCTACCTAAAGATCCTATTTTTCCGGGTAAACAATTTATAGCTTTAAGGATTAAAGCATTATTTTCTATCGTTTCATATTCTGGAGCAGCATTTCTACTCTCATAATCAGCAGGGCACGTCAGTTTCTCAGCTTGTATCTTTTGGCAAAATATGCGCTTTGTCCAATCTGTCGCTGACCTTCCTTGTGGTTTGGCACTGCTGTCACCTTTAACTAACTTGAAACTCCTCTTCATATTACAACAGTTCGTTTGTTTTCTGTTATCAATTTAACAGCACAAGGTGAACGTGCTACCGCTGTCATGTACTGGAGCCTGGTTAAACCTGTAACAAAATGCAACTAATTTGATTAGCTTAGAATTTTGGTATAATACAAAAGATATACCATTATTTTATGTAGTTTATATGCACACATAACATGAAAAAGTTACTCACTACTTGTTTTGGGCAATCATTGTGGCATGAAATAAGTACTTATTTACAAAAATCATAGTCTTTTTCACAAAATTTTAATTGTGCAAACTAATTTATTCTAGCGAGCCAGTCAATACAATATACCAGAATGTTACCTATAATTGACGTTGCAATAATTTCACTGATATTGCACTTAAAATATATTTAAATGTATGCAAAAACTACTGAATCCTATTTTTTAAATTAAAATTTGCGAAAAAGTTTATGAGTTACAAGCAAAAACATATCAGCCGCCATTTTCCAATATGGTGGCTCACATTGAATTATGGGAATGCCTACAACGTTCAAAATATTTGTTCTGATATCAATACTAGTTCTGCCAAGTTTCATACTTTTAAGTAGAAAACGCACAATCTTAGATATATCCTCCGGACTATTTGTCCAATATCGCATTCCGTGCCCCTTGCCTCATTAAGGTAAGCGCTACGCTGCTATAAGGAAGCGGTCCCGCCAGGATGAGTCACGGCGCGTGTTGCTTGCTTAAAGCTGTGAGCACAGGCTATGTTACCGGCCCACTTACCTTANGCACAGGCTATGTTACCGGCCCACTTACCTTAATCATATTTGCACATTATTTCTTGGCGTTTTTGTGTTACTTTCCATTGAATATGCTATTTCACTGAATTCATCTTTTCACGTATTTTCAGATGCCGTTGAAATATATCTATATTTCCAGGGTAAAAATCATATGTGGTTTAATTATTTCTGTCCATACACGCGTTACGAAGTCACTTTGCGGCAAATTACGTGCCACCGTACGTAATTTCATTTAGCGAAAACAGCATCTCGTGATCTGCAACCGTTCCGGAAATTTTGGGGGTGTTCATGTTAGGCGGACGATCCTGTATATATGTGGAGGGTGAAGGGATCAGTATAATGAACGAGAATGTGTTATCGATTCCCAATTATTTTGTATTTTTTAAAGTTATTTCAGAGACTTGTACTAGTTCTTTTTTTTATATTGGCTATTTAACGAACACATGTATACCTATATAGGATAGGGCGGCATTTTACCGAAAAACTGCTAAATCAACTGAGAAATGTATAGGGCACTTTCTACCTCAACTAGATTGTCAAGGGAGATATCAGCCCTCGAAAATCAAGATTTTAAACTGTATTTTTGCGAAATAATGGAAAGGAAGAGAAAAATTAATTACACTTCTCCATAGATTGTTTTATGTTATTGGGATCTTCAATCTAAGTATCATCTGGTATAGGTGTAAAGTTTATGGCGCATTTACACATTCACAGATCACGCCGGACAGAGCAGATAGCACTAACAGCCAATCAGAGAGCTTCTCACCTCTCCCGCGTTATATACGTTATCTGCGCGATAAAAAGTTGAGCCAATCGCAACTTCTTCNTCAGAGAGCTTCTCACCTCTCCCGCGTTATATACGTTATCTGCGCGATAAAAAGTTGAGCCAATCGCAACTTCTTCTGTGAAGACAACGCCGATATTACCCACAATTCGCTGTGTGGTGTCCAGGGCAACCAACTGAATGTCACTGACGGTAATGTTTTGAGTTTAAGGCTTGTAAATCTTGAGAAGGAAAGACGATCATTGTTACATGCATCGGAAGTATATGCAAAGATAAATTAAATAAGAAAAAATAATGGGATTTCTTAAGATCCTCTTAACGCAGCCAATTTTAAAAATAACAAAAGCTCGCTTCCTGGCAGTTAATCGGCAAACCAAACACAGATTGGAATTGTGGGTACACGGATAACGCTGACATTTTGAGGTGTGTGCATCGGTTTCAGTGAAATCCGCTCAGCTCGCTCTATCTGGTCGGCGTCATCTGCGATCGTGTAAGTTCACCTTTACTCATCAAAGACGTAACCTGACAAAAAAAAGAGTGAACATGTGAAAGTTCGCAGAAGGACATAACATCATGCTGGACAACTGTTCGTTAAACCGTGTCACTGCCTTGCGGAATTTCACAACCAATTTGAATGGCATTGAATTGTAGTGCAATGATGTTATCTTACCCGAAACACTGTGTGAACTACGCCGGCTTTGGAGTGTAAAATGTAATGTGGAGAGTGGAGTGGAGAGATTTAGGCGGTTCTTAACATCGTGGTCTTCGGAGCCGATGAAGATGAAGAGAAGTGAGAATGGAGTAGCGTCGTAATGCCAGGGCGGGGAAACGGAGGAAACCCGCCGACCAGCGGCATTGTCCGGCACAATTCCCACGTACGAAAATTCGGGAATGACTCCGCCAGGAATCGAACCCGGTTCGCCGTGGTGGGAGGCGAGTAGTCTGACCACTACGCCACCGCGGCCCTGTAACATGTAATATAAATGTACTGATTTTTCTTTCGTATTGAGCCAATAGCCTAACGACCTAAGTGATCTATGTCCAAGGTACTATCCCCTTAAATACTATAAATAGTTATTTTTTAGGATTGTTATTTACTGACGTCCCAGTTTAATGCTGATAAATTGTGACGTGCTGTTCATACTCCACTATAACTAATTTACATATATAAGTGTCACACATCCATTGCTTACTTGGGATTCGAACCTAGGGTGCCTAGTAAGTTAACACCCCCAAATAACTGCCGTCTCTTCTTTTCAGTCATCTGAAAATATATTTACCCAGACAGTGCTGGAGACCATGCACCAACCCTAACAACAAGATAGTGTAGGTTAAATCCCACATTGAGGCGTATCATTTCACACTTCTGTGTTGCATATCTGAGTATATAATTACCGACATTATCATCAGTAGAATATTTACATTTCAGTTCAGTTTTCAGAACATCACCAGCAGTTCCGGAGGCAGCATTGCATTCTCACCCTCCTGTCTAGTTGTAACATCTGTGTTTTTTCACTTTCCTTGTTAGCAGTACATGTTTGTCGTTTACGATTTCTGCAGGTCCGTTTGGCTCGCATTTCCCATAATAAATTTCTGCAATACTTATTTCCTTCCATGCCTACTGTTTCGAAACACGAGGCAGGGTCCTGGTATTGTTGTTGGTACTCGAATTGGCTGGTATACATATAGACACCTCAATCGAAGAGACAGATCATAATCCTGAAGAGGAAGAAGACAGGACCCAAGAAGTCGATGGTATGAGACAAGAAGTCCATGGCATTAGCATACGTCCCATTAGATATGGAGTTACCGAAGTGACAGAAACTAGACGAGAAGATCCAAACACATCCGTCGACTAACTGACGAACCCCACAGGCGAGGGTATTCTGCAGCACAGTGTAGCATATCACACACCACCACCCCCAAGAAACAAGTATCTATAATAAGTCAGAAGTTAAAGCTTAATGTCGGATGTTTTCAACATTACATCAAGCTGCAAATTTTAGCATGTCTCTTTAAAACATTACTTCGAATATATTGGTGTTTGTAGATGATATTGCTTCTGTCCACCATNCGAACCCCACAGGCGAGGGTATTCTGCAGCACAGTGTAGCATATCACACACCACCACCCCCAAGAAACAAGTATCTATAATAAGTCAGAAGTTAAAGCTTAATGTCGGATGTTTTCAACATTACATCAAGCTGTAAATTTTAGCATGTCTCTTTAAAACATTACTTCGAATATATTGGTGTTTGTAGATGATATTGCTTCTGTCCACCATTCTCACTTTTAGGTCTATAAAGGCTGTTCGTACCACCACACATCACCCAGAATTTCTTTATCTCTTCGAGGGGACATAGTGAAAAGATGGGATGCTGTTCTAGTGGTCAGAAAATTGTATCATCTGGAAATATCAATCACTTACAACACTCGACAAAAGGTACCGGGCTTGCATACCTGTCTAACAAATTCCTTCTCGCATATGCACGGCACGAAATAAAATATGTCCACAAACATATACCTGACCATCTGCAACAGGCCGAAGAGATTATTGGCTGTCTCCTATGCATAGAGTATTTTCAATGTAAAGCTACCGTTACAGATATGCCACATGCCAGGATCTGTTGTATGACCCAAAAGGAACGAGCAGCAGCAGCAAACGAAAAGCAAGGCACCTGCAACACTGAAAGATGAACGTGTGTAAAAAAGTTGGGAGGTCGAATTGTCAACTTCGCAGGCTAGACAGCGATCGACCTGATAAGGTAACATATTTCAGTCCAGCATCAATGCTGATGTTTGCACCACACAGCCAGCAGTCATCTACTGAGGCAACCCGAGATTGGCAATGTAAACTAGCATGCAGTATGAACAGTATACAAGCGAGCATTATGTAAAAAAGGATGTAATTTCGTCGGCGAGCGTGGTGGTGGAAAGCAGAGCGTACTCTGTTACAATATGAAGGTGGAATCAATGGTTGAAGACTTAACATCTGTAACACCATCAGCATCGTCAACAGCAAGGGATCCTGAAGAGTCGTTACAAGCATTACGAAAACAATGATACTACTGTGAAAATACTTTTGTTAAAAGTTGTAATGCACACCAACATGAAAGGAGCCATTGCATGTTCAGCCCAGCATACAAGGCATTCCACTGTAATAACTTCGATGCTCTGTTTATCCGCAGTGATGGTCTGAATAGATATAACAAGAAGTGCAAAGGCAATGTTTGTCTTTCATCGGGAAGCGAGTGCAAGTATTGCAGTAATATATTCGCTACCACTCCAGTGTCAAATGTCATGAAGATAGTAACTGCTCATTTGCTATCATCTACAAGACCTATGTGATAACTTCAGTGTGGTATATGCGAATAAATGTGTCTTGAATGCTCACAGCAGGGAATTAACTACATTTACAGACACCATAATTGTTTTTCTCGAATGAAGAATAAGTTGGGCGTGTATCAAATAGTATTATGTATTCTTTCTATGGCTATTACTTCTATCTTATTTATTTATCTTAACCCACACTAATATTAGGTTCACCTCCATCACTACGAAAATAATTACCAGATTTTGTCTACGTTTAAAGAGAATTAATATTTTTGTACAGTGTCAAGTCTCGAACACAGGTCACTACACATGCCTCACTGTAGGAAATTGTTTTCTTCTATATATCAGTCACATTTTAAGCAAGTACACAGACATAAAATCACATGCAAAGTTAATCAGACATATGCAAAATATGCATGCATAAATTACACACACGACAATTACACACGCACATGTCAATCACCCTCGACCACCATCTTACCTTCACCATCGTCGTCTGCTAGCATACACCTCAGGTGACTGACACCTTGCATTCGACGATGGCTGCTCGAGCAATACACAGAGATGCTTTCGCCATCTTTGTTTCGCCAGTCGTCCACTAGAGTGCACGACCATCGTCTTCTAGGGTCGCAGTGGTCTTCGATCATCTTCGTTTCCCCTGTCACCTGTCAGGGGGACGCCAATATCGTTTGCATTACCGATGGGCCGCTAGGAGCATTGGTGTCGACACACATTACCAAATTCCGTCGTACAGCATGCAGAATGCTCACCCAAGCATTCGGTACTCGGGGGAAGTAGCTCAAAAAATGCCCGACCCCCGAGGCGTCGATCCGACCGCCAATGAGGGCTGCAGCTCGTCGGGTTGGATGCATTTCGCTGCTAATGATGCGGGTTGTGAGTGTTGGCCATAATCTGAATGTGATGGTTTAGTTTCAGTCGTTTCGTAAGGAAGTATATTTATTCTTATAACCACGTAATGGCGATTTTATATATAAAATCTAAGCATGTTCACATTATTTTCGGCTGTGATCTGTTGACTGATGGAAGTAATTTTGGAAGAAGTAGTTTGAAAACAAAAATTTAATAGTAGAAGACGTGGACCATAATTTTTCTCGGATAATTCGATAGAATGCATCGGATATTCTGTTATGGACTGTTTGCTAAGTCATCAGCGGTTTTTTTTGCAAGGTTTGTCTTAGTTTTTCTTGTTTAATTGTAAACAAACTGAATATACATCGACACGTGGAGTTTCAAACACAAAATTTTATTTCTTTTTTACTCTGTTTATATATATAATTAACTTTGTTTTATTTTTAGATATGTGCAGCAGATTTAATTGTACATCCGCCACAGTTTCTTGATACTGAGCTCGGATAAGATGTAACGCCTTTCTGAACTCTAAGCGACCTGTTTATCCAAAATGTTTTAACACTGTACTAATGCGGAAATTTGAAATGTTTTCCCTAGAAAATCTTCAATATTACGGGAATTTTAACTTTCTTATGGTATGAAATGAAGTATTTTGTCTTGTAGGACTGATTGTTGTATGTACTTATGAACATAGTTGTCTTGGGAAGCATTTTACTTAAGGGAATATAATTTATCGTGATATCTGCGAACGTTTTGTACTCAAAATGTGCGACACAAGAAAGTTCCTCCTCTGCGATTGCGTTCTGGAAACTTTGGTAACTTCTTTGAAAAATATCGCTAAGGAAACAAAAAAATATATATTTAGAAACAAAGACGTGGCTTTGTAAAACGTTGTCTTCCTACTCCACCTTCAAAGCAATTCACACAATTCGTTTAGTCCTGTTTGGTTTTCAGTTCTTTGCTCCTCCTCCGGCTTCTTTCTTTTGCAGTGCGTGGTTTCACACTTCCTTCCATTTATCATTTTAATTTTAGACTAAATTAACCAAACGGACGCTGTACTACTGCAACCTTCACATAATCTGATCCAACCTTTAGACGGAATGCAAAAAAATGGTACCCACAATGCACCTGAACACCAGTGTAATAACACGGTTGGTGGAATTGGCTAGAGTAACGTTTACTTCATGCTAGGGACAGGGTATTGTAAATATTGCTCCTACTCTAAATTTTGAAATAATTTTAGATGGAATGGTATTGTTACAAAAATGCCTGAGACGCGTATCTTAGTTCGTAGAGGTGGAGGTCTTAATATAAATAAAAGAACCAAATTTGATCTTAATTTATTCACACAGCTACGATTTAAGGCATTAATTATTCTATCTCTTTTTATTTCTCAATGAGCGCAATATTTAATGTCTGTTTTTCTCTCATTAACGTCCTTCTTAAGGCCCCCGTCTACCTGGAATTTTTTCCCAGGTTTAGGCCGAGAAGCGCGGGAGCGATAGGGCGACACTGCCGCGCGCATCAAGTACGCCATCGCCGCTAAGCGCAAGGCTCTGAACTGGCGTGCAGTGTTCTCGTCGTGCTGCGTGTACCTATGGGACTTTCAGCGGTGACCATATTATTTTATTAGTGGGAAGTCTTTAGGAAGGTTCAGTGCAGGCCCCTATAGTAGTTTTGTATGTATCTGATGCGTGCATTTTGAGCTACAGCGCCTTGGAAAGGCCGTTTTTAGCGGTTTTGGAGTACTCTGAATTGATGTTTATAACGTACGTGATATTTTGAAAGTACTTAACAGCTCTCGTCTGAAGTGTGTGTTCTTTTCGTAGATCAGCACGATGGACGCACGCTTAATAGTTTCGTTGAAAAACGTGTCTTTCGAACACTCTGCAACGCAGTTCAAGCGCCAGGTAGACGGGTGCCTTAAGGTCTCTGTTTGGTTGTAGTTAATTAACTCAGACTCATTTTTAACACACTCCCAGTCTGTCTTTTGCCATCATTTGTAATGTCTTTCACTCACGCATCTAGTCCACTAGTCCAGCCTGCCAGCGGCACTCCTCTTAACTGCTTGATACTCGCAGTCGCAGATTTCCCTTCCGCTGGTCGGTTCTCTCACCAATCGTCGTCTTCGCTGAAACTCAAGCCACTCACTCATTTACCAACTCCCGGCCCGGAGAACCATCGCACAATTTATACTCTGCTGACCTTGGCCAGGAAAATTTGACACATCCCGAGTCACACTTATAGAAATTAGGGCAGCAAACCAGTAGAAAATTCCTCAGATAGACGCAGAAACTCGATACACCAAAGTCAGCAGGGCGCGCCGCAATAGGTTTATCGTTTCGGCTAGCTTTTTGGTAATCGATACATGGTTCTTGGTTTAACGGGCGCCTGTAATTCAAAACATTCAATTGATTTGTCGCCGCCGTTATCAAATAACTGCCTTCTTTCACTTCCACTCGCTCGCGTGGGATGCGAACCAGCGAGCGCGTAGCACTAGTTACTTTTGCTACACGTTCCTCACTGGAAATGGTGCGCATTTAGGTAGAGTACATGGCTACTCTCCTAACTCAGTATGGAAAAAATAAGTGAAGATAAGTTTTACTTGTACTATACCCATCATGTGTGTGTGTATATATATATATATATATATATATATATATATATATATATATATATATAACAATAAATATGAATTTAAAATTAATTTATTGCAGCTTTCACTCTTACACTAACCACTGCCAAAATAAATTTTATCTAGGATGAAAAACACATGCTGTAATTTCATATGTGATTTACATGATGTGCCAAACGATTTTGTATTGCCAACATTCCAGCAACGCTAATGCATGCTTTCCATCGCCATCATCGGCGGAAAATGTATATAGCACGAGAATAAACATTCCGACTATTCAATCATTTGGTTTTAGCAAAGTGCACTTGTGCTAGAATATGTTGATTCTTTGTAAAAGTTATCATTAGTTGTGCAAAAAGTAATATAAATGAGGCAAGCTATTTTCAGAGGTACTTATAGCATGAGCAACAAGCATAATATGAGGATCAATCAGCAGCCGCGATACACATTAGCTGTAAAAAATATACGGAAAGTTATACAAGCATTACTGTGTTATTATTACATGTTATATATTCAGTTTTCACATCTGTAAAGCAAGGCAATTTAAGTTGCTAACGATTAAAAAAAAAATTTTTTTTAATATTTAACTAACAAAAACTGTCTCTTCGGCGTTAATGAAACCATTGCCGAAAGAATTCTTGCCCTCTGGGACCATTTAGTGGTTCCATGTTGGCATTTCGAAGTACTGATATCCTAGAGATAAGACCAACTCGCATGTTTTTTAAAACCGATAGCAGGTCCTCGATAGTCGTGCTTGCAAAGGCGTCGTGCTCAAATGGTGATGAAGGCGGCTCAATCATTGTTCGAGTCCTTCCCACAGCATGACTCATAATTTTAGCACCACGTCGTTGTACAAGTGGTTTGGCGCCTTGTGTAGTAAGTAATCCCCGTTTACTTTAGCCAAAGACACAACACCACATCGACATTAGTCAGTTTAATGTAACTCATCTATAGCTAAAAAACCACGTAATAAGCCCGCTTTCGTGTTTGCTAACAAGTAACTGCCTGTCACACCGATACATTCTGTTGGAACAGAATGTATCGGTGTGGTGTAAATTTATTCAGGATAACAACATTTTAAAGACATTTTCTGTNAGTTATGACCTTTCTGGTGTAAATTTATTCAGGATAACAACATTTTAAAGACATTTTCTGTTCATCTGTACTTAACTCAATACACGGCCTGGTGGAGAAAATATTACTGTGACAACTTGAAGAAGTTCATACAAATGCAAAACGCGACTTCGTAGTATCTAATAACAACTAAATGAAATTAGTTTGAAAGANACCACGTAATAAGCCCGCTTTCGTGTTTGCTAACAAGTAACTGCCTGTCACACCGATACATTCTGTTGGAACAGAATGTATCGGTGTGGTGTAAATTTATTCAGGATAACAACATTTTAAAGACATTTTCTGTTCATCTGTACTTAACTCAATACACGGCCTGGTGGAGAAAATATTACTGTGACAAATTGAAGAAGTTCATACAAATGCAAAACGCGACTTCGTAGTATCTAATAACAACTAAATGAAATTAGTTTGAAAGANATTGAAGAAGTTCATACAAATGCAAAACGCGACTTCGTAGTATCTAATAACAACTAAATGAAATTAGTTTGAAAGATTCTTGCAATGGGGGTGAATGATTAAGTGAACTATTTCGAACATACAGGAAGAACTTGACTGCCATTGGCTGTACACTTTGTCAGCCTGGAGACGGGAGCAGATGTCAGCTCTCAAAACGTCGCGGTAAGCTCGTCTAAGAAATCTTACTGTGTTATGTATCTTCATCGTTGAGTCTTTCAGTTTTGTGCGAAATTTTGTCTTCGTATCAGTGTTCGTCTATGCTGTCTTAGTTGTGTTGTCCTTGTACCCCCTCCCCCCTCAAATTTTCCCTGTGATTGAAACCAACTTTTTTCTTCTGTGTCGTTATCGTTGTGTCACTAGTCTTGAGACTGTTACTTCATCGTTGCCATCCTGTCTTGTGCGAACAATTTTTGTTTTCGCCTCTATACTTGTCTGTGCTGTCTTAATTAGGGTCAACCTTGGCCTCTTTTTTTTTNGCGAACAATTTTTGTTTTCGCCTCTATACTTGTCTGTGCTGTCTTAATTAGGGTCAACCTTGGCCTCTTTTTTTTTTTTGCCAAAATTCCCTGTAGACTTTATTATACGTTTTATTTATATATTTTGACTTCAGCTACTCTCGGCNCTTTTTTTTTGCCAAAATTCCCTGTAGACTTTATTATACGTTTTATTTATATATTTTGACTTCAGCTACTCTCGGCTCGGTTTTTTGTGTTCGTTCTTTGTATTTGCTACGTATCTCACATTTGGTTTTCTGTGAAGACATAGTGAAGCAAAGGCGTATGTTCGAAATAGTTCACTTAATAAATGAAATTGGTAACTTGTTTCATTTACAAGTTCATGAAAAATCCAAATCTAACTTCTACGAAGAGTAGTTCAAAAATATGCCCAACAAGTTAGCAGCTTTGTATGATCGCCAAGCGCAGTGTCTTTTCTACTCCCCTAGGAATTCGGAATGTTCTTGTGTATACTTGATGACTAGCTGTCCTCCATTCCTGATAATTATAGATATAGGATAACTGAACTTAGATGATGGCGCGAAGTGAATGGTATTTGGGTGACGCTTAAGTGAGGTCCTCAGTGCTGAATGGGATTGACGTAAGGAAGGTGGAGATGAAGCAGCGATGGNTTTGGGTGACGCTTAAGTGAGGTCCTCAGTGCTGAATGGGATTGACGTAAGGAAGGTGGAGATGAAGCAGCGATGGAATGCAGCGATGGGTGAAATATGAGTGCCAACATTTCCCCACACGCGAAGATCCTAAATTTGACCCCGTTGGAAATCGAACCCTGCTCACCGTTGATAGACCAGTGGTGACTTCCTACACTTCGACGTTTCGCGTGACATCGTAGGATGCAAGATATGGTAGCGGTCCCGCCAGGATGAGTCACGGCTGTGAGTACAGGTCCACAGCCCCATGCTACCGGCCCACCTAACTGAATCATATTTACACATTATTTCTTGGCGTTTCTATATTACTTTCCATTACATATGCTATATTACTGAATTCCTCTTTGCACGTACTTTCAGATGCCGTTGAAATAAATGCACGTTTCCAGGGGAAAAATCATATGTGGTTAAATTTTTCTGTCCATACACGTGTTACGAATAGTCACTTTGCGGTAAATTACTTGCCCCCGTACGTAATTTAATTTTGCGTAAACCGCATTTCGTGATCTGCAACTGTTCCGGAAATTTTGGGAGTGTCCACGGTAGGCGGACTAGCGTGTATGTGTGTGTGTGTATATATATATATATATATATATATATATATATATGACATTCATATTATTTATTCATAAAATTATAGTAGCGTCCTATTTAATTAATTTGATTACTGCATATATAAAGAAGGTTTTCTTCATTACAATGCGAAGTAAAAAAAAACTGCCAGCCAAGCCCCGAACCCAAAACGTACTGTTATACGGGTTGCCGGGCGATTACTATAACCACTCATCCTCTTCTCAGTTTATATAAATAGTGCGAAATATAGTACAATCATCTGTACGTCCGAACATGTACTGGCATATCTAGATGCATTTAATATTCGACTTGTAGGGTAATGTTATGTACGTTGTTGTGTTCATCCTCTTATTACTAAGATGTTATGTTCTAAGTTTAAGAAGGACGGAAGCATAAAGTTCATGCCTGTGTGAAACAAATGAAACAAATACAGCCACAACGCTTCTGATTCGCCATGTAACTGAGCTTGCCGATCGGGAAACCAGGTCTCCCAAGTGGTCTCGATCGTTTTCTCATGAGAATCGAGAGGTCACATTTAACTTATAATACTACACACCGGAAATTTTACGATAATCGTTATTTGACGATCGGGTGCTGCGTTTCGAGAAAATTGAATGAACTTCGTCGACTTAAACAAGGCGGAACTGAATGGACGAATGAAACAGACTTTATTGTATGTAATGGATATAGAAATATATAATTTTAATAAAATTTAGTAGGTATTACACAACGGGTTATAAAATACTGGTTTTAAGTGTTTGATTGCGCTCATTTCTGTGAAGTGATGAACGATATTAGTTGTAAATAAGAAGTGATAGGCATTGTTGTCGAGACATTAAGTGTGGAGTTTCTTTGGTTTATTTATAAATAAATTGTAAAATTATAATTTGCTCTTTTATTTAATTAATGCGTTAATCCCTTAAAGGACCTGGATATGCCCTCGGATGTTTTTAAAAATTCTAACATTACCTATTTATTGGTAGCTGGTGAACGATTACAAGGTGTACTGGCACGTTCTCGAAAGTATCGAAATTATTTTCCTTGCTGACTGGTACGCTGTTATGCAACTGCTATTCTCATCACATGTTTAATTGGTACCACACTTCTTACTTATGAAATGGTCACCAAGCGCTCGCCTCAAACACTGGGGACATACTCGATCATGCTGCGTGCAGCATGTGAATATGAGTTACCATCCGCCAACACACTTTGCAACAGTTCAACAACCTACCCTGCAGTTGTATTTTCTGAACCACCAGCTGCAACTTAAAATTGCTGTAAGGTGGAGTGCGCATGCCAGCTGTGCACGAACCAGTTTGTGTGCCCCAACATTGAAATTGTCAAATCATGTCACTTCGACTAAGGTTAGCGTCCTATGTACTAAAATACGTTCTTCGAAAAGTTGGAAAACTTCTTCCTGCCGATTTTTAACGCAAAAAGGTACACAAATGTGCACAATAATATTTTTTTGTTATAAAAGCAAATTATATTTAAAAAATAGTCACGTCACTGATGACCTCATCTTCACAATATGGAAACTATTTTCACATCGTGAGCCAGTGTTGCATATCGAGAAGACGAAAATCATCCTACCTCGTCTGTAGTCTGTGGACTGGGCGAATATTTCGCAAATAAAACAAATGCTGGCACCTGGGATCGAATCCAGACATTTCTGACATGTGTCAAGTTGGCACAGATGGGGACGTGGCTAAATGGTTATACATTACCTTAAAGTTGGGGATGTTTCATAACGGTTCGGCGAAGACGCAGACGCAAATGAAGTAACGGGCCGATTGTTGTTCGTGGGACTGCGATGTTGCGCTGGTCGGCCACAATAAGTGAGAAAGCGTTACCATAGTGCCCGTCGCCTTCCAGAATGCCCGGACCAGAAACGATCTCTCTCTCTCTCTCTCTCTCTCTCTCTCTCTCTCTCTCTCTCGCTGGCTGGACTCTTTGTGGACTTGGCGCTTGGGCCTGCTCTGTGTTCCAGAAATGGAGATGTCTGTCAGCTGGCGGCTGGAATCCGGAACCTCGTGTTCAGCGCGGGCCGCCTGCAGCTGTTCGACTACGTCAGGTGAGGAACGCTGCATATGTCACTCTACTTAGAGTAAATTCAATTGCTTGCTTTTTTGGTTGCTGCAATATACAGGATGTTTCCAAATATGTGGGAAGTAATCGGGGAGCGGATAGTACACATCAAAACAAAACAAAATGTCCCTATGAACATGACCTAAAGTCGATGGTTTCCGAGTTACAGACCTTCCAACATTGTACCACACGTATTGGTAATAGCCTATATTTTACGAGGTGTGCCTTTCAATGTGAATGGCTGGAATGCTGTGAGTGATATTGTCTGTCCAATTGCACTTTTGACAGTCGACTCATGTCGAATGCCATGCGCTTCCCACATATTTGGGGACATACTGAGTAGTAGTATAATGGTCATTCGAAGCCAGCATCATGGCAGGGAGCCCGGAAGCCAGAAGCTTGGTAAGGAAATGACAAACCTTATGCGTCTGCATTCCGCTTCGGGGGCAGCCATCTTGGAATCCAGTGTCATTCTGAGCAGCCATCTTGGCAGCCAGTGCCAAAATGTGCAAAAATTAGCAAAAAAAATGGCAAAATTTATTTTCAAAAAATTAATTTTTAAAAAACTATTTTTTTACAGAACTTATTTTTAAAAATTTATTCTTCAAAATTAACTATTTAAAAATTTTGATTCAATATTTCAAAATATTGATTTAACATTTTAAAATATTAATTTCATTTTTCAAAAGTTTCAAAAAATTATCTTTTCTCGGGCATTCCCTGGCGGCTATGTTTGTTCATGGAGGCTCCCTAAGCCGAAGCCAAGGGTCGGCCATGTTGGTTGTGGCACCCGAAGACGACGCCCAGTCGTTATGTCATGCTCTGACACTCAAGGGGACGCCGCCCAATGGTTATGTCATGCTCGGGTATTCAAGGGGCCGAAGTGAAACAATGGGTAGAGCGCAACTTCACGCTCTTGCATTCACACACCAACGATGGAAGCTCCCAACAGAGAAGCAGCCAGGACATAGCTTCGGAGTCGTTACGTCATGCTCTGACATTCAAGGCGACGAGGTGAAGCAATGGGTAAAGCACAACTTCACGCTCTTGCATTCACGCACCTACGACGACGGCTCCCAACAGAGACGCAGCCAGGACATCAGGACATAGCTTCGGAGTCTTTATGTCATGCTCTGGCATTCAAGGGGTCTTGGTGAAGCAATGGGTAGAGCCCAACTTCACGCTCTTGCATTCACGCACTGACGAGGACCACTTCCAACAGAGATGCATCCAGGACATAGCTTCTGGACTTCACGCTCATGCATTCTATTGGATGAGTGCCACAGTGATGCAATGGGTAGAGCGCAACTTCACGCTTTTGCATTCACGCACCGACGACGACGGCTTCCAACAGAGACGCATCCAGGACATAGCTTCGGGACTTCACGCTCATGCATTCCATTGGAAGGGTGCCGCAGTGATGCAATGGGTAGAGCGCAACTTCATGAATCTTGCATTCATGCACATATGGCGGCTCCCAACAGAGACGCAGCAAAAACATAGCTTCGAGAATTCACGCTCATGCATTCCATTGGAAGGGTGCTGCAGTGATGCAATGGGTAGAGCAAAACTTCACGCTCTTGCATCCACGCACCGACGACGATGGCGGCTCCCAACAGAGACACAGCCAAAACATAGCTTTGGAACTTCACGCTCATGCATTCCATTGGAAGGGTGCCGCAGTGATGCAATGGGTAGAGCGAAACTTCATGCGCTCGCATTCACAAGGGAGGGGGCAGCCGCGTCCCAAGAGAGACGCCTTAGATGACAAGTTAAATGTCACGTTGTAGCATTCCATTTTAATGGGTGTTGTGGTGATGCAATGGGTAGAGCACATGTTAAAACTTCATGCTCACGTTAGGTGAAGCATTTGCAGCTTAGAGACGAATCGCAGCAAGATATTGGAAGGGATGCCGAATAAACTTAGTACAAATCTGCTCGAAAAACTCGACATCCGAAATCTAAACTTTGAGTACGATTGGGGCGGCTGCAGTAGCATAGCGGATAGTGTGTGCATGTAAAAAAAAACACTACGCACTTGCACGGCATTGCTGCGAGGTGTCGCAATGATGGAACGGATAGATGACAAGTTAAATGGCACCCACTAGCATTCCATTTCGACGGAGGCCTCGGTATAGTAGTGGATAGAGTGCACACTTCGCGCTCCTGCATGCATAGGGTAGGGGGGCAGGCATGTCCCTGAGAGAGAGACGACCGCCACGCCTCCAGGACATATATATATGCTGCAGTCAGGCTGTAAGATCAGTCAGTACGCAAAAAAAGAAGTCATGCAGCATACTTACATACACGTACGCGCGCACCCACTTCCAAGACACAAGTGGAAGGCCGCATCGAGAAAATACGTGTAAATGTGAAGAGACACGTGCCGAGGCACTGGGAACCAGTAGTAGGGGGGACGCATGCACACACCGGACAACTTTCAAGGCCGTCAGCGTAAAGTAGTTCTCGCATCCCATGAGGGACCGAGGCAATGCAACGGATAGAGCGGGTGCCGGGGCAGCTGAGTTGTGTCCCAAGAGGAAGTATTAACAAACAAACTCGAATTTGCTTTAAAATAATAATAATAATATATGTTATAGCCCCCCGTCTCGCCGAGAGAGAAAAAACATGTTTACATGGTTTTACCGTCAGTCTTCCGGCGCGAGAGCAAAAAAATGTTAATTCTCTTTCGGACTTTGACAAAATCTGATAATTGGCTTTTCCTAGTGATGGACGTGAACGTATTATTAGCATTGATATGGTAAATGAATAACGTTAAAATAGATGACACCATCGGCTGAACATGTAATGTGTTCTTTCATGTCAATATCGTGATGAGATACTCTATGAGACGTTAAATAGTGCTAGACAAGACCATCCTGCTCAGTACAACAGTCATTCCACCTTGGTTTTCTCATATTCCTTCTAACAACCTTTTACCTAGCAGCCTGCCGGATATATGTCTCATGCTCTACCATTCCAATTTGGTTTTTCGGAATGGATATGTATAGCCCTCGCAGCTTTCTCAACGATCACTCGTGCACCGGCCGTCCACAGTGCTCTGTGTGTGCACTCAGGGTCAACACGGCATCTCTCTGGCACCTGCTACTGGTTCTCTAATATATATTTTGGGGTAAGTGTTTCGTCTGCATCGTGGTGGCGAGTAGATATATAAAATAAACGTATTATTATTATATTACTGACAAGAGGGATAGACTGTACCTCTCCGAAACATACAACGCTTTAACAGAGTGTATTAAATGTATCTCATTTAAGGCCCCAGTCTACCTAGAACTTTTTCCCACGTCTAGGCCGAGAAGCGCGGGAGTGATAAGGTCGACACTGCCATGCGCATCAAGTACACCATCGCCGCTAAGCGCAAGGCTCTGAACTGTCGTGCNCCTGCTACTGGTTCTCTAATATATATTTTGGGGTAAGTGTTTCGTCTGCATCGTGGTGGCGAGTAGATATATAAAATAAACGTATTATTATTATATTACTGACAAGAGGGATAGACTGTACCTCTCCGAAACATACAACGCTTTAACAGAGTGTATTAAATGTATCTCATTTAAGGCCCCAGTCTACCTAGAACTTTTTCCCACGTCTAGGCCGAGAAGCGCGAGAGTGATAAGGTCGACACTGCCATGCGCATCAAGTACACCATCGCCGCTAAGCGCAAGGCTCTGAACTGTCGTGCNAGAGTGATAAGGTCGACACTGCCATGCGCATCAAGTACACCATCGCCGCTAAGCGCAAGGCTCTGAACTGTCGTGCAGTGTTCTTGTCATGCTGCATGTACCTATGGGACTTTCAGTGGTAACCATATTATTTTATTAGTGGGACCGATAATTTTTTCTGTTGCACCAGATTCAATAAAATTTAACATGTTAGTTAAGGAACTCGTCGATATATATTTTTTTTGCTTTTAACATATCTCAGTTTGTTGTAAGTTATCCATCCTTAATTTTATTTATGTATATGCTTATATATATATATATATATATATATATATATATNGTTGTTAGATACCTCTGAGTCAGAGTACTAGGTTCCAATCTGTGTTTCTACGCATAGGTAAGTGTTCTGCACGTCGAAATTCAATCATGCTGGCTGAAGGCTATCGTGCGCCTAGCAGGAGCTGTGTGACCTTTGGAGTCTTACATAACACCCTGTTGGCTAGTGTTATTCGTTACACTTGACAAGACCTGCACGGTGCTTGCATCGTCACCCAACCATCTGAGCTGTCTCACATATTCCACAGCATATTACATCAGTCGCGTTCTGTTTCTAGTGTTGTACACTGAATGTATTGGACCGTTTCAGTTGGTTTGTAAGGAAGTTATTTGCTAGTCTGTTGTACTGTCCAGAATAGTCTGGTAGTGTATAACATCGTTAATTTATTAATTCTGTGTTTGGTTGTTAAGAGCTAGCCGTGTTAGCGATGACTCAAGCTGTCGTCCTTGTGTTGTAGGACTGATGGTGATCGTTTATATTAATATATTAATATTTTTTACAGTTAATTATATTTTCGACTTACTTTGTCAAAATCTGGTTTTTCTCAGAGGTGGAGGTGAACTTAATATTGACAAGGATTAACATAAATGAATAACACCGAAATCATTTACATACTTTAACCTTTACTTACAGACTTGACATAATACAAATACATAATCACATTTGATACATGCTCAACATAGTGTTCATTCGAGCGAAACCTTTATGTTGACTGATTTAGCAGAAGAACAATATCTTCTGTGAGCAGTCAATAGGCTCTTATTCGAATATACTGCAATGCAGTTATCACATGGGTAGGTCTTCTAGACGGTAGCAATTTTACAGTTGCTATCTTCATGTTGTTTGGTCCAGCTACGCCTCCTAAATTTCTTGCCGCAATACTTGCACTCGCTTCCTGATGAACGACGAACATAGCCTTTGCATGTATTGCTATATCTATACACACCATCACTTCGGGCAAACATGGCATCACAGGTATAACAGTGGAATGTTTTGTATGCCGGGCTGAACATGCAATGGCAACTTTCATGCCGACGTGAATTATACCTTGTGTTAAAAGTATTTCCACAGTAGTTACATTGATGGCGTATCGCTTGGAATCGGCTCTTCAGGACCCCTTGCTGTTGGCCAGGTTGTAGACGGTAAATCTTCAGCTATTGGTTCCGTCCTCATATTATAGCAGGGTGTACAATTGTAGTAGTTACGATGATATCGTAATGCGTGTAGTGGCTCTTCAGTGTACCTTGCTGTTGATGCCGATGTTGGCGATGGTGAGTCTTCATCCATTGATTCTGTCTTCATATTGTTGTAAACAAGACTGCTTTTCACAAAAGCGCTCGACAACTGAATGATCTTCATTTTACGTGATGTTCGCTTATATACTATACACACGTCAATTTGTATTGCGTGTCTCGGCTTTCCTCAGTGAACGACAGCCTCGCATAGCATGTTAGGTTCCTTTATGTGCTGTGGCGTTCTCACTTTATTACCGCGATAGCTTACATTTTATGCTTCATATGTCTCTTCGCATTGTAGCCATATGGAAATGATATGTTACAGTAGTGACATGACTGTTCTCGCCATTGTTTTCATAGTAGTGTGCGTTGCCTTTAATGCTTTATCATTGTGTATGATCTGAGATAACCCTCGCACATATGTTGGGGGAGACTCTGAGATAACTCTCCTGGCTTGGAATGCATGCATGTGGTGTATATCATCCAGTAGGAGGGTCTTAAACGATAATTTAATTTGGGAATACTCTGATATAGCCCTCCCTGCTTGGTATGCAAGAGCGTGAAGTATTTCATCTTGTAGGAAGGAGTTACATGTTAACTGATTTTGGGAAGATCATGAGCTAACTCTCCTGGCTTCGAATGCAAGCACGTGGTGTATATTATTAGTAGGAAGGTCTTAAATGGTAGTTATTTTTGGGAAGACTCTGCGATAATCCTCCCGGCTTGGAATGCAAAAGTGCGATGTCTGAGACAACCCCTCGCTTGGAATGCAAGCGAATGAAGTATATGGCCTCGTAGGAGGGGAATTAAATTATAATCGAATTTGGGAAGACACTAAGGTTAACCCTCCCGACCACTGCTTGTAGTATTTGCGTTAGGCGTAAGTAGATTGGTTGCGGCAGTGATTACTACTTGACATATTTTTTTATATATATGTTTATATATATATTTCCGCAACTCACGTGTGTGTGCCGCTTGCAGTCGTTGCCTTGCAAGCCCTTGCATGGGACGTTAATAATAATTTTTAATCATATTACTTTACATATTTGTTAATATATATTTCCAATAAAAAAACGCCTTTCTAAGCATTGCATCATATTGTATCTCGTGAAATATCATAGAAGCAAGACCTACAACTGACGGGTCTGCTATATGTGTGTACACATGATTGGTTCTCTACTTTACATTTTTTTTTTCAATATTTATATGTCCGAAACATGTGTCGGGGGGCTGGGATGTGAGTAATAAATACACCTTTATAAGCATTGTATCATATAGTATCTCGTGAGACTCCATGGAAGCAAGACCTACAATGGGCAGTCTGCTGTACATGTGTAAGTATGAAACAATTTAAGTATACTCGGATTTGGGAACAATCTGAGATCACCCTCCTGGCTTCGCATGCACAATATATATATATATATATCCATCGCTCTCGCGCCAGAAGAGTGACGGTAAAACCTAGTAAACGTGTTTTTTCTCTCTCTCGGCGAGACGGGGACTATAATGTAATATTATTATTATTATTTTAAAGCAAATTCGAGTTTGTTTTTCAATACTTCCTCTTGGGACATGACTCAGCTGCCTCGGCACCCGCTCTGTCCGTTGCATTGCCTCAGCCCCTCTTGGGATGCAAGAACTACTTTACGCTGACGGCCTTGAAAGTTGTCCGGTGTGTGCATGCATCCCCCCTACTACTGGCTCCCAGTGCCTCGGCATGTGTCTCTTCACATTTACACGTATTTTCTCGATGCGGCCTTCCACTTGTGTCTTGGAAGTGGGTGCGCGCGTACGTGTATGTAAGTATGCTGCATAACTTCTTTTTTTGCGTACTGACTGATCTTACAGCCTGGCTGCAGCATATATATGTCCTGGAGGCATGTCGGTCGTCTCTCTCTCAGGGATATGCCTGCCCCCTACCCAATCACATGCAGGAGCGCGAAGTGTGCACTCTATCCACTACTATACCGAGGCCTCCGTCGAAATGGAATGCTAGTGGGTGCCATTTAACTTTTCATCTATCTGTTCCATCTCTGCGACACCTCGTAGCAATGCCGTGCAAGTGTGTGGTGTTTTTCTACATGCGCACTCTATCCGCTATGCTACTGCAGCCGCCCCAATTGTACTCAAAGTTTAGATTTCGGATGTCGAGTTTTTCGAGCAGATTTGTACTAAGTTTATTCGGCATCCCTTCCAATATCTTGCTGCGACTTGTCTCTAAGCTGCAAATGCACCACCTAACATGAGCATGAAGTTTTAACATGTCCTCTACCCATTGCATCACTACAACACCCATTGAAATGGAATGCCACAGTGTGACATTTAACTTGACATCTAAGGCGTCTCTCTTGGGATGCGGCTGCCCCCTCCCCTGTGAATGCGAGCGCATGAAGTTGCGCTCTACCCATTTCATTACCGCGGCACTACCCCCATTGCTATGGAATGCAGGAGCGTGAAGTATAGTAGCCCGAGGCATTCGTCTCTCTCGGGACACATCTGCCCCCTCCCCTGTGAATGCGGGAGCATGAAGTTGCGCTCTACCCATTGCATCACCACGGCACCCATTGAAATGGAATGCTAGAGCGTGAAGGCCCATAGCCCGAGGCATGCGTCTCTCGGGACACGTCTGCCCCCTCCCCTGTGAATGTGAGAGCGCGTTGTTTTAACGTGCACTATATCCCCTATGCTACTGCAGCCTCCCATTGACATGGAATGCTAGAGCGTGAAGTCCCATAGCCTGAGACATGCGTTTCTCTCGGGACACGTCTGCCCCCTCCCCTGTGAATGCGGGAGCATGAAGTTGCGCTCTACCTTTCGCATCACCGTGGCACCCTTGCCATAGAATGCGAGAGCATGGTGTCCCTTAGCTCCAGCAGCTATGTCCTGGCTGGCTTCTCTGTTGGGGGCCACCATCGTCGATGCCTGAATGCGAGAGCGTGAAGTTGCGCTCTACCCATCGCATCACAGCAGCACCCTTGCTATGGAATGCGAGAGCGTGGTGTCCCTTAGCTCCCGCAGCTATGTCCTGGCTGGCGTCTCTGTTGGGAGCTGTCGTCGGTACGTGAATGCAAGCATGTGAAGTTGCGCTCTACCCATCGCATCACCGCGGCACCCTTGCTATGGAATGCGAGAGCGTTATGTCCCGTAGCTCCCGCAGCTATGTCCTTGCTGGCGTCTCTGTTAGGGGCCTCCATCTTCTATGCGTGAATGCGAGAGCGTGAAGTTGCGCTCTACCCATCGCATCACCACAGCACCCTTGCTATGGAATGCGAGAGCGTGGTGTCCCGTAGCTCCCGCAGCTATATCCTGGCTGGCGTCTCTGTTGGGGGCCTCCATCGTCGGTGCGTGAATGCGAGGGTGTGAAGTTTTGCTCTACCCATTGCATCACTGTGGCACCCTTCCAATGGAATGCATGAGCGTGAAGTTCCAAAGCTATGTTTTGGCTGTGTCTCTGTTGGGAGCCGCCATCGTCGTCGTTGCGAGAATGCAAGATCATGAAGTTGCGCTCTACCCATTGCATCACTGCGACACCCTTCCAATGGAATGCATGAGCGTGAAGTTCCAAAGCTATGTTTTGGCTGTGTCTCTGTTGGGAGCCGCCATCGTCGTCGTTGCGAGAATGCAAGATCATGAAGTTGCGCTCTACCCATTGCATCACTGCGACACCCTTCCAATGGAATGCATGAGCGTGAAGTCTCGAATCTATGTTTTGGCTGTGTCTCTGTTGGGTGCTGCCATAGGTGCGTGAATGCAAGAGCATGAAGNGTGAAGTCTCGAATCTATGTTTTGGCTGTGTCTCTGTTGGGTGCTGCCATAGGTGCGTGAATGCAAGAGCATGAAGTTGCGCTCTACCCTTTGCATCACTGCGGCACCCTTCCAATGGAATGCATGAGCGTGAAGTCTCGAAGCTATGTCCTGGATGCATCTCTGTTGGGAGCCGCCATAGGTGCGTGAATGCAAGAGCATGAAGTTGTGCTCTACCCATTGCATCACTGTGGCACCCTTCCAATTGAATGCATGAGCAGGAAGTCNTGCAAGAGCATGAAGTTGTGCTCTACCCATTGCATCACTGTGGCACCCTTCCAATTGAATGCATGAGCAGGAAGTCTCGAAGCTATGTCCTGGATGCGTCTCTGTTGGGAGCCGTCATCGGTGCGTGAATGCCAGAGTGTAAAGTTGCGCTCTACCCATTGCTTCACCGCGTCCCCTTGAATGCCAGAGCATGACATAACGACTGCGAAGCTATGTCCTGATTTCCTGGCTGCGTCTTTGTTGGGAGCTGTCGTCGTCGGTGCATGAATGCAAGAGCGTGAAGTTGCGCTCTACACATTGCTTCACCTCGGCCCCTTGAATGTCACAGCATGACGTAACGACTCCGAAGCTATGTCCTTATGTCCTGGCTGTGTCTCTAGGGAGCCGTCGTCGTCGGTACTTGAATGCTAGAGCGTGAAGTTGCGCTCTACCCATTGCTTCACTGAGCCCCCTTGAATGCTAGAGCATGACATAACGACTCCGAAGCTATGTCCTGATATCCTGGCTGCGTCTCTGTTGGGAGCCTCCATTGTCGGTGCTTGAATGCAAGAGCATGAAGTTGCGCTCTACCCATTGCTTTACCTCGGCCCCTTGAATGCCCGAGCATGACGTAACCATTGGGCGGCGTCCCCTTGAATGTCAATGCATGACATAACGACTGGGCATCGTCTTCGGGAGCCACAACCAACATGGCCGACCCTTGGCGTCAGCTTAGGTGCCTCCATGAACAAACATAGCCGCCAGAGAATGCCCGAGAATAGATCATTTTTTGGAACTTTTGAAAAATTAAATTAATATTTTAAAATATTAAATCAATATTTTGAAATATTGAATCAAACTTTTCAAAACATTAATTTCGAAAAATTAATTTTTGAAAATTAATTTTGTAAAAAAATAAATTTTGCAATTTTTTTGCAAGTTTTTGCACATTTTGGCACTGGCTGCCAATATGGCCGCCTCCGAAT